>CM053786.1:561601136-562193636 GCA_028749045.1 Cupressus sempervirens | reverse complement strand
AGTTAGAGTTATATATAGTGTTAGGGTTAGGATTAGGGGTAGGTTTATAGTCCAAGTTAGGGTTAGGGTTACAAAAAGAGTCAGAGTTAGAGTTAGGGTTAGAATTAGGGTAGGGTTAGAATTAGAGATAAAGTTAACATTAGAGTTAGAGTTAGATTTAGGCTAAGAATCAGGGTTAGGATTAGAATTAGCATTAGAGTTAGGGTTATTATTAGGGTTAGAGTTAGGGTTAGGGTAAGAATTAGAGTTAGAGTGATAGTTAGGGTTAGAGTTAGGATTAGAGTTATAGTCAAGGTTAGAATTAGGTTAGGGTTAGAGCTAGAATTAGGGTTACGGTTAGAATTAGGGTTAGAGTTAGGGTTATTTAGGTTAGGGTTAGGACTAGGGGTAGAATTAGAGTTACAAGTAGAGTTAGAGTTAGAATTAGAGTTAGGGTTAGAATTAGGGTTACAAATATAATTAGGGTTACAGATTAAGTTAGGGTTAGGGTTAGGGTAAGGGTAAGAATTAGGGTTAGGGCTAGAATTAGGGTTACAAATAAAGTTAGGGTTAGAATTAGGGTTAGGGCTAGGGTTAGATTTAGAGGAAGGATTTGAGTGAGAGTTAGAGTTAGGATTAGAATTAGAACAAGAGTTAGAGTTAGAGCTAGGGTTAGAATTAGGGCTAGGATTATGGTTAGCATAAGGGTTATGGTTAGAGTTAGGGTTAGCATTAGGGTTAGAGTTATAATTAGTGTTAGTTTTAGTATTAGTGTTAGTGTTAGTGTTAGGGTTAGAATTGGGGCTAGAATTGAAGCTAGGGTTAGGGTTAGGGTTAGGGTTAGAATTAGAGTAAGAGTTAGGAATCAAGTTAGAGTTAAAGTTGGAGATAGAGTTGGGGTTAGGGTTAGATTTAGGGTTAGGGCTAGAGTTAGGGTTATATTCAGGGTTAGATTTAGGTTAGAGTTAGAGTTAGGGTTAGAATTAGGATTGGGTTTATGATTAGAATAGGGGTTAGGATTAGAGTTAGAGTTACATATAGTGTTAGGGTTAGGATTAGCATTATATATAGTGTTAGGATTAGGATTATGGGTAGGATTAGAGTTAGAGTTAGGGTTAGTGTTAGGGTTACAATTAGAGTTAGAGTTATAGTTATAGTTAGGGTTAGAGTTAGAGATAGAGTTAGGGTTAGAATTAGGGGTAGGGGTAGGGTTAGGGTTAGAGATAGAGTTGGAGTTAGAGTTAGGGTTAGAGTTAGAATATGGGTTAAAATTAGGTTTAGATTTAAGGTTAGAATTAGCATTAGAGTTAGAATTAGAGTTAGGATTAGAGTTATAGTAAGGCTTAGGGTTACGGCTATAATTAGGGTTAGGGTTAGAATTAGCATTAGATTTAGAATTATAAAGGGTTAAGGTTAGGGTTAGGGGGAGAATTAGAGTTAGAGTTAGGGTTAGGGTTAGGGTTAGGGTTAAAATTAGAATTATCTAGTTAGAGTTAGAGTTAGGGTTTGTGTTATTATTGTAGTTAAGTTAATTTTTGGGTTACTAATCATATTATAGCTGATGTTAGTGCTATTATTACACTTTACCTTGGTGTTAGGATAACTGATAGGTTAAATTTTAATGTGGGTTAGTTCTATTATAGTGCCCATGATTAGTGCTATTGTGATACAAGTTATTAACCTTTTTAATAATGTAATCCCTCCTCCCCCCTCTCTCTCCCCCCCTCTCTCTCTACCTCTCTCTCTCTCTCTAAATACACCCATTAATATCTCCCCTCACTATCTAAATATACCCTCTCTCTCTCTCTAGTCTCTAGATATGCCCCCTAATCTATCTCTCTAATCTCTAGATACACCCACTTATCTCTCTCTCACCCTGCTTTCTAGATACTCCTCCTAATCTCTCTCCCCCTTTATGCTCTCTAAATACACCCCTAATCTCTCTCTCTCTCTCTCTCTCTCTCTCTCTCTCTCTCTCTCTCTCTCTCTCTCTCTCTCTGTCTCTCTCTCTCTCTCTATGGGTGTGTGTCTATAACTATTCTCACTTATAAAAAATATAATATTATTTCTAGTTACTTGTACATATAGGGTTAGGCTAAGGTATATAATTTACTAAATGATTACTACAATCATATATAGAGTAAGAGTTAAAGTTAGGATCCAAGGTTTACAATTTCATTTATATGACACCTGGTGTTATGGTTAGGGTTAATAAATGGTTAAATGTTACACTAACATAAGGGATGTGGTTAAGGAAAGTATGAGATTTAGGTATAGTGTTCAAATATCTAGAGTACAACTATGGTCAAATTTGGGTAATATGTTATACAAATGACTCGAATAGTGGAAAAATTAATTCATGAAAGGGAAATTATAAGTCCCAACACAACAATTTAGATGATGTTAAAAGTGTGAAAGAATATATAAGAGTCAATTTTATGAAAATTATTTCTCCATGATGATGTGAGAACATTATATATTGTTGAATTTTAATAATGCTAATGCAATTTTAATAGCAATGATTAAGAATTGTAATCAATAAATATGCCTATCATTAAGGAATCTATTTAGAAATATGATTTTCTTTCTTAATTAACATATTTAGTAGCCACATCCATTGAAGAAATTTTTCGTACAACAATAAATTTATTTTGTCTTGTTCTCTTCTCCATGAAAGTTACATTGAACAATGGGGAAATAAAACTTCCAATACAACTAATTAGAAGTAAAAATTTGAAACTAGAGACAAGAATGAACTATATACAAAAAATATATCTGTGATGGTGTAAATACATGTCACATTCTTCAATGATTAGGATTCTTTTGTGACCCTTATTTGAACAATGATTATGAAATACTTCTTTCATCATTGAGGGAAACCCATCCACTTTTGTAGATGTGTCACACATAAATTTTTAGGCATCTTCCATATGCATTTCTTCCATTTCCTCAACATAGCCAATTGGAAATATTGCTTCTCTACAACTTTAATTATAGTTGTGTGCACCTCTTTAATTATTTGTAGGCATTTATCAAACTCGATCTTGAAGAAATCATTTGAGATCATTGAAGTAGTCAGGCTCTAGTATCCAATAATGTTTGATTCTCTATTTGAGGTATCCATAACTCAAATAGTAACCTACAAACTTATAAACCAAAAATTAACACATGGAAATAATCAGAATGAAAAAGTATTAATAGTTAACATAAATTCTTTCAAATGAATAATGTTCAAAATAACATAACTTAAAATAAAAACTATTTCAAATGAAATAGTTAGATTGTAATGTTTGAAATATGGTGGCATTGTCTTCCACTTTTCAAACATTACAAACATAAATATTAATAAAAAATTATATATACTATGAAAAATATTTAAATAAAACACATATATAATCTATTTAAATAATGAAAAAATATAAACTAAATATATGATTTGTTTATTTTAAATTAATTATTAACTTTAATAAAATACAAATTTTATTGGTAAGGTGACCTTGCTGTCCACATCAACGATTAAATTTAATTATAAAATATTTAAAATATAAATATTTTGAAACATGCAAATATAAAACTATTATGAAACATACAAATCTAAAACATGGAAACCAAAAGTATTTTGAAATATGCAAATCTAAAACTAATATAAAACATGAAAATGTAAAACTAAATTGAAACATGCACATCAAAAATCTGCAAAAGAAATGTATTATCAAATATCTAAATCAAATATTTTTTGAATCCTAAATCTAAATCAAACATATAAGGCTAAACTATATGAAACTTTAATCTACTCCTCTTCAAAAAATCTAATTTGCTCCAATAATCTCCATCTCTTCCTCCTTGTAAAAACACAAAATGAAAATGAAATGAGGAGCATTTATTTTATAATTTATGAGAGAAACCTCATATCCCCCAATAGATGTCTTTTGACATTCCATGAATTTGTTTTAAATTCCCCCACTCCTCACAAAAAATAAGTATGAATGTGCATGAAAAAATATATTTAACAAAAAGAAAATGTTTTATATTTAAAATTTTAATTAAGTTATTTCAGCCCTATTTTCTTGGGTTCTATTTTTTTGGCCTTATTTTTTCAGGTCCTATTTTTTGGGTCCTCTTTTTTGACACCTCTTTATAGGCCCTATTATTTTGGCATCCATTTGGCTTAATATTATTTTGAGAATTCTATTTTATTTTATAATTTAATAATGATAAAATATATACTAAATATATGATTCATCTACTTTAAATAAATCATTAACTTTAATAAAATACAAATTGTATTGATATGGTGGCATTCTCATCTAGATTAATGATAAAATTATACTTTGAAACATGAAAATATAAATACTTAGAAACATGCAAATGTAAAACTATTATGAAACATTCAAATCTAAAACATGCAAACCAAAACTATTTTGAAGTATGCAAATCTAAAACTAATATGAAACATGCACTTTTAAAATATGTAAATCAAAAGTATTATAAAATATATAAATCAAATAGATTTTGAATACAAATCTAAATCTAAACAAAACTTAAAAGACTAAACTATTAAATGCAAGCCTAAATAGTTATGAATAGAATTCTGAATCTAAATGAAACTAATTAAAATTGAAATCTAAATCAAAGTAGAATATTATAACTAATTTTGAATTTCAATCTACATCTACATCTAAATCTAAATGAAAATGTTAAAAAAAAATAGAAATCTCACCTACAAAAAAATTACTCCAAAACTTCAATCTACTGCTATTCAAAAACTTCAATCTAATCCTCCAATAACCTCCACCTCTTCCTTCCTGCAAAAACATAAAATGAAAATGAAATGAGGAGCCTTTGTTTTTTAACTTCTGAGAGGCTCCTCATATCCCCCAACAAATGTCTCTTCACATTCCATGAATTTGTTTCAAATTCTCCCACTCCCCACAAAAAATAAGCATGAATGTGCATGCAAAATTATATTTAACAAAAAATAAAATCATATTGAAATTACTTTGCCCTTATTTTTTTATGCCCTATTCTTTTGGTCCCTATTTTTTTGGGTCCTACTTTTTTGGGCCCTACTTGTAACACACCACAAACAAAAAATAAAACTAAGCTATGAACAAACATAAAGAACCATGGTATTTTTTTTTAAAAATTCAATCATCAAATTGCAAGATCAAATACAAAGATTGAATCATTCTTAGAAATGTAAACCTCAACATAAAAGAATATATCATCAAAATATATTTCCATAAAGATGTCTATACATAATGAGTTCAGTACAATATTGATGAACAATATCATTCAAAGATACCTAGGTCCCACAAATGAAATTTACAAGTATCAAATTCAGTATCATGAAATAACTACAACAGTCTTCCTTCACACTAAATATTCAACTTGAACACCTGAAAATAACACAAACATGCAACACAACACACAGAGGGCTCAGTACACACTGAGTTAAAAAGCGTAGTCCACCTGCATACATGTATGAATTAACATATATATATATAACCTTAAAGCAAATATCTAACCACATAACCTAGTGCAATTCTAATATTACTATGCAAGAAGCAACACCTTCTAAACAATGCAAAATTAAACTCACATTAAGAATAACTAGTTAATGAACCATATATATACTGAGGTGTCATCACTATGGTGCTAAGATACTGCATTCGTATATGATAAGCCCTTAGACAACACATAGTGGGGTTCTCTATAATACTCGTGAAATGACGCAATAGAGACCTGCCTTGTTCTCCATACTTAACCTTACTGGTTTAAGTCATAGGTAAGGCCAATTATCTTTTATTTATAATTAACCCTCCCAATTCATCTTAAAATTATCACTAAATTTAATTAACTGAATAGAATAAATCGATATTTAGCCACCTCGATATACATTCACTACAGCTATCCTTAACATACACATCAAACATATATTCTAAGAATGCACATGTAACTAATAACAAGTCAGTTTTCTCATGATATTACATTCTTCATCTTTTAAAACTCTCATCGTCTACTGTCAATTTGAAAGTAAACTTAAGTTATTTTAATAATAGAAGTAAATACTACAATATTACAATCTCATAAATATCAGTAAACTGCTATATCAGTTGAATGATATTTATCAGTCGCAGTACTGTACTACTTATCTCTACTATTATAACAAACTAAGCTTAACCTTTGAATTGGCCAAGATAATAATACAATGTACATATGATACGCTTGTTTCATCACACCAACATATATCATAATTCGTCTCATATCTTAATACGACTTTCCATTTTATCTAAGAACAGAAATACATCGACTTATTTCAAAACAATCTGTAAATGCTTACTAAAATACTTCATAATAAAATCAAGTATTACTAAATCCAAGTGCAGTCAATGCTGAACAAAAGATAACCTACAAGGTTACTGAATGTCCAAGTGTCTTTTGATGTTTTACCACTGTTTAACGGCAAGATACCACCCAGTTATATCTACAATTAGCATTTCAAATACAATATCTAAATTAAATTTGAAATATGACTCACAAATATGTAATATAAATTATATTACATCAATGACCAAAAAAATGAATAAGATGCAAAATCCCAAAAACAGTAAGATGCTCACAAGCTATTCACATAATAACCTTGGTGATACAACAGCAACTACCTATATCTCTGCTCTCAAAATAATGTCTTGCTCATTTGCAACCAATTCCACAACAACAGTTATTCATAACTCAAGTCTCCATCATAAATTATGGAAAAATTTATACTATCACAGAGTTTCCTATTCGGAACAAGTTTTCTTTTAAAACATTTGACAAAATGTCATTTCCAAAACCATCATCAACTATTTACTAAGTTAACTATTTTCAATAATTTAACCATATTATCGGATTCGACACTTTAAAAAAAATAATAATAATGACAAAACCCTTGTATTACTCATCAATATCATAAAACAAGGTAACTTTCATAAGGAATTTGAACTAACAATGTTTAGACATTATATCGACCATCTTTCATGAAGATATTTCAAAAATTTCATTACCCATAAAATGCTATGCAAATAACATGATAATTTAACATTGTTATGGTTTCATGCAAACCATTTGACAAAATGCCTCTACCCTTGACAGTAGACATGAGCCCGTTTTTTTTTTTTTAAACATTCTCAAGTCTGAGGCTGAGCCACTCCCATTTTGATATATATTACCAAATAAGCTGGAGGTATGGGTTCTCACAAAGCTCATACCAAAGGGAGCACAAAAATTTCTCACAAATAACACAAGAACCAGTATGCTCACTGCCATATCCATATGTTTCTCACAAAACTCAACTTGGTGGGAAACATATGTTTGAGGTGAAGCTAAATAAACATAAATGAAGCAACTTCCAGTCAAATTTCTCCACAACTTCCAGTCAAATTTCTCCACAAATTCCACATTCAAAGGTGAATATATGTAGAACTATGCATCACACGCAGTGCATATACTCATCCCTAAATGTAAAATTTACAATATGTAAATCTAATAACTTTTACATTATGCAAAAAGAAAGTAACATGACATTTGAAAATAGAGTGAAATAGTAGGGTAAGAAATTTCCCCCACTTGGAAAATTGAAGATGGAAGATTGTTCTTCAATCCAACTTGATGCCAAAACCCCAAAAATTGAATCCAACACCGATGAGCAAAATCTACAATGTCGACTCACACAATGCGCAGAAGAATTCACAATGGAGTGAAGCAGAAACCCCATTAACAGCAACAGCCAACTACTGAGAAATAACTCCATCGAGTTAAACCCAATATGCAAGTTAACCTTCCAACCAACTCCCATAAAAATGCCAATATCTCAACAAAAAATCACAGATGTAAAATCAACAGAGCAATGTGGCTTAGAAACTAGCCCATAACTAGCAAAAAAAACTTGACTCACATCAAGATATGGCCGACTAAAACTTCAGTGCCATAAGTTCAGTAGTACCAAGTCCATCGCCATGAATTTGGCTCAAACAAAATAATGATGTTACCCTCCTTCATAGCAATCGATACCCATTTAGGGTTACATCAATGCTATATGCTTAAGAGGTGATTTAACTCTTAAAAAAAATAAAAAAAACAAAAAAACAAATACAAATGTATACGCCAACCTCCACCTAAGGTGTTAGACCTTTAATCAAAAGAAAACACATATATAAATATATAAATGCAAACCATGGTTCCCTCAATTAACAATTCAATATGAGTCATGAAACGAAACCATCTTAAGGTTAACACGATCTAAATATTTAATCCTTGTATATTAACATTTATGAAAGTACAATGAAGGACTCTGAATAAAAACATCATATAACCATTTAAGTATATCTGCAACATCAAGTCAACATACAGCATGAAACAGAATGTAGTAAACAAAGAGTTAAAAACATAACATAATCGATAATCTATCAACTTGAAATCAATGATATGCCAAATTCAATTCATAAAATCCTAAATCACATTTATTGCTAAAACATAGTTCTTCACAGAAAATACGTTCAACATCAGTCTCATGATTCAACAACAGTATTATAACCAAGTTCTACAGAAATTCAATCATAAAATCAGAACGAAATCTTAAAACAACAAAGTCCTAATTGCAGAAAAACCCGAAGTAGTGGTCAGGCATGACACTACTTTTTTAGGCCCTATTATTTTGCGCCTATTATTTCAGCCTCCATTTGGCTTCCTATTATTTTGGCTAGCTATTATTTCAGGAATTATTTTTATTTTATGATTTAATAATTAATATTTAATTTTGAAGTTTGTAACTGCTCCCATTCCTTTTTTATCGACAAAGAATCTAATTTGGCATATTCTCGTGCTGGACATTTGCACTGTGATTGTATAGAACACCTCTCGGTGTAAGTATAAGTGATTGATAGCCAAAATCTAGGTAGTCGTGTGGCTTTTCCTCTAAAAATATAGTTTATATAAATTTATGGAAGGAATTATTGCCAAGGCACAAATCTGTAGTTTTTGGTCCCTTATTTGACAATAAACAACACATAAAAGAACTTTCTAGCCTATCATTTGCACTTTCTCCCAAAGTTATTTATGCTTGTAAATGCATTTACTCCATTTGCAAATAGCACTTACATTGTCAATAACTACATACATAAGGTTCCCAAATAGACACAAAACAAACATGGAGCAAATCAAAAGAAAATTTAAATTAAATTAGATATGAAAGTATGAAGTTACCAAATTTTTGTAAGAAATAAGAAGTCAGCTTGCATGTTGCAGATTTTAGATAATTAAGTATGAAATGACCAAATATTTCCCACCAATACTAAAATTTGAAAATAAATTGTCAAAAATGAGTTTAATCACCTTTCTCATTCAAATGAATTTATATAAGGAATTGTCAACTTCATTTTTATTAACACAAATATTACCTATCATTTCTCTTTGTTTGAAAAATGTTAAAAATTCATGTAAAAGTGAGTAAAATAAAGAAGATATAGTTGAGAAGCAACATTTAACCTTTTTTGTTGGTTTCTTTAGGAGATTTTGCATCTTGAACATTCTATATAATGTTGCATGTGACTAACAAATAACTTAATGTATCAATGTGCTTTTAGTCTTGTATGAATTGCTTTCTATATAGTTCTAGAAAATAGTAAGTACTAATATATATAGAGATCAATTGCAAAATACTAATAATTTTGATTTAAAAAGGTAGGAAGAGGGACTTGAACCCATATAATAAAAAATTAAATACCATCTTTACTTTGGGTCGTAACAACCAAGTAGTAGAGAAGCAAATTCTGACTTGAGTGGCCAAAGTCCACCCAGGACTTACATAATCATAAAATAAAAAAGTACACCATGTTCTTTTGAATAGTTTAAGCCATCCAAACCTAAAGCTAACATTAGTCTAAACTAAAATCTACTAAACTTAAAAACCAAAATAAAGGTCTTGCTAACCCAACAACAATGGAGATTAATATAGAAAATAGTAAAGTGAGACCATCTCGACAACATCGAGAGCATTCAAAATGAGGTTTAAAAATAAATATAATAATAGCAAGAACCTATAACCAATAGATAACTAAAAAGTGCAAAACATAGAAAAGGGTGGCTAGGCCTAGTTGAGGTGTTCCCAATCTTCAGTGAGGTACTTGATCTCCTCCATCCAATTCCTAATCCCTGTGGCACTCTTTATCTCACCGCACTTCTCCTGTTTGGTTTGGCTTGCCTTTTCGAGTTTTCTTTTCTCATTTATCACTCCAAACACAACCTTTCTCATTATTTCTTTTTGTACCTTACAAATTAGGGAAAGCACCACACCTAGCTCAAGCCTAGTCATGGCCATATTAAACTTATTGTTAAACACATCAATCTTTTCATTGATACCAGTGAGAATTTTCATACAATCATTTTTGAAGTCTTCTAACTCTATTTGGACAAGAGTAGGGGAGACATCATTTTCCCCTACCTCAATTTTATTAGAGGCCTTGAATTCTTCATTACCAAAAATTCCAATATGCACCACCACTTTTTTTTCTTTGGGCGACTAGATTTCCTCACCAAAATCCTCTACTTCCACTTCAAAATTTGCATCTTTAGAGGAACACCTACCAACTTTCTCCAAAGTTTCCTCCAATTCAGTCTCTTTTGTCTTGTCCTCAATTTGAGAATTGTGGGAGTCCTCCTTGCTTTCTTCCTTATAGCTCTTCCCTCTTTTGGTTTTGAGTCTCACAAATGTCCTTTCCCTAGAACTAGTATCACACTTTTGATTCTTGGAGTCCATGGATCTATCCTCCATCTCAAAATCAAAAAAGTGCCCCCCTTCAATATTGTTGATGTCAATAATGTCATCCACCATTCTCCTTTTTTGTGGGGTACTTACATGGTTGGACTTAGCAAAGATAGTCGTGTCTTTTTTGGATGTTCAAGCAAAATATATTGTTCCATGGAAATGGTAGGCTTCTTGTGCTTCGGGAGATGAAAGATTTTCGTGATTTCGGGTGGTTGTAGAGGGGTTTTATTTGAGCTTGTTTCTTCAATAACCACATAGGACTTAGTTCCTTTAGGGAAAAGATAGTTGTCTTTAAAAAAAATAGAGCATGAATCAATAGGGAAAATATGTCACGTCTAAGATGCTCTACTTCATATCATGAACACCAATAAGTGAGGCCAATTTCATTTTTTCAAAACTTACATAGAAAATTTTATTTTGGGATTGTAGGAGGATGTAGTAATTGTACCCATTCAACAAATGTATCTGCATCTAATTTCTCATATCTTAAGGTAATTGGGTGTTACTTGGTAGTAGTATATATATTACTTGAAAAATCAAAGAAACATAAGAAAAAATGCCAGCAATAAGAAAAGAGATATGATACTTCTATCCTCTACAATTTTAGACCCTAGATCTTTGTTTCCCATACATAATAGTTAAATATATTTCTAATTTGAGACATTTTTTCTAAACATAGTCTGAAAGTGCATTGACACCATATGTGAATGTTGAAGCTCTTGGAGCCAATTTTCCTTGTGAAATTAGAGAGATTCAATGTGTAAAATTTAGTTGACAATGTGGCTTACTCAAAATGAACAATTAAAAACATAAATTTCTTAGAGAAAATGCAATGCTAGATGTACACTAGCACTAAAAAATGTTAGGTTCTTTTAGAGAAACATTTGATGAAAAAATGTTGAATGGATAATTTCTTGTATAAGAATACATTTGATCAAAAGATCACTTAGGCATAAGAATAAGTTGGCTTTCTTATATTAGAGGAAATCCTTAAACACCCCTATGGGAAAGGTGACTAATTGCATTACCAGGAAAAGAAAATAGAAAATAATTTAGAAAGAGGTGATCCTTATTAACCTCAGGCCACTACTGAGAGAGCTTATGGAGATTCTTGACTCTCATAGTGTTAAACAATTTCAAGAAGAAGATAGTTTTATCTCAAAAATAACTTCTTGTTGGAATTTCTCTACAAAGATCACCTACCTCGTTATTTTGTCAAAAGATCAAGCCCCCCCTACTAGAGGAAAAATTACGAGGAATCATCTTATTCCTAAGCTAAACTTTCATAGATGAGCATCGTTACATGAAGAAATACTTACAATTGATAATATAAGAAAATTTAGAGGCTTCCAAATTTCCAATAGATACTATCTCTTAAAGGCTAATGAAGAGAGTATAGATCATATTTTTCTTCAATGCCCCTTTGCTTCAAGAGTCTAGTCTCAAACCCTTGAAAAGTTTCATTTTGTGTGGGCCTTTCAAAATGACTTAGAAGACTTTGTCTTAAATTGGGATTTCCCTTTTTTCTATCCACTAGGGTATTTTTTTAGTGGCTAATTAAATTTTTTTTGACTAATAATTTATTTCTTAAAAGAATTTTAAATCCCCACATCTTTATAAAATGTAGTTCTAAAAACATTTAAATAACACAAGATTCACAAATTAAATAATATAAATAATTTTATTTTTCAAAATAATGTAAGATTCATCAATATTTTTAAATCTTTTTCTAGAGGAGGATAGCTTAAAGTTTACCCTACTATATGTTGCCCATATTATTATGGAAACCCATCCCGCACATTTTTGTTGGGGGATTTGGAATAAGAGTGATTCTCTCTTTCCCTCTTTTATGCCTCCATTTTAGGTGTAGAAAGATTATGACTTGAGAAATACTTGTGTATTTTTTCATTGGACCTACCAAATTTATTGTACTTGTACTATATTTTCCTGCAATTTTTTTGATTCCCTCTAGAATTGTAAATTCCCTTAGTTGTGCACACTCATCTACCTATTTATAGGTGTGTAAGAAAAGTGGCATGAAATTTTTCTTTTAAATTGCACATAATTTACATCTTTTAAAAAAATAAATGTTAGATGGATTTTATTTTGATTTGGTTTTACATTTCATTAGTATTTCTAAAAATTCAAGTAACTCAAGTTCTTTCAAGTCATACAAATATTTGAAGTATTTAGTTAAAGGACCAACATTGACATCTTATTATTTTTGAAAATGCATTGTTTGTTAATATTTAAATATTTTTCAGTAAAATTATATATACATTAACACTTGATTTTATGTTTTTGTGGCATAGATTTAGCCTTAATGTTAAAGCTGAAAAATAGAAGGGCCCTTTACTATATGAGCTTTTTAATACTAAAATCAAATTTGATTTCTAATTAATTAATTTCTAGAATTAAGCAAAAAATTTATCTTCAATATTGTCAAATGTTACTAAATATTTATAAACAATGATACTTTGAGGTTAAATAATTTTTTAAAACTTGTATTGCACATTGGTATTCTAAATTGAAAGTTGTATTAACTGAAATTGAAACTATAAACTGTCATTTCCTCTTCGACTCATTTTCAATGGATTCTTGTATTCATAATGGGTATGAAAATGATTTTTTAATAGTCTCAATTTATCTTGCAATACTATCCAAGATATTGAAGGTAGATTTATACAATATTTAAGGAAGCATTTGGAGTTTTTCTAATAAATTACATAGTTAATGAAATCATTAATTTCATATGAAGGAGTTGTAAGGAAATTGGATGACAATTTGTGTTTGTTGCAAACACTACAACTATAAAGGATGTTTCTTAACTTGTTAGTTGTTTGTTTTTCCTTATATTGCTCATTAGAATGGGCTTGGTTGACTCTGTAGGTTGTATTGCAATAATTGGTTTCTTGATAGAGATTTTCAATCAGTCATTAATAGATGATTTTAACTCAATTGAGGCTTATAAGAGTCTTTTTTCTTAAATTAAATCAATATCCTATGAGAAGGTTTATATTAAATTTAGAAAATTAGATTGTTACTATGCAATAAATTAATTTGGAATAATATTTGAAGAGATAAAACTATATTTGAAAACTGCGTTTAGCCTAAACTTATTTATTATTAGATATTTTGGAGTTGAAAGAAAACAAATATAAGCTTATTAGATTTATAAATAAATTAGACCATCTTCTTACAACTAAAATTTGTGTTTTACAATTATTATCAAAACCAAATTAGTGTCCATAGATGGTGTTATAAAGTCTAAGAAAGGAGATAGTAGGTGGGATTTAATTATAGAAGATACATTATAACATTCACTACAAAGTATTTTGATGTGGGTGAACCCACAATAGTGGGTTATACTTTTTTGGAGGAAGAAAGACCTCCAAAATCACACAAAAACCAATTTTCTTTTTGATACTTTAGTTAGAAAGTTTTATAATAGTTGCGATAGAAAATATTTTATTTCCATCAAAATACATCATATGTGTAGTTTTGATGGAAAATATGAGTGCAACGTAGTTTCGATAGAAAAGGTAGTCTCAATCGAAACTATCTAGGTAGTTTCTATCAAAACTACCAAGCCTAGATGGGGTTTGTTAATCTCAATTTTGGGACAGAAAGTTTTGGTTGAAACTTACTATTTTAGTTTCGATCAAAAAAGTTAAAAAAAATTCAAATCTTTAAAAAGGTCATAATTGACCCCACATGTCATTTTCTGCAGTGGAGTCTATAGTTTCAATTGGAAGTGCACAGGTATAGGCATCTAACTCATCAAACTTTGAAAAAGGTATTAATTTTCATTTTTTTACCCTCTCTATAATGTTTTAAGTTAAATTTTATATGATTTTTTTTAATGTATGTATATATATCATGTATACATGTACATATCATGTATATGCATATATGTATTTATATACATATATGTGTGTATATGCATATATGTATATGTATAAATATGTGTGTGTGTGTATGTGCATATATATATATCATGTGTGTGTATATATATGCATATGTATATATACATATATATGCATGCACATACATATGTACATGTATATGTGTGTGTGTGTGTGTATAAAATGGATATACACATATTTTTAAAATTTTCATGTACACAAGTGAACTTGTAATATATTAATTTTAAGTTCATGTGTGTGTGTGTGTGTGTGTTTAAATTAACATGTATTAGTTTTTAATTTGTACATATATAATATAAATACATATTAAATATGTACATTTTATATGTTTAATACAACATAAATTTGTTAAATAGATGTTTTTTAATTCTCTCACTTAAATTGTACACCAATGGAAAAATTTGAAATTGAATATACACAAATTGATTCTAATACTTCACCTATATTACACTTGACTTAAGCTAAAAACTTCAAATGATAACTCTAAATTAACAAAGAGAATCGACAATTAAATATATAAAGTTCCCTATTTCATATAAATGACTTGCACATAACTTAAAACACCTTAAAAAACATTGTATTAGTAAACTATATTAATGACTAATATGAACCTAGGTCTAGGCTATGAGCCCTTTAAATGTATGCATATATTTAAAATCTAGAGACCATAACAAGTTTGCAATTTAGAAATTCATGTGATATATGTATATAGAAATTTTGATATTCTAGACCCTTAAGCCATCATTTTTAGATCACTTGAACTAAATTTTCATGTGTATATAGAAATTTCAATACAATATCTATTATAGATTCTCCAAGCTGTAGGCTTTATTAATGAACAGATTCTAAACTAGGACCCCTTAATTTACTATTCAATCTAGCTCTATATTTAACCTAGTTATGTGCCTTACTTCACCCATATGATCTGGAATTTTTAGACTTAATCAACAATTATGAAGTTATCGCAGACACAAATGATATAAATTGACTAAGAATCAGTTCAATTATGAAGCTTTCACATACACACATGATATAGATTAGGTTTAGAATTAAGATAAGGGTTTTGGGTCTATCCTAAATAAGATTATTATTCTAGGGTTATAGTTTACATCATGGTTAACTTACTTATGGTTAGAGCTAGGATAAAAATAATGTTTAGGGTTCTAAAGTGAGTGTTTCTAGGTTAGGATTAGAATTACATTTGGATTACAATTAAGCTTCTACGATTAGGGTATTGATTACCCTTTTCATGGAGTTTAGATTATGATTTTATTAGCGTTATTAGTAGGGTTTTATTGAGTAAATATTAGGCTTTTATTAGGGTTCATATTAGGCTTTTATTTAGGTTCATATATGCACATGTACAACATTCAAATTTGAAGTTTAGGAAATAAAACACACATGTATGTTATATGCTCATTTCATGTTTAGGGTCTAAACATGCATGCTCATTTTGAATGTTCAAAAATAAATTTCAAGCATTTGTATGTTCATTTATGTAAATTAGGACTATATATATATATATATATATATATATATATATATATATGTGTGTGTGTGTATATATATATATATATATGTATATATATGTATATATATACATATATATACATATATATACATATATACATACATATATATATACATATATACATACATATATACATATATATATATATATACATATATATATACATATATATATATATACATATATATATACATATATATATATATATACATATATGCATATATATATATACATATATGCATATATATATATACATATATGTATATATATACATATATATATACATATATATATATATACATATATATACATATATATATATCTATAGATATATGTATATATATATATATATGTATATATATATATATATGTATATATATATATATGTATATCTATATATACATATATATATACATATATAGATATACATATATACATATACATATATACATGTATAGATATGTATGTATATATATATATGTATATATATATATACATATATAGATATACATGTATACATATACATATATACATGTATAGATATGTATGTATATATATATATATGTATATATATATATATATATAGGGTAGAAGCAAGGAGTTGGGTCTCAATTTCGTGGAAGTTCGTGGATTGAGATCATGCTCTTTTAGAAATGGGTACCCATTTTTAAAAATCGGGCATCCATTTTAGGCTCGAGCGCCTGGTCTGAAATTTAAAAAAGGGACACCCATTTTTTTAAAATCGTGTACCCGTTTTTAATTTTCAAGAAACGGGTACTCATTTTTGAAAACATAAAAAATTTGTATTTTTTAGAAACGGGTACCCATTTTTAACTTTTAAAAAACAGGTACCCGTTTCTAAAAATTTAAAATTTATTTTTTTGGGGGGGATTTGGTATGCCGATTTGACTTTTTCAAAATGGGTACCCCTTTTTTGAATTTAAATAATGGGTACCCATTTCTTACAACATTGGGTAGGATTTTTTTCTCCTACTTGGGATTTTGGTTTGGGATAGGCTTGGTGAGACCAAGCCTATGCCTTGACCTCTCAAGATTTGGCTAAGCCATTGAACTAACAAATTTACGTTTTGCCATAATTTTTAGAGGGTCTTCTCGATCAAAATTTTTTATGAAATAAAAACCCATTAGAGCTCTCACTGTCTTGATTTTCGAAATATAAATTTTATAGTTCTATGATTTTATTTACTATTTTTGCATTATTTTTTAATGAAAGGTGGTACCTAAATGTAAAATAGTGAAGTTCACTAAAACTTTAATAACTTTTTTATTTTATAATTTTTCTTAAATTAATTTATATGTCATCAACCTACATACAATTCTTTTGAAGTTAAATAAAAGAATTTTTGGAAAAGGTGAGATTTTGATCAAATTATGTGGTTCGTACATGAGAAGTTTTAAAATTTACCTTTATAGCCAATTAATAATTAATAAAAATAAAATTATTCAATAAAAAATTAAGAAAAAATATTGTCATCAATCTTAGGTGTATTAGGTAACTCCCTTTAAAACAATTTGTGAAAATTCATTTATTTGTGTCAAATTATGGTGTCCGTACATGAGCGTGGTATGGTCTTAAAACAAGCATTTTGAAAAAGTGGTTTTTAAAGATCCATACCAAAAAAAAATCTATCACATGGGTACACAAATAAATTACATATTCAAAAACTAGACTCTGAACACTAAAATTTTTATTCCTGAAGTTTTTTATATTCAATTTCTAAATGCCTCAAATTTTGACATCAATTGTCAAAAAAAAATTCAAAAATAGGAAAAACACTTCCACTTTTTGGCCAAAAGTGAGACCCAACTTCTTGCACTGACCCTATATATATATATGAAAAAGTAAATTTGATATTTGTACATATGCATTCATTTCAACATTTAAAAATAATTTTGATTCATGTACATGTATTACATCTGTTTAATTTCATGTTTATGATTTCTACTTTCTTAAATGTCATTGTAATAAATATCAAGTTTTTAAAATGTCATATTTTAATTTAAATTTCAGGTTTACACATTATACATGTATACTACATACATTGGTCCACACAGGAGATCAACAACCTCCTATCCCCTATGAGCAACAACATGTCCCCCCCAAGAAGCTGCAACTTGTCCCCCCAATAGCAATGAATCCTCCCTAAGCATCAACCTATTCCCTTAAATCAATAGCTTATCCCACCTCATGAGCTCTATGATCACACTAACCAAGGGATTAAGAGACTTCATGAATCCCTGGCTAGTGGTGCATGCTCTATGTATATATTAGTACATGCTAGAGCATCTTACATAGCCTTACATATATTCAAGGTGAGATTCATGGTGCAACTCCATATTCTACACATACTATACAAGTTGTCCTTGATAGTAAGGGATAAGAGGCCTCTTTAGGTCTTTCACTATAGAAGGTACATGGCTTAGTGCCCAAAGATGTCCTGAAGAGGGAATGTTTCCCATGTTATTTTCCACAAAATTTTGTGAAGGGGTATTCTCCCCTTAAGTGTATAGATCAACAGATTGCTACACACATATACCCACACTTCCTTTCTTCTCATGGTTGTTATCCAAATAATGACCAAATTCCACTTTATTTTGAATGAGATCTTTATGTTGGGGTTCTCTTAGGAAGAGTGGTGAACTACATTGATTTACCATTGCATTTAGGATAGGATTTTGGTAGAATACCTGATAGGCTATTGGGTGGTCCACCATAAACACATAGGTTGATTATGAGAGAGAGAGTGCCTTATATTTCCCCTATATTAGGTCTATCAGCTAATGAGGCCATGCATAGTACCCAGTTGTGGGGGATGATTTAGGGAGTTGGAGAGATTGTTGCAACTGTCAAATCTATTTTGAGTGATAAGGTTGGCTAGTATTTGATGACTTATCAATGTTCCAGATCATCGTCCAGTGCTTCATCTTCAAGAGACTTGTACAATCCAGTAGTCATCCCTTCACTAACTAGCTTAAACGGTCTCACTTAAATGTTGCTAGGAGATACTATGACTAGTCTTGCTAAGGATCTATTATATTCATATAGATTCATATCATAGCATCTTGGTATACCCATATCAGATATTTGAGATCATGTCCATGGTAGTATTGGGACTCATTCTCGGCCACATTCCTTTCATCAATCAGGTAGTGGTCATGGTGGTAGTACACATCATGATCCACCTACTGACCACTATTTTTTTGGAAAGGGACATATGCATACTAGTACACACCCTTTAGCCAGTGTAGGGCATGGTCATCTAGTTTAGATCTGAGCCTTAATGATGTTGACTTCAGCTTGTTGAACACAAGATGGATGGACTTGTTGACACATGATGATTCTACTTGTCTACCATCTTATTTAGTCAATCCACTTGGCTCATCATTAGTAGGACGTGCTCTAGTCACTAGTCATGCTAGGGTAGATGTAGAGATGGAGCTAGATGAGGCCCAACAAAATTTGGATATATTGGTGAACATGATTGATGCTAGGTAGTCTAAGTATTATCAAATGCTAGCATCTACATAGGTAAATCTATAGTTATTTTGTTCATGTTGAAATTTCAATTGTTTGAAACTAATAATTTATGCACGTATACATATCATGCCTTTGTAATTATAATTTTTTTAACATGAACTTTTGTACATGTATGTATGTATTATAGGGGGACATACCTCTTTTTACTCCATCTTTGATGCCAGATCATGTACGTTGTCAAGACTCATTCGATGATGTAAGTAGTGGACATGTGAGTTTTTAATGTTCTAAATTAGAGACATGTAAACATGCATACAAATGTACTTATATATTGCATGCAATTGTTAAATTTAAGAGATTTAATTTAATATGATTATGTACATTGATATCACTTTCTCTTGAATATATATATTGGTTAGCACATCTTAGTGAGCATCCTGATAGTCAGTCCTCAGACCATGTTGTGAGGAGATGTCACGATGATGGTCCTGCACTTGACGATCTATATATTTTTTAATATATTATTAGATTATTTGATTGAGACTTTCATCTAGACAGACATTCATAGATTCTAGATAGATACCTAGATGTATACATGCACACTATTTATATTTGATATTTTCTTTTGAGATCTAGATTATACATGTTTTTGTTATTTGTTCAATGATTGATACATATATATTATAGACTTGAGAATGATGTTCGACACATGTGTTTATGTTTAGGTTCATATACATGTTTGATGATTGGTATACATATATATACATTCTCTGGACATTTCTTTTACATGTTAGATTATGTTGGATAATGTTCTAGTAAATATTTGATGATATTGGTGTATACATGTGTGGTTAATTTTGTTCTATGCAAGTGATATTTATATATGATTAAATTCAATATTTAGATATTTAGGTAGATATTTAGATATGTAGAATTTTTAATTTACGAGTACATGTGTACATGTGTATGATGGTGTTTGTTGTGAAACACATGTTTTATTTAATTCAAGTTAAATATCTACATGTTTGATAATGTCATTTTTGTCCTAGAATTTTGATAGGTACTTTAGATAAATTTAGATATATTTAACATGTAATTTATATCCTAATATGAACAAGAATTAGGTAATTAAAGTTACATATATATATATCCCAATTAGTTACATAATTCCTAAAGAGTAAATGTATGCTTCATCCTAATTTCTATAATTAGTTACAAATCACAATTTAAACTTGACAAGTTAAATGAAAGAGTAAAATCTCAATATAATTAGTTACAAGTCCTAATTTCATCCCCTTCAGACAAGTGTTCAAATTTCTTCCCCTAAAGGCACATGTCCTAATTAGTTGCATATAAGTTCCTAATTTCTATAATTAGTTACAAATCACAATTTAAACTTGACAAGTTAAATGAAAGAGTAAAAGTTTAATATAATTAGTTCAACCAAATTTCAATTTAAAAATGATCAAGTTCAACCAAATTTCAAATTTCAAATAGTTCAACCAAATTTCAAAATGTTCAAGTTGTTTCAAATTACAAGTTGTTTCTATCTTGTATCAAGTGGGTCAACTCATTGTTTGATAACATTTAATATTTTCCCATGATCAGCAATATCAAGTCTCCACTTACATATTCTAGGTCCTTTGTCTGGATGAAGAGTTAGAAAAGTGGTAATAACATGGTTACTATACTGATACACCTTATTGTTAGGTTGATAATCAGTGAAATGAATCCCATTTTTAAGTACTCTTCTCTGCTTCAAATATGTTCCATGTACAAAAACAAAACCTACATACACATTTAAAAAATATCATATAGATAAATTGATTACTGAATATATGTACACATTTCCATACATATATATCAATCAAATAAGTCAAAAAATTTGAATTCATAAAAAACATAGATATACATACATGATTCAACTATATACTAACGTATTAGAAACATAATTCCATCACTTATTTCATTCTTTGTTCACTTCTCTCTTTGTATAGTACAACACAATAAATAATAGCTAACACCTTCTACATTTTTAGATTCTACCATGACTGCAAAAACATTGCCTACACAAAGTACATGTATAAATTCCATGTGTCATGTATATGAGTATATATTATACAAATTAAGAAAAGCTATGAAAAAAATACATGTATATATAGATACATACCAACTCTAATCAATCCTGAAATATGGTCATAATCACTAGAACTCAATGGAATATCATCATAGTTTTCATCCTTAAACTCATTTGTATTGATAACATCTAGTGGTGCAAAACTCCATTCACCCAAATATCCACATTCTTGATTAATGCAACCATCATAGTTTTCATCAATGTAGTTAGGACAAAAAAATGAGTATTCTCTTGTGTACAATGACCACACATTACTATCTGTACTCATAACTAAATGCAAAGATCATGTCTTCTCTACCTTCTTGCATGCATACATTGATCTTCTATCAACACCTGAATGTAAGGTCCATACATACATATAAAAAATTATGTGTACATAATTTAGTTATCACCTAATGTATTAAATACAAATATGATTCAATTTAAATATTCAAATTAATTTATCCCTGATACCTCCCAAAACACTCTAAATGGTATGACTCGATCTACTTGTGGTGACATGTTATCTGTATTTGCTAGCATTGTAAAATGTGTTTTGCACCACTCAACCACATCATGAACATGATTAAATTGGTATCCTTTATAGTCCATTTGAAACTTTCTTAAAGCACATTTGATACAATCTCATGCACCATTATGCTAGCCCTTTCCATGTCCACTCTTGAAAAAACTCTAAATGTGTGGTATATTAAGGTATCAATGATAACTACATAATGCATAAAATGGTCTAACTAATTTAAAATATGATGCACATCCATTTGACCATACAAAATGTTTTTCTAATTTTATGCCTTTGTTTTTCAAATATTCAAAAAATGTCTTAAAACAATGTTCCACAAAATGTGTGTCACATTCTCTGTCATCACAAATGCAAAAGTGATACTCTTCTTTAATGACTCGTGCTTGATTTGTACTATCCACACCATCCAAATCAATTTATGGATGTTGATAAAATACTTGAACCATAATAGTAACTTGCTCTTTAAAGTAGTATTTGCTTGAAGTTGTTTTTGAGAAATGAAAGAGTAATTCTCTGCAAAGTCAACAATAGATAAATTGTTCCTAGTGGGAAAGTTTATCTTAGTGTTTGAAACTATTCTGTTTGCCACTTAGCAAAAAAAACATGACGTATATATGGTTGAATCAATTTACAAAAAATTGACATTAATTCTCTAGTACGTATCTCATCCTCTATATATTCCAACCTTGTTGATTCTTTACCAACTTTTGTTTCTGACTTTATGTACTTATATCTCTTACATTTTACCATCCTCATCATATCATTATCTTCATCTCTCAAAGGAAATTTAGTCAAGTTACCACATGTTTCACAAGTTCCTCTTATACAATCTATTTCACCTATTGCACGATCATTTGGTTTGTCACATAAGATTGATGTTATTAATTGGCTTGATCATTTATGAAAATAATTTTGAAAACCACCACTTTCTTATATCATCATTTGGAACCCTTGATAGTAAAAATCAAATTCAACATGATATTGAAAACAACATGTTTCAAAAGATTTATTTATCTTGACAAAATAGGGTTTCAATCTTTCAAACATTGCTTGTTCAATCTTTGTGTCAGGATTTAAATTACAAAATGAGTGATACAATTCATGTTGCATGACATCCAACCAATATTTTTTGTGTGGAAGATATTCCCTTAGGCCCAATCCTTTGATTGATGATATCTCTTCTATGTGGTGAAGGACGAGTATTATCAATCTAAAATTGAATAACTAAGTTCTTAACTATTTCAACAATCCTATCAGATTGAGAAGTTGTACACATTAGTGCCCAATTTCCTTCTAATCTACTATCATACAAATTGTTTCTCCTTTTTAGATAATGTAATATCATCTTTTGACTATTCCCATTATCATATGATAGTGAAGAGATCTATCTTTTTTTTCCATAATTTCTTATTTAAAACAGATGACAATATCACTCTTCATGCAATGGATTTATCTGCAGATCCAATTTTTCTCCCAATGGAATGTAACCCTTCCTTAACACTTTCAACAATACCTTTTCTTATTTTAGAATTCTTCCTCTTTTTTATGTACTTGTATCTATACCCAATAGTTTCAATGGCTCTTTTAATTCTTCTTTAAGAAGTGAAATTAATAATAGTTGAGTTTTCTCCACTATATCAAGATTCTCAAGTTGTGAAATTATTTTGTTATACTTTTTATTTAATTTCCTCTTCATATTATGTGTAGGTTGACTAGCATAATCTCTCAAATTTTCCACACCCATTTCAATTAAATGATCTATGTTTCTATGATTAATTTTTATCATCAAGAAAAGTTAAAATAAAGATTTAAGATACAATCTTTTTAGGAGACATATGTGTATATACATAACAAGTGAAATATTAGATACAATGTTATCTAACCTTCACATGGTCCTTATTCAATATCCATTGCTTCATCTTCAATTTCCTCATGTCCAACATTTTCATCATCTACTACTGCACATGCACGATATAAAAGATAAAATCAAGCAAGTTTATAAGGGGAAATGTCTCTAAAATTAAAAATCAAAGATATAAAGTTTTCCTAGACCTAGAAATCTAGAGAGAGATTGTACTTGCAAGAGATCCACATGTACCTATTTGAATTTGGGATGAACCTTTTCTAACCTTGGTAGGTTGTTCTGGTTGACTATATCTTAAATAAATTCATAATTTAAAAGAACATAAGTAAAATGAACTTGAATTCTAAATATTCATAATTTAGAAAACCATAATGTAATAAACCCTAATCCAAATTATTCTTAATTTAAATTTAATCATAATTTAATAAAACATAATCCTAAATATTCATAATTTAATAAACCCTTAATATTAAGTTAATAGTAACCCTAATTTAATATTTACCATATTTCAAATTGGATAAACCCTAATCCTAACTATATACAAAAAGTCTAGAATATGATTATACACTATAAATTAAATATGCATTGGAAAAATGATTCCACATGTGTACCTTGCCTCCTATCTAGTATCTTGCTAAAGTTTTTTGACAATTATTAATCTTCTTGTTAATGAGTTCTTCTTCATACATATTTACTTGCTCTTTTATCTTTATTGTCCCTGTCGCAAATTCTTCTTCCAAAATTAAAAAATGGACAAGTTCCAAATTATTTCCTCCCACCCAAATGAAGTGTGAATTATCTTATTTGATTTGAATATTAAAATTGAAAAAAAAAATATTATTTATATGAGAATTTTTGTTAAAAAAAGAAAACTCTAAAGGCTAACTAAAATTTCGATCGAAACTACCTAGATAGTTTTGATTAAAACTATCTAAGGTTAATTAACTATGCATGTAACCCACCCTTTTAGTTTTGATAGAAACTATAGGATTTAGTTTCTATCGGAACTAAAGTTTAAAGTTTTGATAGAAACTTAGTTTCTATTGAAACAAGATAATTAAACATCTTCTCCAAATGTTAGAAGATTTTCAATGTTTTCATGGCTTCCAGGCTCAATTACCAGGTTCAGATGGAGCACCGAAGATATGTCATTTTGCATGATAGAAGTACTCTAAATGAGCTTTCTAATGAATATGAATTTGATACATTTAAAAATTTGTAGGTATACATTTTTTTACATGAATTGAATAGAGATTTGTTATAAAAATAAAACTCTATAGTAGACACTCATGGAAAAATGGTAACTAAGAGCATTTTTTTTTTTGAAAAATAGCTACAGTCTCTGTATTTGAGTCCTATTCAATCAAAAAAAAAAAAAAAATTTAATTGGGTAAATATATAATAAGTTAAATGTGTCAAAAGCCACATATGTCCAAATCAGTGTTATGTCAACTTTAAACTCTGATAAAATGATAAAATATCAAATACTAAGGATAAAGTCATATATATATATACATATTTATATATACATGTGTATACATATGTATTATATATATATATATATATACATATGTATATATACATGTGTATTCATATGTATATATATATTTATACATATGTATACACATATATATACATACGTATATGTACGTATATATACATATGTACATATATATATGTACATATATATATATCTATACATATATATATATGTACATATACATATATATATGTACATATATATATATATACATACATATATATATATATATATATATACATACATATATATATATATATATATATATATATATATATATATATATATGTACATATATGTACATATATATATATGTATATGTACATATATATATATGTAATATATGTACATATATATATACA
Source organism: Cupressus sempervirens (assembly GCA_028749045.1). Classification (NCBI taxonomy): domain Eukaryota; kingdom Viridiplantae; phylum Streptophyta; class Pinopsida; order Cupressales; family Cupressaceae; genus Cupressus; species Cupressus sempervirens. The sequence continues at coordinate 562,167,471 of CM053786.1, read as the reverse complement.
TATATTTATGTACATATATATATACATATATTTATGTACATATATGTACATATATATGTACATATATGTACATATATATGTACATATATGTACATATATATGTACATATATATATGTACATATATATATATATATCTATATATATATATATACATATATATATATATGTACATATATATATATATATATATATTATTTTTAATATTAAAAAGCAAACAAAATGTGGACTGGCCCATAACAAAAAATAAAAGTTGAAAAATCAGTTGAAAGTCACTACCAACATATTAATCAAGTCCCTTCCTTAATTCAAAAAAAAAAACACAAATTAAAATATTTGAAAATAACTACTACTAATTACTATGGTAATGTCATTTCTATACAAAATACTGGCCTAAAAATTCATTTTGGTCATTAAACAAGTCTAGAAGTTTTGAACATAAAAAGCCCCCTGTGCTAACTAGATACTAATCATCATAACAAGAAACCCAAAAAAGAGGTAAGAGGCAAGAGCTAACTCTCCTTTCTTTTGTTCCTTGGGTTCTCCACAAGTGGTGCAACCAATCATCCACTAGGAAACCATACACGAAACATGTCATTTCCTTGACCTTCATGTTATTAGTAGTCACCACTGAATGCATGACCCTGACAAAAAAATTAGCAACCTTATCAAATTTTTCCTCCAAGTATTCATTCTTCCTTATTAGGTTGGTGATGGTCTCCTCGAACTTGGCCATATTCTAACTCCCTTGTTGTTCATCATTTTTTCCATTGGCACTCACGTTCTTCTGGATGTTCCTCCCCTTGATATTTTCCTTCAAGTTGTCACCAATTTGACAAGAGATGTGGTAGCACCCTATTCTCCCATAACCCCCTCCTTCCTAGACTCTGGAGTGTCAACATTGATTTTAAAAGTGTTATACATTTGAGAGGGTAAGGGGTTGTATCTGTCCCCCCAAAAATCTCCTCATCCTTTTCTTCACTACCAGTCTATTCATCCACTTATCCTCCATAATTTCTCCTAGTGGATTTCCTTTTAGGTTTAGGGCTAGTTCCCTTTCCCAAATTATTAGTAGACTTTGAATTGTTAGGTTTTTCCTTATTGGGGGCAGCCATACATTTCTTCTCTCTCACTCTTTTTCTTGACCTATTACTACTCTTCCTAGTACTAGTACTAGTACTCTCCACATCTAGGATTTCAATTTTCTCCATTTTTATCTTTTTGGCCATGACCAATGTTTCTCTATCAAGTTGGGTTTTCGTAGAGGGGGACAAATTTTGAGAAATATCAGTGATTTTTAATAGAGAAGGGCTTGAGCTCAGAATCTATGGGTGAAGACCACATAAAATTTGAATAAACAAAAAATAAGGGCTTGGTGGTTATATACCATATAAATTTTTACTTCATATCCCTTCTTATGAATATTCCATGCACAATCCTCCATAGAGTGAATTAACAAGTAAGGGAAAGAGATGGACTCCCTATTTCTAAAATGGTTAAGAATAGGGAAGTGGTAATTTACTATAACACCTTAACTCTGCCTTCCATGGTTATGTACCTCATGATTATAGGACAAACCACGTACCATGGTTGAGGAATCTCTTCATGATGAAATCCACCACACAAATGGACAAGGGCTTGGTTTGGTTGAAAGAATTTCTGCAGACTCATCTCATTTGCAATCCTAGATTTCTTTTTCTATCTTTTTCCTTCCATAGCTAGATATATGGCATTAGCAGTCTAATCCTCCATGACTTCAAAGGAGAACCCATCAATGCTAACCCAAAAATTCTTCTAGGAATCCATAAACTACCATGTCACCTTCTTGTGATCATGTTCAATTCTCTCTATAAAAAGGATGATCATACCTTCCTTTGAATAAGTCCAGGCCACCTTATCATTCCAAACTTCCTCTTTGATTCTTGGTGGCTTGATTCTAGCATTGGCATTCTCCATGGCTTCTTCCTCATGAAGATCGACAATAAATCCTCCTCCCCTTCTTTCAGCTCAACTTCCATACTACTCAAGAATTATAAAAAGTTGCATGAAAACACCAAAGCTATGTCTTCCCTCACCTGGCAGCTCAAATCACAACAATGAAGGCCTATTCTATTCTTAATCCCTTTAAATTTCCCATTTAATTAATTGAGGTCACATTTAATCCTACAATGCTAGATCACCACAATTCAGTATTGTTCCTCAAAAGAAGTCATCAATAATAGGAAAGTCTCACACTTGGGAACTACAAAAATACCCAAAATATTTTTTGGGTCATGGACCTGTAGTTCATATGATGGATCATAATTATATTATTTAAATCCCACTTAACTCTCATTAAACTAACTCTCTCCAACTTGTCCTCTAAATTTAGCTTTGTATTAACAAGCTCCTCCAAGTCATTTTGTATGAAGACAATGGAATTAAAGTTTCCCATCACCAAATTAAACATTAATAAAAGTGTCATTATGAAAATGATATCCTAGTCTCTTTCACTTTATTTTCAAGGGTAAAATCACAAACCTATGTCACCCTTTTATAAAGAAAAAGGCTAACAAAAGTATAGTTATTCATCTTCAATTACACAAAACTGGTAATATTATTTAGAATTTGATAATGAAGTAAACTAATGAAATATGTATAAATGGATGAAGTTTAGGATTATATATTTTTTATAATTATTTGGAATAAGAACCAATATATTTTTGTTATTGTTAAAGGAAAATTTTTACTTGCTGAAAACTGCTGAAAATTAGAGGTCTAGTTCCCACGACAAAACTATATGGAAATTAACCTATTTCCCTTCAATCTTAGATTATGTTATAAATAAAATATATAGCTAGAAAAATAAAAAAATGGTTTGAGACATATATTTTATCTTTTATAACGATTTCAATTTTAACTCACCTGAAATAGATAGTTTTCATCTCCCACCACATTTTTCAAAAAAAATCTATTCTAACCAAAAGAAAAATTATACATTATTGAAGAAGAATCTCTCCTCTAGAACATCATGTGATTTTTAAATTGTTTTGATATGATTTAATATTTTTTCCTTTGGAAAAATTGACATCTTCTCAAGTGTTAAAATACATACTTGTACAATTTTTTAATTATAATATACTATATCTAATTAAAACACTATAAACTCTATATGAAAATATTCTTGACTTTTAGATCTATAAAATGGTGTTTATATGTTATTATAAAAAATATCATAAAAATAGTAAAAGTTATTGAAACATTAGTTTTTTGAAATAAGTTAATTTTTGTATTATTTGGATACAAACTAGTATAAAACATGCATTTAATAGACATCTCCAATTGGAAAAGTGTGAGACCATATATAACTTAGCTAGAATTAATTTTTCTAGATCATATGTTTGAATAAAATTGATTTTTAGATAGAAATATTCAAATTTATTCGTTCTAATTAGTTAGCCTAAAAGGTGACACAACTTTGTACTTTTACCCTCAAGTATCATTTCTTGAAAAGGCTTCATTTTAAGCGAGAGATATAATTATCGTCAGCATATCATACTCTCTTTCCCAACTTGATGATTAATGACTATGTGTTCATACCCTACCAGATTGTCCATCACCTTATTTCCTTCCTTATACACATGCTGAATTTTGAAATTTTTAATTCTATTTAGAAGTGTTTGTGTATCCCTTATAATTGATGTGGCATGCCATCTCATCCTATTCATGCCTTTAATGTCATCAATAACTCCTAATAATTAGATTTTGAAATCTATTGTTATGAGTGATCTCCAAACTCCATAGGAGGGAAAGAACTCCGACTTCATTGCTTGATACTCTACCACAATTCCTTGCATATCTCTTTACACAAATACCTTATTCATTCCTAATCACTCCTTTGGTAGTAGCACCTTCACTTCTTCAGCCATCAAAATTTAATTCCACCAATTATAGGGGTGCCTTCCATCTAGTTTCCTATCTTCTTTGGGTTTTTAATCTATCAACCTTCTTTGCTAATTGTGAGATATCGTATATTTTTCCCCAACTCCTATCCAGTTATGTGTGTGTGTGTGGGGTGGGGGTGGTGAGGAGGTGACTTCCACTTCCATATAAGAAAACACTCCTTTATTATCCCCATTGTAGTTTGTCTCCTTTATTAACACATCTAGAGATTTTGAATAGGGATATAAACTATATTGGGATTCACTAGAGGGGGTAGAAATGAGTTGCAAATTCCTAGCATGACTAAGAACCTTACCTAACCATACCTTTCCAACTAACAAGATTTCTCTGCATTCTTTCCATTGTCGTGTGTTGGAATTGTGAGGTGACATCCTTGATAGTAAGAGGGAGGCCAAGGTAATTATTAGGAAGACTTTCCACTTGGTAATTCATTTCCTTGGTAATTTTTTGTTGCAATGACAAGTCAGTGTTGAAGAAGTAAAGCTTGCTTATTTTATAATTAATATGTCATCCTAAGACTTGGGTGTACCTATTTAGCACATTGTTACAGGCCTTGTCTTCTCTGATGGATGAAAACCCATACAAGAAGGAATCGTCAACAAATTGTTGTAACACCTCTGGTGGGAGCTCTCGTAGTCAGTTTAATCCCCACAATTTCTCTCTAGGCTGCCATAGCAAAAATATTTCTCCCCAAAATTTCAGTCACCATAATGAATAGATGAGGCAACAAAGTGCCCCCCTCTCTAAGCCCCCTCTTAGCATGGAATAAATCCCCTAAGTTTCCATTGGCCAAAATCAAGAATTGGACACTACCTGTCATTTTCCTTATTATAGAGATGAACTTTTCTCCAAACCCTTGTAGACACCTAAATCTAATTACACCACTAGATAATCTTATTTAGTCATCTTCTAGGACATTATTGATTAAATGTTTATTATTTAATTAATTAATCACAATCCCTTAATTAATTTATTTAATTAACTATAATCCAATTGATAAAATCAAATGATAACCAAAATCAACTTATCAATTAAATCCCCATTCCTCTATTAAATTAAATAAATGAATAAATCTATTTAATTTAATGCCAGATCCTCCTTTTATTAAATGAATCATTTAATAAATTAATTCCAAATCCCTAATGATCCCTAAACCCTATCATTATCCAAATCCAACCCATTCACCCATGCTAACCTCACTTGACCAGCTAATTAACCTACCTCATTAAATCCCAACCCACTTGACTCATAAATCCCATCCTAACCCAAACCTAACCCCCCTCCTAAACATGTGCACAACTTTAAACATGAGTTAAGACTTTCTAACCCAAGCCAAATTCAAAAGTCTTCCCCATCCTCTTACATTCCTATCCAAGAGCATTAATGGCTCTTACATGCCTTATTGGTCCTTAAATGCCTCTTACATTCCTCTTCCACACTCCTCCTTCCTCATAACTCCCTTTAACTCTCCACTATGACCATCCAATCCCCTTGTGACACTTGTCAGAAGGCTAGAGTTTTGAAGAAGTACAATCCATGTGCTCCCCCTTCCTTGCATCCTAGCCCTTCCTCATCAAATCTCGATCCTCACATCCTAGCCCTCCATATCAATACCCATTAGCCTATAAATTGGACCCTTCCCCTCTCACAAATCATTCAACTTCCATGCAAACTTATAATGTCCCTCAGAACAAACCACTAAATCACACCCTTGCCATGCAGGAATCCTCACTCACACCATACACCATATTTCATCCATTCAAATATTTTTATCCATGGAAGGCTTGAAGCATGTTTGAGCACACATCAATCCATACTCGAACATATCAAAACATCAAGATCACACTTGGGGATCTTACTATTAGATTGGGCAAGGTCTCCTTTGTCTTATCATAAGTATTGTTAGTTATTTAGTTTGTGAATGTTAGCTTAGTTCTTAATTTTTGTAGCACACTAGATTTCATAGCTCTATAAACCCAACATCCTTATAATTATAATTAGAAACTATCTCCTTATCTTATCGTATTCCTTTGAAATATCAAGTTTCATAGCCATACATGGGTTCCTGCTCCTTACCATAGAATTAATAACCTCATGGGAGGTAATCACAACATCCAAAATCTATTGTATAGGGACAAACCCATTCAGAGTGGGCTTGATAGTCCTATTTAGAGTAGGATTCACATGGTTCACCACCACTTTTAATAAGATCTTATATATGGTATTACAAAAGCTTATAGGTTTAAACTCTTCCAGATAGGTAGGATCAACAACCTTAGGCACCATAAAAAAAAAAAAGGTCCGATTAAGATCTTCAAGGATTATACCTATTCAAATGAAGTCCATAGCCACATATAGAAGATCACATTTAATAATATCCTAGAACTCCTAGATGAAGGCAAAGGGAAACCCATCTAGATGAGGGGCCTTGGATGCTCCCATAGAAAAAATTTCTTCTCTAACCTCTTCCTTGATAACTCTTCTTACTAAGTCTTGGTTTGTCATCTCAACAACCACTAGGTTTAAGATTTCCATTAGGTCTTTCTCCATACTTGGATTGACCTATGACCATGGGGGGTTATAAATTTCTTGGAAGTATCTAGTAGTCTATCTTCTAATCTCTTCCTCACCTATGAGCTCACTATTATTATTATCAATAAGCTTCCTAATGGTGTTCCTACATTTTTGTTTTGAGGCCGACCTATGAAAGAAGGCCATATTTCCATCTCCTTTTGTAAGCCATTGTATCCTCAGCGTCTGCTTCCAAAACACTTCATCTCTTTTGATAAAATTGTTCCACTTCCTCCTCTAGTTATTCTCCTCCTCACGTGTCATCTCAAAAAGGTCTCCTTTTACCATTCTTTCCTGAAAAAACTCTAGTACACCTTCAATTTTTTTCTTTTGTTTGAAAATGTCTACAAATGAAGATTTATTCCATACCATGGTCTCCCACCCAATATTTTCAAGATTCTTAGCTATGTGAAACATAGTCGTACCCTAGACTCTAACATTCTACCATCTTTCTATACATTTTCTAAATTGGGGGTGAGAATGCCATAGTATCTCATACCTAAAAGGTTTCGTTTTTCTTAGTTTCTTATGCATCAAGTTAAAGATAAGCATTGAATGATCTAAAATATTCCTTGGGAAACTACAAAGAGAGGTGTAGGGAAGAATATCCTAGTCAATTGAAAGGAACACCCTATCTAGTTAAACCTATATGAGGTTGTTTCCCAGTCTATTATTGGAGCAAGTGAACCGCACACCTTGAAGTTCCATGTAAATGAGGTCATTCCTTTTGAGGAGCCCATCAAGGCCATGCATACTTTTAGAAACATCTTCAAGAACACCAATCTTTTCTAAGGGATATAGTGGGGTATTGAAATCTCTTTCACATATAAATTTTCTACCTTTACAGTTGTTAATATAGGTTGAGGCCTCCCCCCATACCAATAGTCTCCCTCCCTAGTGTTAAAAAATTAAAGAGGGCTATAATATCCCTACTTGCAAGGGCTTATAATATTTTCCTTTTTTTCCCCAAGGAATCAATTTAAAATATTATCATTGCATTATTTAATCAAAATAATTCTTCATATATATATTATATATATTCATATCTTAACTACTACATTGTATGTATAGGCTAGGTCACCCAAGGATTGGACAAGGAGACAACATTAAAGACTTGACAAGACCTTGGTTGTCACCTTTCAAACAAGTGCTTTCCATCCCTCACCATCCTTAGATGCTATACCATACCTTAGTCCTCGAACATTGTGGTGTGGTCCCATAGCTTGATAAACCTAAGCCCAAGAGTTGGTATATTCTCCTCTTGCATTAGGACTTAGTCCTACCCTCTTATCCACCTAGTTCTTACTAATTATCATAATCTTAATGTCTTTCTTGAATCATTCCCTCTTCTTAATTAATTACATTGATTAGATGTTTATTTCTTTTATTTAATTATGTCAAATGAAAGAAAATGTTCATTCTTATTACCTTGGTATTTCTATATAATTATGTTACCTCATTATTGTCATAATTAATATTAAACAACATTAAAAATAATAATTTTTTACGTTATTACCATTTTTTAGTGGGTGTTGGATGATGTGGTTCTTGGTTGACATGGAGATATGCAAATCAACTCCCTCTACGTTGTCCTGTCCTTTGGTGAATTAGAGGTTACTGTTGGTGGTGTTGAGTTGTTCCTTTCTCGACCTTTTTCGATACCCATGTTTTCTTTTCTTAGTCCATGTGGCTCTAACCTTAGTTGTAACTTTAATGAATTATTCCTTCTAGATTATCTCAACTCTATATTTACTTTCCAAAATTCTTCTTTTTCTAATTATAAGGACAGGAAAAAATATATTATTTTGTTTCTCTTTTTCCATGAGTCACAACCTTTCATAATACAAATCCTTTCCAAAAGTCATGACACTTCATAATTATAATCCTTTCAAACAAACACTTCATAGCTAAATTGCTTTGGAAAAGTCCAAATACTTTTATAATCAAAATATTTTTGAAGAGTCACAGCTATTAATAATTATGAACCTTTTAAAGGTTCACATCCTTTCAATACTATTGATACCTCTTTAGAAAGTCACTTCCTTATTTTCTTCATATTACTTTCCTCTTCCATTTTTCCTCTTTGCACTCCTCTCTTCTTCTCTTTCTTTTTTCTACTCTCTAAAATAAACTCTTCTCCTTTTTATATCTAAATTTTAAGGAGTCATGTCTATTTGTTAAACATCTCTTGAATTTTTATTAGATTTAATTAATTTATATTATTCTATGTTATATTATTTATTTATTTACTTATTTTTGTTTATTTTATTTATTATTAAATTCTATTTAGAAAGTTAACATACTTTCTACAATATTGTCTCTTTTATTTAATTTTATTATTATTTTTAATTATTTAAAATATCATACTAAATAGTATTTTAATGATAATATAATTAAATAATTATTATTTTCGTATTTTATATTTTAGTATTAGTCTTAATATAACTTTATTATCTATTGAATAACATTGTATTATCTAATAATTATTAAAATTCTATCTTAAAATGGGCATATGACAAAGGCTCACTCATTGTCCCTATTGAAAAACATCATAGCCAAAAAAGTGAGGATGACAAAGGAGTCCAACTTCATTGAGCTTGTCAAGGTTCCACATAGTCGCTATCCCTCTTGAAGCACCAGAAGTTTCACTATAGGAATAGTTAGCCCCTTTCCATATGTAACTCATAACTTTTTCAAAGTTGTGTTTGCTCATTTTGACCTCTTTAATGAGGACAACATCAACCTTATGATCATAAATCATATTCTTTAGATAAAATTGTTCCTTGGGCTATTTAGGCCCCTAATATTCTAAGTAATAAAATTCATTTCCTACCTTTTTGGGTATCCTCTAAGTTCTTTTTTTCCCCATGGGCAATATCTTGGGATGCTTCCTTAGTTCTTGCCACCCTAGTTTGCAACCTTCCACTTCTCATTTGAGTGTCAACATCCTTCTTTAGTTGTTGACAAGTCTTATTCTTGGGTTCTTGCCAACTCCCCTCATCCACATAAAGTGTCATTATACTAGATGCAAAGAAAGCCTCCTCATCATAGGGAAGTGTGACCATAAGAGTTGCCTTCAGAGAAGGGTAGTCCACCCACTTTTTAGAAAAACTCATGCCATTTTCTCCATTATTTTTTGTGGGGTTGGTATGAGCCTCCCACCACCCTACGATTCTCCTAATCTTGGTTGGGTAACCACTCCGCCCACAATATCTTTACAATCCTCGTTGACCATCTTCCAAGTTACTTCCCTATCCTCGGTGTTCCCCAACATCTCTCCCTCCTTGAGACAATACTTTAGGTCATCTATATTTTCCCAAACCTCAAGAAAAAATATCTCTTTCCTCTAGTCTAGCCATTGATCCTTTCTCTTTGTTATCACTGGTTGGATTCTCCTCAAAGTGTTCTTTTCACTTTTCCTTAATCCCTACAGAGGATACTGAGGGGTCCTAGTCCATTCTTGAGAAGCACCTTGGAACATTGTTAGGATTTCTTTTCCCAACTTCTACCTCCTTCTCTTTAGCTGTCTCTCTAGCATTTCTGTTAGTTTTGTAGTTAGTGAGCACATGACCATACTTCCTGCACTTCTGGCAGTATAAATCCTCACTTTTGTATTTAATCTCTTCTTTCCATGTTCCCCATTTTGATTTCAAAGTGATGCAAGTAGGGAGGGCTTTATTAACTGCCACATTTACACAAATTCTAGATAAACCCGAGCATGACCATCTCAGCCTTAAAATAAATGGTACAAAGAAGTCTTCAATCTATTTAAAGATCAATTCATCCCAAAACTCTAACGGTAGTCTAGTGAGTCTAACCCATACTTGGGCCATTTGTTGAAGGTCAATACTAGGGTTGAAACCATATTTTCATTTGGCCAATGTCAAGAGATGCTTACCATATCTCCAAGTTTTCGCCAAGACATGATTCAAGTCACTCTCAATAGAAAAATTGAATAGGAAGAGGGCATCTACAATTGCATCTATCTTTATAGATCCCTTTAGTTTCCATCTAATGGAAGCCCATCTCTTGACCATGTCAATGGTATGCCTATAGGATAAAAACCTACCTACCACACTTTGCGAAAACCCCTTTGAAAAATTATGAAGCAAAAAGCCCAGAAGAAGAATCTTTAGACCTTTATCCCGATGATTTACAATTGGAAGATCCCTAGATGGGGCCACAGAAGAATACTATCCCAATAGCACACCTTTCCAATTTTTCTTTAGGATCTTTGAAACCCCATCCTTCCTCGGACTAGCCTTGGGAATAGTATTTTGTGGGAGTGAAATATCATTCGATAGCCCTAAATCAATCCCCCAAGTCCACTACAAAACCCTAGAGTCATCATCAACAACATGAGGGTCCCCAACCTTAGTAGGGATCCCATAGGAGATGAGTAGCTAGAGATTCAGAGACATCTTTAGATTTGGGGGGGACGGTTGTTTGAGAGAGGGTTCCACCATTGACACAGCAGAAAGCCAGGTTGCAAAACATTTATATTATTGTTATATGAAAGTATTAATTTAATTGTCTAATATGTAAATAAATTTTTAAACGTCTTATTTCATTTCATATTCTAACTATTTTATAAAAGGTAAAATTTGATTGAATATTATACATAATTGTACAAAAATAATGAGAAAATTAATTTTTCATAATTTTTACCTTGAAGATAATTTTTTCTTTTATATTATGTGTTATGTTTGTTTTTTTAATGTCCACACTACCTTTAGGCTTTGACACTTTCTTTCAAATAAAGATTTTCTTCAATATTATTTTTAAGTTAAACATTGTTTTCCCTATTTTAAACTTGACATTTGAATTTGATTTATGGTTTGTCATATTATTTAAAAATATTATTGTGTTTAAATAATGTTCAACCCACATGTCATGTATATAATGTAGGTGAACTTGGTTATTTCAAGATTACATCTATATATATATATATATATATATTTCTTGTTCTTTTTTATTTAATACTTACTGTTTTAAGGTAAATAGAAGCCTTGGTTAATTATTATCATTTATTAAAACTAATTTTATTATTGAGTGTTAAATTCAAGTAGATTTGAACCCAAGACCTCCCAAATAACAGGGTTACAAGTTACCATTCAGCTATAGGCTCTTGCCTTTATTTACTACTTATGTATTCACAATTCTTCTATTTAATTTCTTTTTATTTAAAAAGTTTTGAAAAATGCTCTTCATGATATTATATAAGTATGTCAAAAGTTCAATCATCTAGTCAATCCAAGGATTAAAAAATTAAACTCTACTTGGACTATGTTACTAATAGTTGTGCCTAGTATGAATGTTATTTTAAATGATGATAACAAGAATAATCGTTGTTAAGATACAATTAAGGTCATAATTATAATTATAATTATAATTACAATTCCTTAAAAAATCTAGATACAATAATTTATTTTTGTACTTTAAACAAATACTATAATTATGTTGAGAGGCATATACAATGGAAGCAAGAGGAGCCAGCACGAGAATATGCCAACGAATATTCTCGTGTAAGGAAAAAAGATTGTCAGGGAGTTACAAACAAATTGAATGAATTGGAAATAGCTATTAAAATTCATCACCGCCTGTTAGATAAAGTCAAATTTGTAACTGGCAATTAATACCATATGCTATTAGAATTGTTTCAAATGCCATGCAAAAAATGCCACTCTGTCATGCATTTCAATTTATGGAAGTCGAACAATAGCAAATTTTTGTATTTATAAGTGCCCAACGCTCCTTTTTTACTGAACATTTGATCAAGTGGAGTTGTCTGGAGTGGACGTCTGCCCTTAGGAAGAAAGTTAGTATGCAAATTGCGGACACCAAACTTCAAGCTATTAATTCGGTAGCATATGTCTTTCATTCATTTCAATTATATAATAGAAATGTCGTATGTCTTTCATTCATTTGAATTATATAACAAAAATGTTATATTAATGTGCACTGCTCTTTAATCCAGTTAACCTATTTGCTTTATGTTTGAGATTTTATCTAAGTGGCAAATAGATTATATTTGATATTTATTTTATACTCTCAAAATAGTCAAGCTTTCTTTTGTAAGTATGCAATTACAAAGATTTACTATATCAAATTTAGTTTGAGCATTTCTTTTATAGATAATATTGTTGAAGTATAAGATTACGTTTCAAAATACCCATATCACTGCTTCACTTTTTGAGAGACTGGCGATGTGAAATTGCTGTTCAATTGCATGAGTTGGAGGTGATTTTTGAGAAATTTAAGTGCAAATCTGAACAAATGACCAAAAATTGATAGTTTACTATTTCATAATAAAAAGGATTACATTTGTTTAATGTTTGTGATTGTGAAATATGCATATCTATACTACATATCATTTAATTCTGTTTTAGCTAGGAATGCTTTCAATGCAATAATTTATTAATTTAAATTATTTTGTGATTTCTTTTGAGTTTAAGATGTATATTAATATCAAACAATAGAAAGAATCATTTGAGTTTAAGATGTATGTATGATTTCTTTCTATTTTGTGATTTCTTTTTATTTGTTTGAGTTTAGAATCATCTGAGTTTAAGATGTATGTTTTTTGAGTTTAGAATCTTTTTATATATAGAAGGCAATGCCGCCATATCAAACATAATATATAATTAATGTTAATATATTATTATTTTTAATTAAAATCTTAGCTTTTATTTTCTAATTTTACATATGGATGGCAATGCCGCCATATTAATGCTAATATATTCTCTCATAATAAAATGTGTCCTCTTATTTTATTTTTACTATACGTTAATGTTATACTAACTTTTCTTATTTTTATTAAAATGTTAGTTTACATTTTCTAATTTTAAATATGGATGGCAATGCCGCCATATTTATATTATATTAATGTTGCTTCTTTATCTAAAATATTTAATATTTAATATTTGTTTCATTATCTAAGGTGACTTAAAATTTAGATTCCACAATATGACTACTTTGATGACGAAGTTTTAAAAGTTCACAACTTTCCAACTTGCTTAGAATATAATGTGTATAAATTAAAGTTAGTTTAAGTTTTTTAATTTTTATATATGGAAGGCAATGTCGCCATATCAAACATAATATATTAATGTCAATATATTATTATTTTTAGTTAAAATGTTAGCTTACATTTTTGAATTTTACATATGGATGGCAATGCCGCCATATTTATATTATATTAATGTTAATAAATTCTTTCTTAATATTATGTTAGATTTTTTATTGTATTTTTAATTTACGTTTATGTCATACTAATTTCTTGTATTTTTTTAAATGAAAAATAGATTAATTATCTTTTTAGGGAATACATATAATATATCCTAGAAAGAAGGGTTTACAAAGGTAGAAAGAATAATTTGAAAAGCTCCTTTATTTGACAGTAATGTTAGTTTGCATTTTGTTAATGTTATACTAACTTTTTTTTTTTTCTTTTTTAAATTACTAAATAATTAATGTTAGATAAACCATTACTCTTTTTATATTGTTGTATAATTTGTTTTACAAATATCTTAAAATGATTTATTGAAAATCAATTTTTTTGTAGTCATATTTAAGGAAGATACAATGGACAATCTAATTGGCATGAAGGTTGAAATGTCCTCTTCTGAAGAAGGGTATCAGGGTGCATGGTTCGAGGGAACCATAATAGGATTTGTGCATAATAGAGATGATAGAACTTTTTATTTTCAGCATGATCATTTTGGTATAGATGATAGGACAAAAGAACCACTTGTGGAGCAAGTTACTATACATTGTATCAGACCCCTACCACCTGCCATTCCGTTATCAAGACGTATAAAGGTGGGTGACTCTATTGAAGTGAGAGACAATGATTGTTGGTGGAGAGGAACTATACAGGCTACATTTTGAACTCCACTAAGCCATGAGGAATTCTGTGAAGTTTATTTTCCAGACACTATAACCATGAAAGCATATTCACGGTCAAACTTGCGTCTAGGGTTGGATTGGGTAGATGGCGAATGGAGGCCTCAAGAATGGAACTGATTTGTTGTTTGACCTTTCTATTTTCCATCCTATGATGTTATTGATGATGATATCATTCATTGGTATCATTAATTTTGTTTTGTAAATAAGATAAAAAAAATTGGATTTTACAACTATGTAATTGTTCTCTACAAATATGAGGTGTCTTTCATGTTATTACAAAATTGTAAAGATCTTTTTATTGTACATTGTGAGTTAGTTTCTAAGTTTTATTCATCTAATTGTTATTCATTTTTATATAAATTTGTGTTATCTTCAACAAACAAATATACATATAAGGATCATATTTAACTCCATATTTCATTTATATTATTTAAGTCCATCTTTAAATATAAACATGACCTACATACATACATTTATTTAACATAATTATTTACTTTATATTATAATGCATTACTTCACAAAAAAATCACATTTTTAATTTATTTTGCTAACTTAACTCATTTTTAAAATATAATTAGCTATGGTGAGACTGAGGTTGAACTTTCAATCAGAGGAAGAGAGAATAGAATACCAAAGAGAATATAATAGATGATACCAAAGAGACTATCGTAGATGTCAAAAAGAACAAATGATAGAAGCTCAGAGAGAGGAACAAAGGACAATGCGTAACCAAATTGATAGAGAGAGAGACGTGCTAGGAGAAGGGCTCAAGAAACAATGGAAGAATTGTAAATCCAACATAGAGATGGAAGAAATGTAGAAAGAAATAGACGGCATCAAAATAGTCCACAAATCCTCCTTCAAAATGAACCAGAACATGACCATCAAGTAAATTATGCCCAAGGAACTGAAAGTTACAACCAACAATGTAATGGAAATATTCAGTTAGACATTGAACATGGAAATTCTAGCTCAGTAGAAAGAGTTCCTGCAACCCCACAGCATGAAAATTGTTTGAGAATGAATGATGGTGTTGAAGGAACTATAGAAAATGTTGCAAACCCAAATGGTCTTCTTGATAGTGAATTTAGAAGATTTC
This sequence comes from Cupressus sempervirens, assembly GCA_028749045.1. Lineage (NCBI taxonomy): Eukaryota > Viridiplantae > Streptophyta > Pinopsida > Cupressales > Cupressaceae > Cupressus > Cupressus sempervirens. The sequence continues at coordinate 562,151,953 of CM053786.1, read as the reverse complement.
AGATGCAATTTAGACATCAACTAGATAGTTTGAAGACTCCAAATATGTGTCATGTTTGTCAAGAATATATCTTTTTATGAAATTTTATCATACTTATGAAGGTCCTATATGTAATAGGTGTCGACAAGAGACAGGTATTCATAGATTTTCTTCTCTAAACCATATGGATCCTGGGTCTTAGCCACAAGTGCTTGCAAATTTGACCCAAGTTGAAGAGATGTTGATTGCACGTGTTAGTCCTATAGTTCAAGTTACACATGCAACTGGTGGTCAATACAAGTACAAGGGACACACTATATGTTTTCCCCAACATGTAGAATAAATATCCAAAGTTTTACCACATTCAATTGACAAGTTTTCCATAATTATTGTCCCTAGACAGGATCAACGTGGCACCAGTTATAACTTTACTGTAAATAAGGACCATGTGTATAGAACATTAAGGTACAAAATAGAAAATGACCCCTTTTAAGTAGATGTTACAATCGATGAAGGTGCTCTCAATGAGTTGACCCAAACTTTTGATGATAATATTTTTAATAGGTTGAAGACAGTGCAGATGGAGTTTGATTCTGATGCAAATGAGGTAATTTTTGTTGGTCCACTCATGGAGGTAGATGAAGGTAATATACTTGAGCATACTACATCTATGGCCTCTCGACCGCCCAATGCTCAAAGAGAAATGGAATTAATTCATGCATGGGTGAACAATCCTGATTCAATTCCATCTCAATTAATTGAATGGCCAGCTATAGGTGCATCTCCTATTAATGAATATGTTACATTGGGATTGTTGGATATGGCTTTTCCAACATTGTTTCCTGATGGAAGATGTGATTAGTTAGAACCAAGAATAAAGCGAGTTTATCTTCATGAATTTGATAAGCATTTGATTCGATATAGGGATCATCATTTTGGTAAACATCCAAGGTTTAGGTATTTTATGACAAACATGATAATGCGACATCGTGTGCAAAGTTCATCAAGTGTATTTTGTAAAAAGGAATTTACAAGATTTGCCAATTACAATCAATGAGTTACGTGAACATATGGAGACTATGCCACGTAGTAATTTGGTTGATAGGTTGATGAGGTTTGGAACAAGTCTATGAGGCACAAGGTCATATTGGGCTAAATGAAAAGGTGAATTGATAGACTTGCTTGACCAAGTAGGAAGTCCAACAATTTTTTTCACATTAAGTGCAGCAAACATGAAGTGGCCTGATTTACATGCATTAGTGCCTGGGACACTGCCAAGTGATCCACGGGAGGCTCAAAAATGGAGAAGACAAAATATCATTGACTATCCTCACATTGTTGCACAATACATGCATCTCAGACATACAATGTTTAGAAAAGAAATACTTCAAAAGGGTATGAAAGTAAAAGAATTTTGGTGTAGATATGAGTGGCAACACCGAGGTTCACCTCATGTGCATGGATTTCTATGGTTGGAAGGAGCACCGAACATGGACACTATTGATTGGGCAAATGAGGAAGAGAGGAAAAGTGCTGAAAGATATTTTCATTCTATTATTCATGCATGGAATCCTAGACATGATGTGCACCAAAGAAATATACAGGTATGTTTTCAATTATATGATACCATATCTCACTATGTTATGATTCTTAAAACTTTATTCAAGCATAAATTTTATTAATAACTAACGATAATGTCTACAACTATTTTTAGGCTTTTCAACATTTTGGTCAACATCCATGTCTCAAAGATACTACACAACTAGCATAGATGGATATTGATCAAGACTATGAAGAGATATTGAACTGTGTCGAAAGACACATTGTCTGCAAGGAGGGTGCATGCTTATGTAAAAGAGAGGAAGAATGGTTTGTAGGTAATTGTTGAGTGAATTTAAATTTTTTTGTCCATATAATACATAAACTATTTAGGTACATCATTACAAACTTATAACTTTATCCCTCCCAGGTATAATGCTCCTTGGCTAGTCAATTTGGGTGGGTCTAGATTATATAAGGATGCAAAAACTGGTGAAAAAAAATTTGAGCCAGCAAGAAATGATGATAGAGTTAACACACATAATCGACACATCTTGTAGCTCTGGAGAGCTAATGTTGATTGGAAACCCATACTTTCTAGACATGTAGTTATCAACTATATTGCAAAGTATGCTTGAAAAGTTGAAAGAAGTTCTAAAACATATCATCAAATGTTGATGCATTTATTAAAATTGGAAAATTTGCATGATCTTGCAACAAGGGCATACAGAAAGCTTCTTACAGAAATAGTTATAGAAAGAGACATTGGAGCTCAGGAAACATGTCATATATTGTTAGAGCTTCCACTGGTTGAGTGTAGCAGAAAGTTTGTTAATCTGAATGTTTCACGTGAAGTTTTCAAGCCTGTAACAATTAATATAGAGAATAATGAGGAAGATCATAAAAAATCTTTTATACAAGGTTATAAATCAAGACCCCTTTGTATGGAAGGTATAACATTAATTGATGCAGCAAGATCTTGGATTTACAATCCTAAAAAAAGAGGAGATAACAAATGGGGGCCAAGAGAAATAGCAACTATAGTTAGAGTTTTCCCAAGGTTTATATCGATTCCTCTGCGGGACTCCAACAAATTGGTTGAATTTTGTTCATTAGAATTGTTGCTCTACAAACCTTTTTGTGACATTGAAAGGGACATTGGTGATAGTGATGCTACTATAGTGGCCAATTGGGAGTCACTCCATTATACTCCTTGGCATGTTCACCAAGTAGAACCAATAGAAAATGATGAAGTTGCAAGTGACTCAGATATAGAAGATATTGTACATGCTCAAGAGAATACTATAGAGCATGAATGCAAAATCATATCCAGATTGCATCATGGTCAACATATGCAAGTTTTCGAAATAGACATGTTGGGAAGAAGGGATATTGATAGGAATACAAACTGGTCTATTGGATATCAATGTGAAGACAATATTGTTGTAGCTATCAACTTCATTGATGAAATGAAGAAGCATGAATGTCTCATGTATGATGACATTCCACAATGCATCAACTTTTCAACTCTTAGTGGAAAGCAACAAAAGGCCATTGACATTATTATGACACATTACCATAGCAATTAGGTGGGGAACCCTCTATGTATGATAATTCAAGGAACTGCAGGAATGGGAAAATCTTATCTAATTGGTGCCATCAGTCAACCTCTTTGTATGGCTACAATGCCAAATCCTTCTCCACTTCTATTACTTGCACCGACTGGAGTAGTAGCTTTCAATATAGGAGCTTCAAGAATTCATTCAAAACTATGAATAGCAATAAAAGATTTTACTCAATTGGAGGGGACACAACTTACAAGTTTTCAAAAAGAAATGGCTCATGCATTAGATATATTTTGATTGATGAAATGAGTTTCATTGGTCAAAACTTTCTAGAAAATATTGATTCCCATCTCAGACAAGCATTCCCAGAAAATGTTGATAGAAGTTATGCAAGTATAGCTTTTTTTTTAGTTAACTCTATTCTTGTGAACTAATATTTATACATATTACAACCCATATGTAGTATTCCTTATACTTTTTTCAACCTTTATTTTCTTTCTTTTAGGTCTATCTATTATTTTTGGTTGGTGATCTTGGTCAATTACCTCCAGTCAGTGATAAACCAGCATATGCTAGCCAAAGGAGAGCTAAATTATTGTGGCAAGAATTCAAAACAATAGTTACATTAGATATAATATTTAGGCAAGATGGTTAGGACAAAGATCAAGAAAGATTTCGTGAGCTCCTAACAAATTTGAGAGATGCCAATCCTAAGATAGATGATTGGAATCTTCTTATGATGAGGATCCCTATACGGCTTGATGCTCCAACAAATGATGACTTTAACAAAGAAGCACATTTGTTCTCAACCAATGATAATGTCCACAATCATAATAGGAGAATGTTGCACTCTTTGGGGTATCTTATTGCACGTAGTCTTGCAACTAAGACATGGAATGGTAACATAGTTCAAGATGGTTCAACTGATGAACTTGATCTAGAGTTATTAATTAGTAAAGATTCCAAGGTCATGTTGACTACAAATCTTTGGATAGAAGCTGGCCTTGTCAATGGAGCTTTAGGATATATTCGAAAAATTGTGTATAGACCTAGAACCAGACCTCCTGAACCACTAGCCTATGTCCCTATTGAATTTGATAATTATTTTGGAATACCATTTGATGACCACAATCCAAAAGGAGTTCATATAGCTCCATTACAAAGGGGAAGTACCTTCCAACTACCATTAAGATTGGCATGGGCATTGACAATTCACAAATCACAGGGACTAACTCTTCAAAAAGCAACAATTGATATAGGTCCAAAGGAAAGAGCTGGATTAACTTTTGTGGCTATTTCTCGTGTAAAGTCTATTGAAGGATTGAGAATAATGCCACCATTTACATATGACCGCTATGAAAAAATGAAAAGCGGGAAGCAACTTTCAATTAGGAAGGCAGAGGAAATGAGATTGAGAAGCCTTGAACACAATAATGCAATAGTTCATAATTAATTGTTCTTCTTTTTTATGTCAAATTTGTGCTTTATTACTTTCAAACAATACATTGGTACTAGATGCTACAAAATTATGTTTTCTTATTCTTTAATGTATATGAATGGTCATTATAATGTTATGTTTCCATACACTAAATTTCATTGCATTTTTCAATGCAATATGGTTTTTACATTGATATGCTCTACACTTCATAATGTTACCTAACTTATTATGTTATGCAAAACATTTTGATTTCAAATTTATATCCCTCAAATTAACTATTATTCACATGATTCTAATTTTAAATATATATCATATTTTCTTTCAGCAACGACACCTTCTAACAGAGAGTCAAGGATAGTTGACATGAGCCCAACAACTTCCATAGGCTCGAACCATTTTATTGAGATAGAGTTTGATAGCTGCAAGCGGATAATTAAAGAGTCTTGTATAACTATGCTCATAGCTCTTGAGAATGCAGCTCTGGCAATTGATGATGTGCAAGAAGTTGACATTATTGACATGGAAGATATTGCGAGATTTGTTCGTAATGCATCTGCAAAATTAGATGTGTTTCCATCCATGATGAAAGAAGTGTACAATGATAAATTAACAAATGAAGGCCACAATAGAAATTATATCTCTGAAGAATATGTCATGTACTTACATCATTATGGAGAAATGTTCTCCATGTAGTGAATTCGGATCTTCCAATTTTGTCATTTTACTTTATCTAAATAATTGTACTATGAGATATAATTCTCATTTTATTTAATCTATTTAATTTTACTATCAGATATAATTTTGTCATTTTACTTTATCTAAACATTTGTACTATGAGAATAATGTCTCTAAGCCTAACCTTGATTGTAATTCTAACTCTGACCCTAACTCTAATTCTAACTCTAACCCTAACCCTAATTCTAACCCTAACTCTAGCACTAATTCTAACTCTAACTCTAACTCTAACCCCAACTCTAACCCTATTAATAACCTTAATGCTAACCCTATTTTTAACTCTAACGCTAATCATAATCCTAACCCTAATCCTAACTCTATCTCTAATTCTAACCCTAACCCTAACATTCACGCTAACTCCAACTCTACTCTAAACCTAATCCTAATCCTACACATAACCCTAACCCTAACCCTAACTCTTACTTTAACCCTAATCCTAACCCTAACCATAAAATAAACAAATAAATCGATACTACCTTATATATATATAAATATAATTAGAAAAATACTTATATATATATATATATCTAAATTAATTTTTTAAATAAATAAATAAATATTTTAACTCTAACTCTAATCATAATTGTGACCCTAATCCTAACTGTATCTCTACTTCTAACCATAACCCTAACATTGACCCTGACTGCAACTATAATTCTAACCCTAATCCTAACCCTAACCCTAACTCTTACTCTCACCCTAATCCTAACCCTAACCATAAAAATAAACAAATAAATCGATACTAATTTTATCAAAAATAAAAAATTAGTATATATATATATATATATATATATATTATATTAAAATTATTATCATATCTTCCATATGCGCGGCGACTGCTACTAGCTTTTATATATATATATATATATATATATATATATACCTTATATATATATATATATACCTTATATATATATATAAGGTATATATATATATATATATATATATATATATATATATATATATATATAGAATACTACCTTATATATATATATATATAGAATACTACCTTATATATATATATATATATATATATATATATATATATATATATATATATATATATATATATATATATATATATATATAAGGTAGTATTCATCTTAAATTGCGATTGAACAATCACTATAATTTACAAAAAAAATGGTTAATATTATACATATTAAAGTAAAGAGTTAATCACTTGTTATATAATATTACATTTACATCACTTCATATTTTTATTATTAATATTGCACATTAAAAAAGGGAGTTAGTATAATTCCAAAATTGCTTTGGAGGTAACATTTTGACAAGATTTTCTCAGATTTTACTCACAAAATTTAAAAATATTTTACAATGTAGAAGTTCGTTTCAAGATATAAGGGAATTATTTTTGAAACAAAACTCTTTTAAACAAAAGAATTTGAAGGAGAAAGCTTTCTTTTACGACAACACAATGTTGTTTTACGATGGAGAGTCACAACTGAACGTTATTAGAAATTGTATGTATCTGCATCATCATGGTAGTAGAAATATCAGCAAAACAGAATATACCATAATCCGGTAGTCACGTAGCCTAGGCTGGATATAAACAAGTGATTTGCAAAACAACTTTCATATTATGCATCACGGATTCACAAGTCATCATGCGCGTATGTTCTACTTCAACAAAAAGAGGTGCACCTGAAAGGGCAGTAGCTTCACTAGCTCTATGAAGAGGAGCTTAGTTATTGAGCTCAGTCATACCGAACACAGTGATTCCCAGTTTGAAGACGCCTGTTGCAACGGAGTTTAATACATCTGTTAGAAGCCCTTCTTCGTGCTTTCCCATATATCCTCTGCACACTTCCAACGCCTTGTGCAAAAGAACTTTGTCTGTTTCACCTTCACTAACAAGAAGCCTTGCGTACATGTGCAAGCACGCATAATTTCCTGGAACAACCTCTTGGAAGCCATCGAATACTTCACTCAGCGAAGGTAAATTAGTTATCAGAGTATCATCATGAGGATGAAGGCGCCCTAGCATAAATATGTTGTTGTAGAGGTGATAAAAATATGCTCTTATCATCTGCTTTTAGTCAGTCTTGAGTATATTCAAGAAGCATTCTACTCGCGTAGCATGAGCTGCCAGTAGCTGAATATCAGAGAGCAATATGTGAAGATTGATGCTGAGATCTTCACTTCAAACTCCAACTCCACTGCTCCATTTTCACCATTCTATAAATAATTTTTAAAATACTTCAGTTTAGGAGTAGTTTAAACAAGAAGCATGCTGTACATATGGCATGCATTAGATGATATTTTTGGATGCATTTTTGTCTAGTCCTAGTTACTTCTTCTCCCATCCTTAATCATAGGCATGGAATAATGCTAAAACTACTGTCAGAACTCCTGATTTATATTTTGATCTATGTGTTAGGGATTAGTTTTAACAATTTTTATTTGAATAAATGTATTGGCTGAATAGCAATTTGTAGTTGGAATAATATATCAGTTTTTTTTCTCTGCAGTAAAAACAGAGCCTTCCTTGTTTTGAATATTATCATTTTTTTATTGTGTTGTTGCTGTTGTTTGAATCCTACATTTGGTATCAGAGCTGAAGGTGTTTGGAAGACAGCAGCATGGCTCACAATTTGCAAATCCCAGAGTTTGATGGAGTTGATTACCAATATTGGTCAATCAAGATGAAGACTTTTTTGATTGGGAAAGATTTTTGGGAGATCATTGAATCTGGATATGAAGAGCCTGCAGATTGGAATACTCTCCAATCTAATGACAGGACATTGAAGAAAGAAGCTGAGAAGAAAAATGCAATGGCATTGTTTCACATTCAGATGGCTCTTGATAAGAGCTTGTTTCCTCGAATTGCTGATGCACAGACAACAAAAGAGGCCTGGAAGACTCTAAAAGATGCTTACCATGGCAATGATCAGATCAAGGTTGTGAAGCTACAAACCTTGAAAAGAGAATATGAGAACTTGAAGATGAAGGAGACAGAGAGTGTGGGAGATTTCTGTGTGAGAGTGAAAGATGTGACTCATAAAATGGCCACTTTGGGTGAATCTATTGCTCAAGAGCAAATAATACAAAAGGTATTGAGATCTCTAACCCCAAGATGGAATATTGTAGTAATTGCCATAGAAGAAAGCAAAAATTTAGCTACCATGGAGTATGATGAATTGGTTGGATCTCTTATATCACATGAGGATAGAATAAGGGACACATCTATCAATGTTAATGAGAAGGCTTTTGCTTCCCAATTGCAAATTTCAAAGAACGATGGTGCTAGCAGCAGTAGTAACAACAACAAAGGCTCTGGAAGGGGCCAAAATCAGAATTTTTCAAGAGGATCTAGAGGAAGAGGAGGTGCTCAAGGAGGCATAGGTAGAGGCAGATTTGATAAAAGGAACATCCAATGCTATCATTGCAATAAGTATGGACATTTTGAGAGAGAGTGTAGACTGAAATCAGGTAACAATAGTGCAAATTATGCCAAACAAGATGAGGATCTTTCTTCGGGTAATTTATTATTGTGTTATGGAAAAGGTGAAAGTACTGTGAGTGATGTTTGGTATTTAGATTCTGGATGCTCTAACCATATGTCTGGTAACAGAGAAATATTTTCAAAGCTTGATGATAGTTACAGATCCAATATTACCCTTGGTAATAACAATACTATGGATGTTGCGGCCAAAGGAGCCATGGATGTTCAGACAAAGGAAGGTATGAAAAGTGTTCAAGATATTTATTATACTCCCAAGTTAAAGCATAATTTATTGAGTGTTTGGCAGCTATGTGAGAAGAATTATAGAGTGGTATTTGAGAACATGCACTGTACTATCTATGATAAGAATAAAAAAAATAAAGTGATTACAGTTGTTCCTATGACAAAGAATAAGATGTTTCCTTTGAAGTTTGGTCAAAATGATAATCAGCTTGTCAATATGGCTTATGAGGATAAAAGTTGGTTGTGGCATCTCAGGTATGGCCATTTAAATTTCAATAGTTTGAAGAATCTAACATCAAATGCATTAGTTCTTGGATTGCCTAAGGTTGAAGAGCATAAACAGATTTGTGAAAGGTGTGCAAAAGGGAAACATTCAAGGGAATCATTTCCAAAAGGCAATGGATGGCGGGCCCAATACCCACTTCAACTTATTCATTCAGATATTTATGGTCCAATGCAAACATAAAGTTTGGGTAAGTCATCATATTTCATTACTTTTATTGATGATTACTCACGCATGTGTTGGGTATATTTTTTGAAGACTAAAGATGAAGCCTTTGATACATTCAAGAAGTTTAAAGCTCGTGTAGAGAATGAGAAAGGGAACACAATAAGATGTTTGAGAACAGATCGAGGAGGAGAATTTTGCTCAAACAATTTTCAGAATTTTTGTGAGATGAATGGCATCAAAAGACAACTCACAACTGCATACACACCCCAACAAAATGGAGTGGCTAAAAGGAAAAATCGTACTGTGGTAGAAATAGCAAGGAGCATGTTACAAACCAAGGGATTGAACAATTCTTATTGGGTTGATTCAGTTGCTTCAGCCGTATATAATCTCAACAGGAGTCCTACAAGTGCCCTCCACAAGATGACTCCATATGAAGCATGGTATGAGAAAAAGCCTAATGTAAATCATTTTAAAGTTTTTGGTTGTTTGGCTTATGTTCACATCCCTAATCAGAATAGGCAAAAACTAGATGCTAAAAGTGAATCATGTATTTTTGTGGGCTATAGTGAGGAAAGCAAAACTTATAGATTATTCAATCCTATTACTAATAAGATTGTTGTTTCAAGAGATGTAATTTTTGATGAAGGGGGAGTTTATGGTCATCAAAAAAAACATGTTGGAAAGCCAAAATCAATTTTGGATGATGATGATATTGCTAATAATGATAATGAGCAGCCAGCTAATAGTTCTATTTCAAGATCACCAAGCCCACCAAAAAACTCCTCACCAATACCAAGAGCAAGTCCATCCTCTAGTCCTCCAAGGAAGGTAAGAAGATTGAGTGATATTTATGAGAGGTGTCAAAATCAAGCACATGAAGAAGATCCAATAGGTGAGACAGTAAATTTTGCATTACTTGCTAAAGCTGATTTTGAGCCATCATGTTTTGAAGATGCATGTGCTAATGAGGTTTGGATGCAAGCAATGAATGAAGAGATGGATTCCATTGATAGGAATGAAACATGGGAGCTTGTAGATCTTCCACATAAGAAGAAGAAGATTGGCACAAAATGGGTCTATAAGACCAAGTATAATAGTGATGGGAGTGTTGAAAGACACAAAGCAAGATTGGTTGCTAAAGGTTTCACTCAAAGGTATGGCATTGATTATGAAGAAACTTTTGCACCAGTAGCAAGATAAGAAACTATTAGGATGCTAATCTCTCTTGCAGCTAAAAATAAATGAAGTATTCATCACATGGATGTGAAAAGTGCTTTCTTGAATGGGTACTTAGAAGAAGAGGTATATGTGGGACAGCCACAAAGTTTTGAGATTCAAGGCAAAGAAGATTATGTCTACAAGTTGAAGAAGGCTTTGTATGGCCTCAAGCAAGCACCACGTGCATGGTATGCAAGAATTGATGGATATTTTCAGCAGAATGGCTTTCAAAGAAGTAAGAGTGAACCTACCCTTTACTACAAACAAGAAGGTAATGATATTCTCATTGTGAGTTTGTATGTTGATAATTTGTTATATATGGGTAGTAGTTCAAAGATGAAAGATGAATTTAAAGTTGCTATGATGAATGAGTTTGAAATGAAAGATTTAAGTCTCATGAAGTACTTTCTTGGCATGGAGGTTTATCAAAGTAAAGATGAAATTTTTATTTGTCCAGAAAAATATGCAAAAGATATGTTGGAAAAATTTGATATGGCTGATTGTAAACCTCTTTCCACTCCAATTGCTCATGGAGTTACATTATGTAGAGATGATGGTGCTAAAATTGTTGATGAGACATTATACGGAAGCATTGTGGGGAGTTTGATGTTTTTAACTCACACAAGGCCTGATATTGCTTATTCAGTTTCATTGGTTTCAAGGTATATGACAAATCCATCAGAGGAACATATGAAGGCAGCCAAGAGAATTTTGAGGTATGTGAAAAGCACGGTAGATTTTGGCATTCACTATTCTTCTAATAAGTTTGAGCTTGTTGGCTTTAGTGATTCAGATTGGGGAGGTTGTTTGGATGACCGAAAATCTACATCTGGTAATTGTTTTTATTTGGGTTCCGATTTAATTACATGGAGTTCAAAGAAGCAAAGTATGGTTGCTCTCTCTTCTACAGAAGTGAAATATGTTGCGGTCACTTCAGCTGACACACAAGCTTTAGAGCTTAGGAAGCTTTTTGAAGAAATTGGAGAGATACAGGTTCAGCCTACTGTGATTTTTTGTGACAACATAAGTGCCATTAAATTGGCCAAGAATCTGGTTCATCACAGCAGGACCAAACACTTTGATCTTAAACAACATTTTATTAGAGATTTGGTACAAAATAAAACGGTTGAGTTGAAGTACATCAGCACAAAGGAGCAAATTGCAGACATCTTCACAAAGGCAGTTACAAAAGATCAGTTTTTGGTACTCAGAGATCAGATTGTGAGTCCTCTCAGCATCAAGGGGGAGTATGAAGATTGATGCTGAGATCTTCACTTCAAACTCTAGCTCCACTGCTCCATTTCCACCATTCTATAAATAATTTTTAGAATACTTCAGTTTAGGAGTAGTTTAAACAAGAAGCATGCTATACATATGGCATGCATTATATGATATTTTTGGATGCATTTTTGTCTAGTCTTAGTTACTTCTTCTCCCATCCTTAATCATAGGCATGGAATAATGCTGAAACTACAGTCAGAACTCCTGATCTATATTTTGATCTATGTGTTAGGGATTAGTTTTAACAATTTTTATTTGAATAAATGTATTGGCTGAATAGCAATTTGTAGTTGAAATAATATATCAGTTTTTTTTCTCTGCAGTAAAAACAGAGCCTTCCTTGTTTTGAATATTATCATTTTTTTTATTGTGTTGCTGCTGTTGTTTGAATCCTACAATATGGTGGAGTCAACGAGTTTGGCGATTGCTTGCAATGGTGACGCTTCAGATCTTTCTAACGTGCACCTCTTGCACTCACACTTAAACCCCATTCTCCTAAATGCCGATTCTCGTTTCAATAACGGCTCAAAAAACGGGAATGTAAGGGATTTATTGTCAGAGTCTTGTACAGCATCCGCGTACTCTTTCTGCTTAATCCTTACCTCCGCCCTGTTTGAATACGAATACAGCAGACTTTCCTTTACTTTCTCCTGAATGTTCGAAGCAGAGAGCACTTGGGGCTCAGTTTTAACGCGTGAGAGAGCCAAATGTATGCATTTGAATAAAAACATATAGCCTTGTTCCAATCCTATTCCGAAAGCATTTGTTCCCTTCATTCCGTAATTCAAGCAAACTCCTAGCCAACGAAATCTCTTCCATCGGTTCCTTCGGTCGAAGAAGCTTCAACTATTTCTTAGGCCGGCTCCTTTGTTAAACCCCTGTGAAGCATGTAACTGCTCAAACTTTTCAAGTCATAGTTCTCAAATGTTCGTTTTATCGACCGTGTGGCGTTTCCGTCTTCTCATTATATGCTTTGATAACACCGCGTTATTTTTTCTGCCACGTCTTCCAATGTTAGAGTTACCGGTCATATTGGTGGCCAGCTCTTACCATGGTCGTGTCTTGTTTCCGATTTTGACAGCTGTAATTTGGAATGATGTTTATTTACTGTTCTATTCTGCCACGGCTGTATGTGATGTACTCATTGTAAAAGCACTCTCTTTCGACGGCGTTGTAATTTTTTTTCAATAGACAAGTTACTGATTTGGGAGGTTTTTTCGAAGGCTGGTGCATCACTCTGAGAGCTTTTTGCTCTGTAAGCTTCTGCGGATCTTTGGGTTCATCAGAGTAAAATATTGTTTCTTTATTGTTCCCACATTTGAATGCTTCGCCAGCTATTTCTGTCATCTCCGCAGCCATTAGGCAATCGACATCCTTAAAGAAGATCATTTAAGACCGATCTTGCGAATGATTTAATTGGATTTTGTCTTAAGATGGCCTTACTGTTTACAGTCCCATCTGAAAATCTCCCACAGATAGTGCGGACCTGCCTTATCTCTCGCTGTGAAAATATGACTACTGTTATTCTCGCAGTTTAAAATTCCAGGAATTCTCGGTTTGACATATATTTGTTTGTGAAGCTAGATATCCAACATGGAATTGAACATTGTGAGTCCTATATTTGACGGCCGCAATGGTTTTTTTTGCACTTCAGTACAGTTTAAAATTTATTCAAACTTTGTAAATTGATAAATTATAATTTTATAAAATTATAACCAGCAATAATATCATAGTGTGCAATAGGTAAGTCTAAGATGTGTAGAAAGTTAATTGAAAAAATAATTAGTTTTTATACAATACATGCAATCTGTTCTAAGTACTTCATTTAGTAAATTATTTTTTGTTCAACAAAGTTCTGAGTGGGGAAGTGATAACTTCAAATGAATTATGCAATTGAAACACAACATTTGAATGAGGAAGACAATTCGACTCCACTATCGATAGGATCTTGTGTTTGCAAGAGATGGTAGGATATAGTTGAAGAGAGATATAGATAGAGGTAGGGAGAGACAAAGAATGTGTAAATGAGGGGGAGAGAGAGAGAGAGAGGTGGAGGAAAGGAAAGGTGTAGAAATATAGAGATAAAGGAATGAGAGATAGCGGTAGAGGGAGAAGATTAATGGGGTGAGAAAGATGGAAATTGGGAAGATAATTCATGTGGAAGACATAGATGAATTATTAGAAATTAAGTCAATTCTAGAAACATTTGATTAGAATTATAGAGCTCCTCTTGTAACACAATTAAAGAGAAGTAAAGTAATAGTTTTTTAGGCCGACCTTAGACTTGATTGCACTTGTTTAAAAGTTTCCATATTTTTCTAACAAATCTATGTTGTCCATCCTTTGATCATAAAGTAAAATAAAATAATTAATTATCTAAATGAAAAAGAATAAATTCATTCAAAAACTACTAAAATTATTAAATAAATAATTTTTAATAATATCTTAGATTTTATATTAATTTTATATCTAGACAATAAATACATTTAGATTACCTATTTGATAATTTCATATACTTAACTTCACAATTATTAATTATCTATCATTCTTAAACAAAAATATGTCTCATAGATTGCATAACCACCTTGCAATCTTTAGCGTGCATATTTATATTTCTTGAGATCAAAACATGCAATGAGAGATTGATTCTTTATACAATATACCGTTGCTAAGGTACAAAACCAACTCCAATTTTGACTTTCCAACCTTCAAGAAAAGTTTTTGTTTGCCTTCATAATTTACAATTGACTTTTCCAAAAACTTATATTTTTTGGTATCATCCAAATCATCAAGGGCATTATCCATTTAAGCACAAGGGGCTTTTGATCTCTGTATGTTTCCTTTACATGATGAGCCACCCCCTATCATGGATTGCATAGGAAATATCCAAGGAAACGCCTCTTGGGAGGACAAAACATCAAGTGGAGTTTGACCTTGCACAATTATGCTTGACATATGCATGGCTATACTAAACAAATGTGCAGTTTTGATCGATGTACGTGTGACAACATTGAATGGATGAAGCAATTATATCAAACAAATGTGCAACATCATTGAATGGATGCACAATTATATTGAAAAAATGTGCAACACCATTGAATGGATGCATGGTTATAAGGAATAGATGCATGGTTTTACCTCTTTCTTGATTTTGTGGTGCACTGTTTGATATCTTCTAGTTAGTTTTCACTACTAGTTGATCCTATTGGCCTTGTTTTTGTTATGTGACTTTTTAGAGATGCCTTAACTTGTGTAACTCTCCATGGCTTATATATTGGATATTGGTGTAGGGTAGGAAAAACTAGGCAAGTGGTTCACCATAGGTCTTGGGGACCAAAAGTGGCTACCAGGTATCCTATGTTTGGAAGTTAGAGTCCTATGCAGGCTTGTTCCATTTGTGAGTTGGCTAATAAGCGATAACAAAATAATAAATGAACTTATGGGTTGGATTTTGGGATTCAAACATTGAGCATGATGATTGTGGAAGTATTGTTGGCATACTTAGGGAAAGAAAATTCTACATAACTTATAGGTCCCTAACTCAGGAGGTTGATCCCAACATTACTTAGTCATGCTTATCCTTGTTGGAGTACCCAAGGAAAATATGTTATGTCCTGCAAGATGGTCTTATGCCTAGGAGGTGGATCCCAACAGCTTAGGAAGGTATGATGACAGTCACCTAGATGTACATGGTTGAACCCCTTACTCTTATTTTGCCTCTAGTTGTCCATTTGCCTTGTGATTTCACTTTGGGCATTGTGTTTTGTAGGGACTTTAAATGTTATATTTGTATTTTTATTTTGGGGCATAACCCTTAAATCACCTTAGAACATATGTGGATCATGGTCTTATCTCATAGCTTGGGGGAGTGGACCATTTATGGCTCTATGTAGTTGTGTGGCAAAATATTTTTGAGGTACTATTCGAGTGTTCATGGATGACTTTATATTGATCCTTGTTGAGCAGTTGTTGGAGTAGGATTATTGAAGTTTATATGTAGCATTTCATTGAAAGAAATCTATGTATTATTGTAATATAAAATCTTAAATAAACTACAATTAATTTTTATATGTATCATGAAATGAAAAGTTATGTAAGAGGGTAAAGGGCATCTGTAGGAGAAATGAATGGATATGTGAATATAGTGTATTATGTCAAAGGATAAATGAAGTTATACCATGACATATTGTACAACTTCTATATAGATAGATGTATGATGCATCACATACTCTTATAATGTTATGAAATGAAATATCTAAGTAATTAGTGAATAGAAGATGAATTGGTCTACATGTATGGTTGATGATTTTATATTGTTTCATGTATCTAAGTAGATACATTTAATTAAAATGGATTATAACATTAGTTTGTGATTCAAAAATAAATATTAGAATGGATATGTTATCAAATCATAACTAGATTTGAAATTAATATATGAATTAAATTCAGTACTAAGGATGAATGTTAGAAAGGAAATTAAGTAATATTGTTTAAGGGAACCTATTAAGACTCTACACCTATGATCCAAGAGAGCTTATTAAGAATAAGGTGTGTTAACAAATAATTTATTAACTAAACTTAGTAACATTCAAACTTATCCTTTAGGGTTCCTTGGTAGGACATGACATAACATTATTATTGTTGAAGTTGATGAAAGCTCAACCCCACAGCTCCCAAGAATCACCTGCATGCAAACACTTGTCAGAGAAGAGAGAAACAAAAAGTTATGGAGGATGCAATTGTTAGTGCCATAGATGAGACATTCTTGATGAGAAAAAAGAGAAATTTCTACTATCAAAAGTGAATGAATAAATTACAAAGAGATCAATCCTTATAAAAGGAGATCAAAACCCTGTAAGGTAACTAACCTAGGTTGCATGATAATAATTATTAAAATAATTAATTATTATATGCCCAAAATTTAGCTTAAGTAAACTAGAGATAATAAGTGACTTAATAATTAAATCAATATAATTTAATTAATAAGAAAATACTTTATTACTCTAACACCATCCCCCCCTTAAGATAAACTTAGGGAGTAGCTAAAAACCTAGAAACTACTATTGAAAGTAAATTTGGGTCCCAACAACAAGACCTGACGAGGTACCCAAGCACTACCAAAACTCTATAAAGATGATGAGTAGTTTGAGAGGTGTTGTAATGATTTTCTTTCCAAATGCTTATAATAACTTGACAATACTTGTAACATAAGATTCCATATTTATTGAGAAACTCTTGACTTTAAAATTGGCAACTTTCAAACCCTTGAGATGATAGGGGTCATTATTATAAGTTAAACCACAAACACCATTCTATAAATAGGGGATTTACTTTTGGTGATTCACCAAGATATTCTTTTCTTTGGAAGTGATAACAATAATATGTATTAACGTCACAACTTTATAAAGCAAAAGTTTAATGATTAATATGTAAAAGGTGACTTTTATAGATTTAGCAAGACAAAATTTATAACAATCAATAGTTAGAGAATAATCATAATCATCAACTTTCTCACTTAAAAATTTATTGGAACTTCTCGTGGATATCCAAACCTAGAGTAGATTTAGAACCAAGATCAAGGCAAAAGAACCATTGTTGCTATTAACTATACTATTAATGGTAGAAAGGTACTCTTTTCCATCATACATCTTGTTAGGCTCAAGAATTCCTTTTTTGATTTGAGATTATTTCTTTTAACTCCTCTAGGCATTCGAAATTATAAACATATCTCTAATTTTGAAAATTTAGACCCCAATTAGCCACATAGTCAACAACTTTATTTTCTTCGCTTAATGTATGGTAGATTCTAACTTGGCTAAAAGACTGGAGGTGTCTTTTACAGTCACCCATGAGACTCTAAATACATGCCAAGGGACACTTTCATTATTTAGAAGAATATCAGTAATGAGTTTTGAGTCCCCTTCCATTTCTATGTTAAGAACTCCATAATCCTGTAACCTTTTTACTCCATGCCACATAGCAACTCCCTTAGCATAGTTGTTAGAGTCAATTCCAAGGTTCTTATAAAATCCCATGATAAGGAGACCTTTGTTGTTTCTTATCATACGACCTTCCCCCACTATACTTGGGTTTCTTTTAGAACATTCATCCATATTACACTTTATTTAGTCATCCTCTGGAGTTGTCCATTTACATTGCTTTCATTTCTAGATACTATTCCAATTCAAGTTTATCAAGTTTTGTGTAACATTCCAAAAAAAAAAATCTCAGGTCTTTCACTCTAGGATAGAACAACCTTTTAGGAAATCTTGCATTATTGATATGTTCCCTAATTATTATCTCTGTAATGTAGAAAATAGGAAGAATTTCTTTTTTGTCCTCAATGAAAATTCCATTGTTTCTTTCTTTCCAAATAGCCCATGCTACAATAGGAAGAATAAGAAGCCAAAGGTTATCTAGAATCGGGTGGAGCGGAGAGGGTTTTCTCCATTAAAGAATGAGATGTTTGATCAAACTAAGCATCACTATATTGACCATGGTCTCCTAAAAAACAAGGATCTAGAGTTATATAGTTAATGATTAGAGAATGAATAAGTGGTTAATAGTTTCATCATCCTTCTCACATAAAACACATTGTTAGCAAAATTGAAACCTCTTTTATTGAGATTATCTAAAGTCATGATCTTCTCATGAGAAACCCCCCACTAGAAGCAATTAATCTTAGGGGGGAGGTTAGGGATCCATAGCTCTTTCCAAATATGAGTATCTTCTTCCACTGGGTAATTTGAGGGATTATGAGACTTGACTAAGAATAGGCCATTGTTGTTATGTTTCCAAATCTAGTTGTCCTCTTGCATACCATTATATAGAGAAGGCTCTAGAAGTCAACCTTTTAGAGTGACCACTTCTTATTTTCTTATACCAGCAATCCTCCTTGCCTCCATGTTTCTTAACTAGAGACTTTCTCGGTCTAGCCATTCAGCCTTTCTACTTCTCCAAACAATGTAGTTTGCCACTTTGATGTTAATAGTTTTTGTGGGCTAGTTCTTAAGGTGTTGGTTAACAAAGAACTCTTGAAGTGGGGTATTAGTAGCCCAAGAATCAAACTAGCAAAGTGTATTCCTTCCATTACCAATAATTTTCTTGCTTCCTCTCTTGATAAACCATTTTGATCTTATTAATTTCTTGTACAGTGCATACATACCATTAACACACACAACTATTAAGATGAGACTTGAGATACCATTAGCCAAGTATTTAGCTGTGATGATCTTTGTCCATTGTTTTAAACCCTCCAAAGCCAACCAGACCAACTTTTTAATTAAGGCTTTATTCAATTTCCTAAAATTTCTTACCCCATTGTCCACCTTCCTTCTTAGGTTTACAAACTTGATTCCAGATAGCTAGGGCAATTTTTTTTTAAATCTTTTGGTCAAGGCCAAAGGAAAATATTTTGGATCCTTTCAAGGGCTTCTACCACCTTAGTAGGTGTCAAGGAGAATGTCACAAAGTAAACTAGGATACTTTGGAGGTACACATTAAGATAGAGATGTTTCCATCCCAAACTTAGAAATTTTCATTTCTACCCAGCTAGCTTTCTATGGAGTTTCTCAATGATGTTATTTGAATAAGAATGACAAGGTTTAACTGGTGAAAGAGGAAGACCAAGATAAGTATTAGGCAAAGCAACAATATTACATTCTAGCAGTCTTGAAATACTCAACTGGACCTCTCTGCTAGTGTTAAAGAAGAATAGTTTACTTTTTGGAAAATTTATGTACTATCCTGAGATAGTAGGATAGTTGTTGAGTAGGGCTTTCCAAGAATTATCTTCTAAGATCAAAGCTTCTCCAAAAAGAACTGTGACATCCAAGAACTATTGATGATTGGACTAGGGAAGTCTAGAGGTTGCTTTGACTCCCAAGATAACATTAGCATGATAGATTTTTTAAAGTTTTCTACTAAGAACTTTAGCTACTAGGATATAAAGATAAGGTGAAAGGGGTCTCCTTTCCTCAACCCCTTCCCCACATAAAAGAACCTAGTGGGTTTTCTATTAAATATGACAACATATTTAGTAGAGGTCACAACTAATGATCATAGATTATGAAAATTTCTTGTAAACCCGAATTTAGATAGAAGCTTGTCTAAGTAGGACCATTTAACTCTATCATAAGCTTTGGAGATGTCTAATTTGATTTCCATTATTTCCTTATTATCTAAATTCATTGAATGTATAAGTTCATGAGTAGTTATAATGATATCCATAATGTTTCTACCTCCAACAGAGTATTTTTGGTTTGTAGAGAATAGTTTATCCAGCATAGGTTTTAGTTTGTTCACAAAGACTTTAGCAATAATCTTGTAAGTAGTGTTGCATAGGCTTATAGGCTTATATTCATTCATCAAGGAAGGATATGTCAATTAAAGAATAAGGGAAATATAAGTCTGATTAGATAACTCCATCATACTCCTCATTCTAAACAAGTGGCAAACAACCTTAAAAACATCTTCTTTGACAATATCCCAGTATTCTCTAAAGAAAGTAGGAGTAAACTCATTTAGAACTCAGGACTTAAAAGAATTGAAAGAAAAATCACCATCTCTAACTTCTTTGCTAACAACTCAAGTAGTAATCAAGGCATTATCTTCATTAGTCAAAGATAGGGGATATACCTAAAGAGGTTGTTGGGGTCATCCATTCCTTGATCAATTGGTCCATTCTAAATGAAGAATTTTATAACTTTAGTGTTGATTTCCTCCTCTTCCTTTACCTCCTCTCCATTGCAGAAAATTAAAAATTTGATACAATTTCTACTTAGATATGTTTAAAGTAGTTTGGTGAAAAAATCTAGTGTTTTTGTCTCCCTCATTGAGCCATTGTATATGGGATTTTTGTTTCCAAAAGGTTTCTTCCTAGATGGAAAGAGAAATCCATTGGTCTCTGAGGGATCTTTCCCACATACTTAGGACTTGATCAATATGATTCCTTTCTAGAAGCTTCTGGACCTTAGCTAAATTTCCCTCTAAGATCCTTTTTTATTATCAAATATGTTTCCAAATGAAACCTTGTTGCACTTTTCAACTTTATCCCTAACAACCCTCAATTTCATCTTTATGTTAATCATGGGGGATGACTTAGCCAGATTCTCCCATGAAGAGCTTATCATATCTCTGAACTTGTGGTTAGAGATCCACATGTTCTCAAATCTAAAGGGACATGCCACCTTTGTACAAGTTTCTAGTCTAGAATAATAGCATTGTGATCTAACCCAGTTTAGAGATTTCCTTCTAGAAGAAAATCATCTATATTTGTTGACTTTAATGAGAGAGTTTCCCTATCAAGCTTGAATCAGATAAGGCTCGAATCTTATCTTCTATTACTTCACATGAAATTATCTACCCAAGGTCTATATCATTAAGACCCAAATCTTGGAAAATTTCCCCTAAATCCACCATGCTACCATAGAAGTATTCAATACCCCTACTTTTTCAAAAGGATGGAGGGGAGAGTTGAATTTACCAATAATCATCCATTTAGATTTGGTGTTTTTAATTAGATTTACAAGGTTGTTCCAGAGAATTTTCCTTTCTCCTTAGTTATTCGAGGCATAAACATTAACTAAATTCTAAGTGCACCTAGAAGAAAGATCTTGGAAAGAAGTAATAACATTGTCACAAGAGGAGTACAAGAGAGTACCTGATAACTTACTAGCATTCTAGATGATAGTAAGACCTCATAAAGCACCTTGAGAATCATGATAGATCCAAGATTCACTTGGCCACACAAACTTCACTACCCTTTCCAAATAATCCCTATTCATTTTTCTTTCCTATTATAGGAGAATGTATGCTTTGAAATCTTGAAGAGCACTCTTCAACATATGATGCTTCACGTGACTATTCAAACCCCAAAGATTCCAAGATATTATTTTGACCATTAAAAAAATAAAATAAAAGATAAAGTAACAACCTCTTGAAGTGCACCAACCCTACAGACTAGGATTTGACCTCCACTTTAGGACTACCCCTAACAACAAAAGCCCCCTGGTTTTGCATAATATATCCCTTATTTAAGTCAATACCCTTCCATGATGGCATGCCTTCATTAATATTTCAAAAAATATTAATTTAAGACTTTCTTTTGTTCTTCTTGTCAACCTTTGTTCACTAACATTCCTTGATAATGTCATTCTTTGAAACAAAGTTGGCATCTCATAGAGCATTTGAGAGATTAAAACTCAAACAACCCATAATCAATGATATGGTTCTATCCCCAGAAAGAGATTTGGGACAAGGTAGAACCACATAAATATATAAAAATTTCTCCAAGGAAGGTACAACTTCAACCAACTCCAAGAAGGTCAAGCAGGGAGATTGGGGGGATCTAATAGACTCATCCATAATTTTTTGTTGAGTAGGTGTAAGAGGAGGGAAAAACTCTGAAGGAGGGGTAAAGTAGTAATAGATCCTTCCTCAACTAATAGAAAAGTAGAGCCTGAATTAATGGAATAGGTCTCTAAGACCAAAGGAGAAGACAAGGGTAAAACCTGGACCTCTAGGACTTCCTTGGGCCCCCCTTTAGATCTAGGAGGGAGCAAAAGAAGGATAAGAAAGGTCAATGTGGCCAAAACATCTACACTTTACACCAAATAGATCTACTTTCTCAAAAACCAATGGTTGCACATAACAAATGTAGGAAGAATCTTGTTCACGGAAATGTTGACACATATTTTAGAAAAAATAAAAGTAATTTTTTTGTGGGTGACCTTTTTTGGAGACTCTAATTGGAACAATTGTTATGTTGTCATTGATGTCAAACCTACTAGAGAGTCATTTAATAATAGTTTAGAGTTTCATATATGTTGATTGATGAAGATGATTTGAAAAGAGAGATAACTAGATAAACTAGTGAAGATGTTTAGTGATGAGGAGAAAGTATGATGGAATTCCAATGGGAACTTTATCAGTTAGTCTTTAACAAGATGAAGTATCATTCAATCATCCTATGAAGTATAGAAGTATTGAATTAAACACAATAAATGCCTAATAAAATGTGGTCAAGTCAATTAAGGAGCTGAAATATGAGACTAATTAACTTAAGAGTTAGTTAAGCAGACAATATTAGCCAAGTGATATTTATGGCCAAGAAAGTTGAAGAGGAAAAATGTAGTAGTGACTGAGTAAGATAGTGGAAGATGAGGGAGTTAGAATAGTAGAGACCAAGTTAAACACCAATGGTTGAGTGTCAACTTAAGTTACACTTTGTGAAGGAATTGAATTTGAGGTTGACATAGTTGAATTTTGGGATTAGCAAAAATGTGTAAATGATAAGGATTGATGAGTTGGTATATTTAAATCATGAATTGAGTGTGTTATGAAATAAAAGTAAAGGATTTCAAGAGAATTTTGAAGTGTCAAGAAAGGAGTAAAAGGACACAAAGAGGGATGGATTTAATGGATGTAACCTGTCCATAACATCTACGGTGATGTTTAAGTGGAAAAAGATCAAAATTACCTATTTAAGGAGGCATAAGAGATGTTTTATGGGTTTCATTGGTGATCTTAAGAAGAACCTATGAACAATAGAACAATAGAGTAGCATAGGAGAAGTGAAGAGATTAGTGAAGTTTGATTGCTTGAAGGGTCGCCAAGAAGATCAGTGATGGAGATGATAAGAAGACTAGCCAATGAAGCAAAAAAGAGCCGAATAGAGATCTAATTTGTAAATTAAGTTGCATTTTATAGGTTAAACCTGTTGTTACTTTCTAACCATTGTGGTAGTCACAATCCTTTAATCAAGGTTGACCAAACAATCATTTTGAAAATACTTTAATCAAGGTGTTATTCTAATGGAATGATTCAAAGTCCTCTAACTAGGCCACTCCTAATAGAGTGATTAAATCCTTTAACAAGGTCACACCTTATAGTGTATTTTGTAACCTTTAACATGGTTGGCTCTTAACCAAGCCCACTTTAGAAGAGTAAAAAGTGGTGTCATATTACTTGGTGATTTATCTTAAACTAGGTTTCCTCATTAAATACTTGTGTCATAAATGTGTGAATGTTATGTGTGATGCATGATATTTCTTTTAGTTAGTTTACTATAAATTGGCATATACTAAATAGAGAGTTAAGTAATGAATAAAATATTAAGTTGTTGATAATTTTCTATTTGGACCAAGTGGTTTAATGAGATTTTAAGTTGTTTGAAGTTAGTGAAAGTTAAATTGATACATCCAGACCTAAGGATAACTTATTCACACCCCCTCTTAGTTATTCTATGTATTCTCAGAATTGGTATCATAGTATTTGGTGCTTGTAAGAAAATTTTGAAGGACTTGAGACAAAGATCAAGATGTACAAGAGAGAGGAAGCTAAGTTGAATAAGGAGAACATCCCAACATGACAACATTTGAAAAAATTGCATCTATCTAGAGTTGG
The DNA here is from genome assembly GCA_028749045.1 of Cupressus sempervirens. Lineage (NCBI taxonomy): Eukaryota > Viridiplantae > Streptophyta > Pinopsida > Cupressales > Cupressaceae > Cupressus > Cupressus sempervirens. The sequence continues at coordinate 562,127,630 of CM053786.1, read as the reverse complement.
AGGTTTCCCATTGTACTACCTAGAGAATGAATACATTAAAGTTCCTAGAGACATGACTATTGAACAAATGAAGGAGAAACATGCCCACAATCAAGTGATGATAGATCTAGCATCTTCTTTGAGTTATGCTAAATTTGATAATGTGAAGGAATGTACTATTGCAAAGAAAATTTGGGACAAGTTGGCACAAATTCATTATGGAGACAAAAATGTGTTGAGGGCTGAGAGAGATTGAGAGGTAAATTTGATGATATGAGAATGAAAGAAGGTAAGACTATTGCTCAATATTGTGGTTGAATCAAGGAGGTTGTGAATACTATTAGAGGAGTTAGAGGCATCATATCGGATGAGACTATGATAAGTAAGGTATTGAGGACTTTACTTCATATGTATGTAATTAGAATATCTATAATTCAAGAACTAAGATGTACACCGAGTAATCATCTGACCTTGGATTGTCTAATTGGTAGACTTTCTGCATTTGAGTTATAAAATTCTGATAATTATTCCCCTACTAGTATTGAATGTTCTTTCAAGTCTCAACTAACCCTTGATGGATCTAAGAGAAAGAAGAAAAAACATGTGGACAATGATAGTGAATTAGATGATGGTCTTGATGATCTTGAATCATTATTAGCAAGAAGGATACTAAGAGGAAAAGGAAAATATAAAGGTAAACTCCCTATTATATATTTTACATGTAATAAAGTTGGTCATATTGATGCAAGATGTCCTAATAGAGATGAGAAGGAAGAAAGGAAGCATGAAAAACACAGAGGAAGAAGAGAAAGAAGAAACAATAGAGGTAACAAATACTACAAAGGGAAAAGTAAGAAATCATGTTACATTGCTAATGAATATGGTTCTGATAGTGATACTGATGAACATGATGAATACATTGTTTATATTGCAATGAAAGAGGAATCTAATGAAGATGAGAAAACTGCATTGATTTTACATGTGAACAAGAATGACAAATGGATAATTGATAGTGGTTGTTCACATCATATAAATGGTGATTCAAGTAAGTTTGAAAAGTTTGAACATTATAATTGGAGAAGTGTTAAATTTGGAAATAATGCACCATGTTATGTGAAAGGTAAAGGATAAATTATACTGAATGATAAGATCATATGTGAGAATACATATTAGGTTGATGGTTTAATATATAACTTGTTGAGTATGACATAGTTGATCATTTTAGACTATTGATTTCAATTTAAAAACATGAAGGTAAACATATATGATGCTATTGGTGAACTAATTGGAAGTGGTGATCAAATGGTGATCAAACAAGAGGTAACTTGTTCTATCTAGAGCTATCTAAAGATGCTTGTTTATTTGCACAATTTGAAGATATTTGGTTATGGCATAGAGGCTATGTCATGTAAAATTTGATAATTTGGTAAGCATTAGTAAGATGAAAAGAGTAAGAAGGTTACCAAGATTGAGAGAACCTGATAAATTGATGTGCAAACACAAACAATGTCAAATGGGGAAAATGACAAAGTGTAGTTTTAAGAGCAAGACTTATTATTCTGATGATATTTTGGAATTGGTTCATATTGAGTTATGTGGTCCTATTGGAGTTCAAATATATTATGGTGATAAATATTTCATTCTATTTGTTGATGATTTTTATAGAATGATGAATGTGATGTTTCTTAAATAAAAATCCAACGCATTTCAAATATTTAAGTGGTATTTGGTTAGAATTGAGAAAGAAATAGGAAAGAGTTTGAAATCCTTAAGATTAGATAGAGGAGGTGAATTCATATCAAATGATTTCAGCATATTTTTCAATGACAAAGGAATCAAGGGAAAAATGAGTGAACCTAGGACACTACCACATAATGATATAGTGAAAGAAGGAATAAATCAATCGTTGACTATACAAGGACACTACCACATAATAGTATAGCTAAAAGAAGGAATAGATCAATCATGGATTGTGTAAGGACATTGATGATGGAGAATAATATTTCACAAAAGTACCAGAGAGAAGTTGTATGTACTACATCTTATAATCTGAAGCGAGTTCAAGTGAAGAAAGATACAAACAAAACATCTTTTGAGTTATGATATGGCTATGTAACTAATGTCAATTATTTCAAAGCTTTTGGAAGCAAATGTTACATATTGAAAGATATAAGGAAAGGAAAACTTGATGCAAAAAGTGATGAAGGTATATTTTTAGGATTTTCAACTAAAAGAAAGGCATATATAAGTATTTGAATTATAAGGCTAATAAAATTATGGAAAGTGCAAATGTTTGAGTTGATGAATTTGCAAAAAAGAATGAGGAAGAAAGCAAGAAATAACCTAAGACTACATAAATTTTGTCTATGTATATGAAGGTGACCATAGCACTTTACCTAAACCACAGAAAGTGGTTGTTGAGCATCAGTAGACATGCACTACAAAGGTTTAGCAAAAGAATTTTTCCAAGCATTAGTAGGCTATTGAGCATCAGTATATAGGAGTTGAGTCATAGATATAAGAATTCGAACATTAGAGAGATGAAACCAAACAATAGACAAACCAAGATGAGTTTCAGAAAGAGACACTTGTAGAAAAAGAGAAAACAAAACCAAGTGAAACACATGAACAAGAAAGAAGATTTGAAACTATCTTAAAAAAGTATGTAAGGATGAATCATACATTAGACCAAATATTTGGAAGCAAATATTTAAGAGTCATGACAAGAAGTAAGTTGAAAAATGATACAGGTTTACTATGTGAAGTTGAACCTAAATCAGTTAAAGATATATTGGAAAATGAAGATTGGATTAAGGAAATGAGTGAAGAAATTGGTCAAATAGAAAAGAATAAGATATGGATATTGGTACCTAGACCAAAGGACAAGAATGTGATTGGAACTGAATGGGTAATAAAAAACAAGTTGAATCAAAAAGGTGAAGTCATAAGGAATAAGGCAAGACTAGTTTGTAAGGGATATGCACAAGAGGAAAGAATTGATTATGGTGAAACATTTTTCCCAATTGCAAGATTGGATAGAGTGAGAATTTTTCTTGCATATGCTACTTACAAAGGATTCAAGTGATGTAGGCATCTTGGGTTGCTTTGCTTTCCTTCTCTTTTGGTTCATTTTTCTAGTTTCTACCAAGTTCCTATGTTAAATAAATTCTAGTAGTCACCAAGTTCTAGTGTTAACCAAGTTCCAGTGTTAATTGAGTTCCAGTATTAACTAAATTTTAGTGTTGATCGAGTATTTCTTCATTTGGCAAGTAAACCTAATATTTGTTGATGTTTGGTTCCTTCTTTAGCCGAGTTTGTCAGTGATTGGTTCATAGTTTGGGCTGACTTATGTATTTAATTTGGATCATGAATTTAATAATAGGATCTTATCTTGGGATGTGTGCAAATAGTTTTAAGGTCAACCTTTATATTATGTAATGATCTAGAATCTTCTATAAGCCATTTTGGCAAGTATAAGTAGAGGTATTTGATTTAGGTTAGGTATGACTGAGGGAGTTCAGATAAGATGTTTCTAGAAATGGAAATCTGAAGCTAGATTATGGATCTTGAAGTTGTATTTTGCATCTAGTCGTAACCTAGGAGGCCTAATAGCTAGGCATGTATGCTGATAATTAGATGAATCAATAAAGGTGTTTTCTATCTCTCTCTCTCTCTCTCTCTCTCTCTCTCTCTCTCTCTCTCTCTCTCTCTCTCTCTCTCTCTCTCTCTCTCTCTCCTTCATGTTGTTTGTTTCCAATATGGTCAGTTAGATGTATTGATAGTTGTCATTTATGGCAACATGTATTCATCATTTTATTTATGCATTTATTGTTAGAAAATTGTCTAAGTGTTAAATAGTTTGTAGTAGTATAGAGACAGTTGTGATTTTTACAAACAAACCATTTAGAGTTAGCTTATGCGTAGTTGAGGAAAGCTCTATGACAATGTCATGATAATGTATGCCAATGCGTAGAAGTGTATGGATAGTACAACATGAGTTACAAATGAAATACCAAAAGGGCATATTAATAATTTGAGTTGTATAGCTTAAGAAATTATTTTGGTGACAAAATAATTACTAAGTAATGATGAGTTAAATTTGTGGATACTAATCCATAAGTTATTTTATATTATGTTAAGCATGTGAAGACATGAAGACCAACTAAGAAGAGTCTTACTAATGTGTGAGGTATAAGTAAATATCTTATCTTGCATAAAGAGTGAGAGATTATGCGAGCTATAAGTGATATGTGTGCAATATGTATGAGATGTGAACTATTGTACAAACAACTTATGAGGCTTATGTGATATGAGATTTGATGTATGATCATATCAAGAGTGAGTTACATTAGTAAGAAATTATTGTATGTATATCTACTCTTGTGAAGAACTGAATTGTATAATTGCATGTTAGCACAGTGGGCTCTTCTTGCATACATTGTATTTGATCTACCAACTCCTAACAAGGTTGAAGTGACTCCTAATAGGGTTGAGGCTTCTAACAAAGCCTAGTCCTCTAACAAAGACTCGAGACACTATATGTATTTCATAGACTCCTAACAAGATCAATATTCTTAACAAGATTCTTTTGTTTAGCGGATCATCTAGTGGGTATCATCCCCACCAGGGTTTTCCCTTGGCTAGAGTTTGCCTAGTTAATAAATAATGGTGCTATGATTTATCTATGTGAATGGCTATATTTATTGTTTACCATTGTTGGTTTACTTTCATATGCATTTTATAAAGTAACAATATTCAGTTGTGGAAAAAGTTTTGTAGAATGCTGATTCATCCCTCCTCTTGGTATTATCTATTTCTAACATTGTTCTTTGTGCATTTTCTTCCATTGTGTTTACTCAACAAGGTGTTTGAATGGTTAGGTGTACCTCTAGCCCTAGCTATTCAGATCACTCCTTGCATCAAGTGGTATCAAAGCTTGAGGTTTGTCTTTGAGGAGATTGGATAATGTAGAACCCTTTGTTAAATTTGGTTGTAGGGTGGAAGATCTATGAATTTAACCTATTGTAGTGCCTACCCCTAGGTCACATTTTTGCTATCATTATCGAACTCTTTTAGGGCTAGTTTTATGTTGATGGTTAGTAGCATTGTTTTGAGACTATCAGATATTGTGCTATGGATTCAGTTGATATGTGATGAGATTACTTAGACTCTACATTTCATGTATGCATGATGATTATTACATTGCTTTCAGTTATTGATGATGATTAGATTAGATGGTTTATTATCACATGTATTTTCTTATGGATACTTACCCCATACTTGCATGTGTATGGTGTGTGTGTTTGTTCTTGGATGGCATTTTTGATGTGGTTAAGGAAGGGAGTCGTAGTCACCTGCTAGTCAGGATCTACATGATGCACCACTTCCTCCCATTGCCTATCTAGCTTAATATATATATTGTATGTACATGCATGGATTTTATGCAGGTTGCAGGTATCAGGTATCGACTTCCCTAAATTTCCAGGATGAGCGTACCCTATCGCATTATCTCAATGGTAAGAGAGGGGAGATAAATTCTCAAGTCCAAATCCCAACCCTTTAAGCCATTCATTCTAATTGGAAATTAGGACAAGTATCTGAGTTGAGTACCCTCTGAATGCATCAGATGATGTAATTCATGATATTAACCCTTTTGGTTTGATTTTGTATGTGGTTTGCTATAGTGGGTTTTTCATATTTTATTTTATGAGTATTTAGTGTATTTTCTATTAATTAAGCCTAATTAAAAGATTTAATTAATGGTTTAATTTAATGGAAAATTAATATGGTATTTTAATATTTATTTTATTTAATTAATTAAGAAATTAATTAAATAAAATAATTAAATTTGAAGATAAAAGTTATAATTTTAAAGTTGGAATGTGATAATATTTATTTAAGTTAATAAATATTTTAGCAATTAAGTTTCGAAAATAAATGTAAAAGTGGAAAAGATATTAAAATTATTAAAAGATTCTAGGTTGCATGATGTGTACATGTGATTAAAATATAAATATATTAAGATAAAACAAGTGGATTTATTAAAGTTAGTGCATGAGATTTAAAATTAATAAATTAAATTGAAAAGAGTAAAGTAAATATTATATTAATTAATGTGCATTATTTTAATATTTGCTCACATAGGAGTTTGCAAATTCTTGGGAGTTGTCATGTAGACAACACAGGAGTTTGCACTCTAAGTATTCACGTGTTGTCAACAACACAGGAGTTGGCGCACAAATTAAACACATGGTGTCTACAACCTTATGACTCATCTAGAAGGTTAGAGAAGGCTCATGCTTAGTTGTCAACACCTTCTGGTTGTTTCTGGAGACATTCTAGATGCATCTTAGAGGCCTTTAAATAGAGGCTTTCCTAGTGTGTTTGGACAAGCTTCAAAGCTTACATGCATTTGAGAAGCTCATATGCTTCTACAAGCACTTCTAGTCACTTGCAGGTTTCGGTTCGCTTGGATCTTGGAGGAATTGCGAATGTTGGAGAAGGAAGGAATTTTTCTATGGACTTCTAAGGCATGAAAAATTAGCATCAGTGTCCAGGTGCACCCATGATTTTTGCATAATCTATTTGCACTCTTTCTCTTCCTATCTTCATCATGTCTGTTATATGTGTCTGAATATTCCCTGTGATTGAATCTCCAATCTTGAAATTAGAATCTAGATATATATGTTAATTTTTATTTGAATGCGAAGAAAACAATAGAAAACCCTAGCTTCAATTTAAGAAAGAAATTAGTTTTAAATCGACTTTAGATTCGAATTGTAATGAAATCAAAGATTTGATTAGACAAGGGTTTGTATTTTAATAAAGAATTCTAAGTTAAAATTTATAGTCAAACCTATTAGAGGAATTAATGGGTAAATTTAGAGAACAAATGTGTTATAGGGAAAGTTGTTAAAATTGGAAGCCCTTTTTAGATTATGTATATGCCTCATCTTCAAATATACATATTTGTACAAATCTGAATACTAGTATATATATATATATATATATATATATATATATATATATATATATGTATGTATGTATGTATGTATATACATAAATATATATACATATATATATATATATATCTATTTATTTAAAAATGATGTTGTCATATCATAGTAGAAATTTTTTTAATGAAATTCCATTATATATATACACACACACACAAATACATATATACATATATATACATATATACATAAATGTATATGTTTGTATAAGTTCGTAGTGGAGTTATATATTTATAAATTTTGAATCGTATCTGGAAAACATTTAAATATAAATATATATATATATATATATAATATTTTAGGGACCTCGACTACTGGCGGCATACCTACACGAGTAATAGAGTACCCGCGTGTTCGCAGGGTACCTGCGACCCACAGGCCACACGACTTTGCTTTCTTTTAACTCGTGGCACATATTTAAATAAAAGCTTGCGGCCACAGCCATCCACATGGCTTACTTTGATGTGGCAATGGCATTAAAAGCTTGTGTCTATTCACAGAGTTAATACATTTTATAACGTGCATAATTTTATAATGTGATTCAATATAATTCAAATTTTTAATAGTTTGTTATAATATTGCAAGGTATATATATATATATATAGAGAGAGAGAGAGAGAGAGAGAGAGAGAGAGAGAGAGAGAGATGTATATATATATATACATATATACATATATATATGTATATATGTATGTATATATATATGTATATATATACATATATATATATATATGTATATATGTATATATATACATACATATATACATATATATATATGTATATATGTATATATATATATATATACATGTATATATATACATACATACATACATATATACATACATATATATATACATATATATATATATGTATATATGTATGTATATATGTATATATATACATATATATATATACATGTATACATATACATATATATATATATATATATATATATGTATGTATATATATACATGTATATATATATATGTATATATATACATGTATATATATATATATATATATATATATATATATATATCCATTAATTGATTTTAATATATGTTATTTTATAAATGTTAGATGTTGAGAAATGTTAAATATGAAATATCAATTTAATAATAATTTGTCAATTATTATTAGTCGAAAAGAGACATTGAATTCATTTAAATTATTAATTTGAATATTAAAGGATTAGAAAATGGTTGACTTTAATATTAATTTTATTTAATGTATATTAAATAATATTTAATATATATTAAATAATTACGAGATGGTAATTTATGTTATGTTGATAATAGTTGTTTAATGATGATTATGATTTAAATTAAGAGACTTAAATTTTAAAGATATTGGATTAAGATTGATAAGGATTCATTGTTATATTATAACATTGTTATAATATTGCTATGATTTGAATACGTTATTGATATACCTTAATTGTGCTTAGAGTTAGTTAAATATTAACTAATGAAGTTTATGTAAGGTTTCTCTAGATCGATTAATAATAGTTTTTGATGAGTTTATTATTTATCAATGTTTGTTGGGTCTAACAAATTATTAATAAATAATAGTATAAATGGTCTAAATAGTTATCAATTAATCTGATTAAAGTTAATTATTTGAGATTTATTATTCAAGCTTTGAAAAGATATTAATCAATTTGAATTGGTTAATAATCGGAGGAGTATTAATTAATTGATTTATTAATCAACGTACATAGGAGGAATTTATTTGAGATATTAATATTTGGTATTGGGGATTTGTTAGAACTTGTAATTGTTAAAGTATTAATTTGAATATTAGAGAATTGGATTATAGTTGACTTTTAACTTACAAATTATAGTTAGTTATTAATCAATTGATATTCATTGGGTCATTGATATGGATATGTAATTATTAATTTAATTAATTAATTAGAGTTGATTAAATTTAATTAATAATTAAGTTATGTAATAGAGTTTTAATTGATATGCTAATATCAATTCTTTTAGTGAAGTTGTTAAGTATTTACATCGAAGTTGATAAGTCTTACTCTCATGACTTGAATAATGACCTTAGGTATTTTAATGATGATTTTAATCAAGAGACTTAAGCTTTAGTGATATTTAATTAAGTTTTAATTAAGAACTATTAGAATGATATAGAGTCATGGATTGTGTACGTTATTAATTAATTTAATTATATGATTTAATTAAGATTAATTAATAAAGCATGGCATTAATCTTCTTACTCGAAGATTGATAATTGGCTTTCTTATGATTTAAAAGAATTATGATCCTTTGGTTTTTCTTGGAGAAGTTGAATTAATGATAAGGAAGAGATCTTAGCAAATAAAGCGAATGATTTTATTAAGTGTCAAATGATTTAATGAGTAAATATTTATCCTTTAGTTATTCTTAGAATGTAATTTACGAGATTGATTTAAATTGATGAAGATTATTGTTGATAAATGATTGCCTTGGAGAGTGTTTTAAGGAATTTGTAAATTAATTATTCAAAAGTTGATAGGTAATATTCTAAAGACTTGAAATAATGGAAGGATAATGTTATAGAGGGAACAAACAGGTTGACTTGTAGGTCAAATGATTAATCTTATATACTTGCAAACAGAAAACTGAAAACCTCTACACTTAATTCAGTTATGTAATTTTAGCAAACCAAAATATGTGTTTACATTGTGTCTTCTCTATGCTTCTTGTTTTGGATTTTGGGTTGACTAGTGTTGACCAATTATATGACATCTACCAGAGGCTTGGGGGTTATGCTTGTGATGTCATGATGATGTCTTGAATTCAATCTTTATAAACCCAACCATGGTTATGTGATGGTATGCTCTATGAGATGTTTGTATTTATTGATTGTTATTGCTCATCAGTCTTCTTGAGTGAAGCTGAGTTATATGTATTTGAGACACTTGACTTAACCATTTTTGAGTCATCGATCAGTTACCCTTGGATTAATTTCTAGTCGCCATGATGGAATTGAAATGTTGATTTATTTCTTGATGATGTCATGTTGTGACATGTTTTGACTCAACCATTTTGGAGTCTTCGATCAGTATGATTTTGAGATATATTTTGGTTATTGAGAACCAATGGATACTTTTGATTATCAGTGATACCCTTAGTTTCCAATAGAGAACTATTGTGGTCATGATTATCTATGGATTCTTTTCATGTTGCTCATGGAGATTTGATGCTCTTATTGTGGATTATCTTTTGGTATTTTTTCCAATCGCTTGTATAGGACTGTGGTGATTTTGTGATTTATGATTTTATGAGCTTAGGGTAGGTTATCTACTTGTAGTGTCGAGAAGTGGCTTGCAATGGGGGTTGGGGCCCTAAGTGGCTGCCAGAGTAACTCATTGTAAGTTGTTTAATAAGTGATAACATTTACACTAAATGGGGATTAAATAAACCTAATAAGATAATTGTTTTGTTCTCACCCATGCCTCGAGTGCTAGTACAAACCAGGATGGGAGTAGAGAGAATGTTTGGTTGCGACCTTACATTCCATAGTATGCCTTGTCATTATGAGAGGATACTAGTGGCCACATAAGGATCAGTAGGGACCCATGGAGTCCTAAGCTAACTACCAGGGTAACTTCTACATGATATATGTGATGACACTTGCCTGCTTACAGAGTAGGTTTCCTACATGTCATTGTTGTGCCTCTGGGATTAGATGTCAGTTTTGTGGTTGGAACCTTTGAGTTAGTATACTTTTAGGATTTCTTGAATTAGAGAGTATTTATACTTTGTGATTGTTAACCTATTTGGGACTTGAGACTATCTCCTCAACGGGGTGGGAGTGGACCATTTAGGTTCCAAGTAGTCAGGTGGTAGTGTTTTTCTACTCTTATCATTTGAGATCCGTCCGAGACATTGTGGTTGGAGCATTCTTGGTTGGTATTTATCTTCATTCTATTCTTGGATCATTATGATTGATGATATATCTTATGATGGATATATTTACTAGTATGTTTCTTATATTGGTGATTTTCATATGTTAGATGATGTTATCTTATGCTTTACTTTGTATGTTAGATTACTTTCTGCATATGATGTAGTATGATTTAGGTGTGACATTCCTACTATGTTAATACCAATGATCTCTTTGATGACTTAGAATGTTATGCATGGAGGGATGGCTAGGATCCATGATGGTCTAATGATGCTATTAATGGTTGGGAGGAACTGTGCACTTAGTTAATTATGTTTGTGAAAAATGGTTATCTTTTAAGATGATGTTATATCTTTATGATGATGATGTATCATGTATAGTTTGTGGTTTCATTTATGTTATTGCATCATAGATTAGAGTTAGTATGATGTAGTTTATTTCACATATGTATATTCTTTTAAGCCTTTCATACCCTATGACATGTACAGTGGATGATTGAAGCAATCTAAAATATAATTTCTAAAAGGACACTTGTATATTGTTTAAATATGTTGGACTTTTCATTATTATTTCATAAGGATGTGATGTTAGATGAATAGTTAATTTGGATGTAATTCAATGTTGAGAGATCCATAAAGAATTAAACTTGTTATGTATTTTTATGCTTACTTTCATTTGGATTGTTGCTATTGCTTCTGTTATTGTGTATAAGTTATAAGTGGTGTTATTTTCATGTTAAAAAAAAATTTTTTTAAAAATGCTACCAAACTTAGTGAAACTTTAGGTTAATTCTTTGGATCCCTTGGTGGGGCATTACACCTATAGCTTGTAGAGGGTTACGATCTTGTAAAAACTTGTTTGTAGAGATGGTTCAAGGTAGAGGAAATGATGATACTTCGATTATGGATATGTTGAGACAAATTGAAGCTAGATTAGATGTAGTGGAGACAACCTAAAGGAGAGGAACACATCTTGATGACATGTGGCTAATGATGAAGCAATGACACCAAACCCAATCCAAAACTTCAGAAAATTTAGGATGAAGAAAGATTGTTGAGAGTATTGTTTGGGGCACTTTTAAAGCCTATTGTAGAAGTTGTTGCTTATGATGTAAAATTGGACACTAATGTTGTGTTGGATTGGATCTATAATATAGAGAAGTTCTTTGAGTTTGAAAACACTCTTGATAATAGAAAGTTGAAAATTATAGTCACTATGTTGAAAGGTCATGCCTCATTGTGGTGGGAGCATTTGCAATTTGATAGACAAAGGAGATGAAAAGAGAAGATCAAGACTTGGCTGAAAATGGTGAACAAGGTGAAGAAGTTCCTTCATGTTGATTACCAAGTTATCTTGTTGTGAAAGATGTAAAATTTGAGACAAAAAGAAATGACTATGAAATATTATACTAAGGAATTTTATAGATTGAACATTAGATCTTGACATGTGAATGATAAGTTTGAGAAAGTTGCAAGATATCTAAATGGATTGAGATCTATAATTCAAGAGATAAGTTTTCTGAAATTTGGAAGAAGCATACCAATAGCCCTTGAAAATTGAGGAGATCTTGGTTGCTTGCAAAGAAGCATGAACAAAGACAAAGAGGTAGAGGTGGTAGATTCTAGAGAGGGAGAGGTAGATCTTACGGAGACAATCGCAAAGCTAATAATGTTTTGTAAGATAAGCAAAAATCTGAGTGGAAAAATGGTGATAAAGGAAAGACCAAATGGAATGGTGGTAATTCTTACCAAGGAGGTGCTGGTTCTTACTAAGAAAGAAGTAATTCTTATTCTATAGGTGGTTTTCATGGTGATTTTTTTAGATGTAGCAAAGAAGGGCATGAATCCTTTGAGTGTAGATACTTTGTTGAGAATAAACAAGGTAACAAAAATATTGTTATTCAAGGAGACCTTGAGAGTTCACCAGGTGGACTTGAGGCTAGAGAAAATATAATAGTGAGGAGAACCTTGTGTAATAAGGGAATTTATGAGGAATGTATCTTGAGAAGAAGTCTTTTCAAAACCATGAGATGTAAGATGGTTGGAAATTGTTGCAAAGTGATCATTGATAGTGAAAGTTTAGAAAATTTGGCATTAGAGGAGCTTGTTACAAAGTTGTAGTTGTAGAGGTTGAGACACCCTAATCCCTATCATGTTGCATGGATCAAGGATGAACATAAGCTGCTGGTAAATTAACAATGTGTTATGAAGTTCAAGATTAGAAATTACTTTGATGAAGTTCTATGTGATATTATGCTTATTGCTTGTTGTCATATTATGTTGGATATGCCTTGGAAATATGATAGCTATGCTATGCATTATGGAAGGTTGACCTAATATTCTCTTTGGGTGAATTGAAGAAAGAAAGTATTATTGCCTATGATTGAAAGACCTAATGATGTTAATTGTACTACTATTCAATTTTTTGTGGTCCATGAGAAGCGATTTGGAAAGGAAATGAAGAAGAATCAAATTTATTTTTCCATAATTCCTAGTAAATCGAGTTGTGCTAGTAGTAGTCGAGTGACATAAAATAGTAATGATTGAGTGTCAAAGGATAGTAGTAACCAAGTGCCAATAGAAGCTAGCAATGTTAACCGAGTGCTAGTAGCAATTGAAAGTTTACTTGATAAAAATAAGGAGATAATTGGACAAGATATACTTGATGGTTTACTACAAGTAAGAAGTCATTCTATGGATTTGATTCCTAGAGCTAGGTTGTTGAATAAAGCACCATATAAATTGACACCTAGGTATGTGCAGGATCATTGTGTGCCAAAAAGTGGCAATGTGAAAAATATGTAATTTTGAAATGCCTAAAAGCATTTCAAAATGCACTTTGACTTTTTTCCCACCCATCCTAGTACCAAACCAAAAATGGAATACCTTACCTAATCGGGTATCCGATTTGAGAATGGATATCTAATTTGAAAATGAGTATCTGATTTGGGAATGACTATCCGATTTATGTTTCCAAATTATGACACCAAATTCAAATGTAAAGGGAGTGGGGACCAATTTTTAAGATAAATATTGTTTTTTATTTACCAAACTGAAAGGGGGGACCAATTTTTAAGTTGTATCAAGTCCTAGTATGATATAGTTATAGCATAATTGGGGGGACCCAATTATTATATATATTTACTAAAATTTATTATATAGTATTAAATAATAATAACTATTTAATAATTGGGGGGAACCAATTATTATATATATATATATACTAAAATTTATTATATAGTATTAAATAATAATAACTATTTATTATATATATAACTAAACTAAGTTAATAAACTATATGATGATGTATGTTCCTAGGGGTCCCCCTAGGGGACATACATGTCTTCAAATGATTCCAAATGGATCATGAGATACTCTAAGTATATATCATATATATTATTATTATATATTATATATATTAGTAACCTAGGTTAATAAACTATATGATGATATATGTTCTTACGGGTCTCACTAGGGACATAAATGTGTTCCAATGAGTCCAAATAGGTCATGGGATACCCTATGATCCATTTTGACTCATTATATGACAACATATCTTCCTAAGGGTCAAAGGATGCCTAGGGACATATATCTTTTGTTTTAATGATCAGAAAGGGGTTATGGAGTATCCTATGACCCCTTTTGACTAATGTTCTTAGGGGTCCTAGGACCCTTATAGACATATATGTTGTGTTCCAATGGGTCGAAAGGGTTCATAGAGTAACCTATGACCCTTTTAAGCCATTACATGACAACATACATTCCTAGGGTTCATAGAACCCCTAGGAACATATGTTGTCATGTAATGGGCGAAAATGGGTCATAAGGTATCTGATGATCCCTTTTGACCCATTGGAACAACATGTATGGCCCTAGGGTATTAGGACCCCTAAGAAAGTATGTTATCATGTAATGGGTCAAAATTTGACCCATTAGAGCACAAAAAATATGATGATAAGGGTCCTAGGATGTCTAGCAACATATGTCCTCATGTAATGTGTCAAAAGGGGTCATAGAATACCCCATGACCCCTTTCTACCCATTGGAATATAAGAGGTATGTCCCTAGGGGTCATAGGATACCCTATTACCTCTTTCTATCCATTGGAACTCAACATATATGTCCCTAGGGGCCCTAGGATCCCTAGGGACATAAGTTGTCATGTATTTGATTAAAATGGGTCATAGGTTATCCTATGACCCCTTTCAACCCATTTCAACACAACATATTTGTCCCTAGAGGTCTTAGGACTCACAAGAACATATTTTGTAATGTGAAGGGTTGAAATGGGTCATAGGATATCATTTAACCTAATTCAACCCATTGGAACACATGTATGTCCCTAGGAGTCCTACAAACCCCATGAATATATTTTGTCATGTAATAGGTCAAAATGTGTCATTACATGCCCTATGACCCCTTCTTACCCATTATAACACATCATGTATGTCCCTAAGGGTCGTAGGTCCCGTAGGAACATACATCATGTATTTGTATGGGCTGAAAGGTATGTTGATAAGGGTCCAATAACCCCTAGGAAAATATAACATGTGTTTGAATGAGTTGAAAGGGGTCATAGAATATGCCATGACACCTTTCAATACATTATATGACAATGTATGTTCTTAGGGGTCCTAGAAACCCTAAAGAAATAAATCATATGTTTAAATGAGTTGAAAGAGGTCATAGATTACCCTATAACCTATTTTGACCCATTAAATGATAACATATGTCTCTAGGGGTCCTAGGACACCTAGGGACATATTAGAATCATTTATATGGGTCGAAAGGGGTCACAATATAACCTATGACCCCTTTCAACACATTTCATTACAATATATGTCTCTAGGGGTCCTAACACCCTTAGGGACATATTCTAATCATTTGTATGGGTAGAAAGGGGATATAGGATATGCTATGACCCCTTTCAACATATTTCATTACAACATATGTCTGTAGGGGTCATAGGACCCCTAGGGACATATTAGAATCATTTCTATCATTTGAAGAGGGTCATTGTATAACCTATGAACCATTTCAACACATTTCATTACAACATGTCATATGACCCCTTGAGACATATTATAATTGTTTATATGTGTCGAAAGGAGTCATAGGATAACCTTATGACCCCTTTCAACATGTTTCATGACAACATATGTCCCTATGGGTCCCAAGTCCCCTAGAGACATATTATAATCATTTATATAGGTCAAAAGGGGTCATAGGATAACCTATGACCCCTTTCGACACACTTCATGACAACATATGTCTCTAGGGGTCCCAAGACACCTAGGGACATATTAGAATTGTTTATATGGGTCGAAAGGGGTCATAGGATAACCTATGACCTCTATTGACATATTTCATTACAACATATGTCTCTAGGGGTCATAAGACCCCTAAGGATATATTATAATCATTTCTATGGTTTGAAAGGGGTCATAGTATAACCTATGACACCTTTCAATTCATTTCATTACGACATATGTCTATAGGGGTCTTAGGACCCCTAGAGACATATTAAAACCATTTGGATGGGTTGAAAGTGGTTATAAGATAACCTATGACCCCTTTCGACAAATTTCATTACAACATATGTCTCTAGGGGTCCTAAAACCCCTATAGACATATTATAATCATTTATATGGGTTAAAAGGGGTCATAGGACAACCTATGACCCCTTTTGACACATTTCATTACAAGATATGTCTCCAAGGGTCGTAGGACCCCAAAGGACATATTATAATCATTTATATGGTTTGAAAAGGGTCATAGTATAACCTATGACCCTTTTCGACGCATTTCATGACAACATATGTCTCTAAGGGTCCTAGGACCACTAGAGACATATTAAAATCATTTATATAGGTTGAAAGGGGTCATAGGATAACCTATGACCCCTTTCAACATATTTCATTACAACATATGTCTCTAGGAAACATAGGAACCCTAGGGACATATTATAATCATTTCTATAGTTTGAAAGGGGTCATAGTATAATCTATAACCCCTTTCAACACATTTCATTACAACATATGTCTCTAGGGGTCCCAAGACCCCTAGGGACATAGTATAATCATTTATATAGGTTGAAAGGGGTCAAAGGATAACCTATTACCCCTTTCAACACATTTCATTTCAACATATGTCTCCAAGGGTCGTAAAAAAACTAAGGACATATTATAATCATTTATATGGGTCGAAATGGGCCATAAGATGTCCTATGGCCCCTTTTGACACATTTCATTACAACATATGTCTATAGGGGTCCTAGAACTCGTAGGGACATATTATAATTGTTTAAATGGGTCAAAAGGGGTCATAGGATAACTTATGGCCCCTTTTGACACATTTCATTACAACATATGTCTCGAGGCATTCTAGGACCATTAGGGACATATTATAATATTTTATATGGGTTGAAAGGGATCATAGGATAAGCTATGACCCCTTTTAACACATTTCATAGTAGCATATGTCTCTAGGGTTCCCAAGACCCCTAAGAACATATTAGAATCATTTATATGGGTTGAAAGGGGTAATAGGATAACCTATGACCCTTTTTGACATATTTCATTACAACATATGTCTCTAGGGGCCATAGGATGCCTAGTGACATATTATAATCATTTTTGTGGTTTGAAAGGGGTCATAGTATAACTTATGACCACTTTGACAAATTTCATTGTAACATATGTCTTTAGGGGTCTTAGGACCCCTAAGAACATATTACAATCATTTATAAGGGTCGAAAGGAGTCATATGATAACCTTATGACCCTTTTTGACATGTTTGATGACAACATATTTTCCTAGGGGTACTAGGACTCTTAGAGATGTATTATAATCATTTATATGGGTCGAAAGGGGTCATGGGATAACCTATGACCCCTTTCAACATATTTCATTACAACATATGTTTCTATGGGCCTGAGGACCCTTAGGGACATATTATAATTATTTATATGGGTCAAAAGAGGTCATAGGAAATCCTATGACTCCTTTCAACATATTTCATTACAACATATGTCTCTAGGGGTCATAGGACCCCTAGGGACATATTATTATCATATATATAGGTCAAAAGGGGTCATAAGGTAACCTATGACTTTTTTTGACACATTTCATGACAACATATGTTTGTAGAGGTCCCAAGACCCTAGGAACATATTATAATCATTTATATGGGTTGAAAGGGGTCATAAGATAACCTATGACCCATTTCATCATATCTCATCACAATATATGTCTCTGGGGGTCCCACAACCCTTAGGGACATTATAATTGTTTATATGGGTTGAAAGGTGTCATAGAATAACCTATGACCCCTTTGTACACATTTCAGTAGAACATATGTCGATAGGGGTCACAAGACCCCTAGGGACATATTATAATCATTTATATGGGTTAAAAGCGGTCATAGGTTAACCTATGACCCCTTTTGACATATTTCATTACAACATATGTTTGTAGGGGTTGTAGAACCCCTATGCACATATTATAATCATTTATATGGGTTGAAATGGGCCATAGGATGTCCTATGACTCCTTTTGACACCCTTCATTATAACATGTGTCTCTAGGGGTCATAGGATAACTTATAACCCCTTTCAACACATTTCATTACAACATATGTCTCTAGGGCTCCTAGGACCCCTAGGGATATATTATAATCATTTATATAGATTGAGAGGGTTCATGGGATAACCTATGACCCCTTTCGACACATTTTATTGCAACATATGTTTCTAGAGGTCCCAAGACCCCTAGGGACATATTATAATCATATATGGGTCAAAAAGGATCATAGGAAAATATATGACCCCTTTCGACACATTTCATTACAACATATGTCTCTACAGGTCCCATGACCCTAGGAACACATTATAATATTTTATATGGCTTGAAAGGGGTCATAGGATAACCTATGACCCCCTTTGACACATCTCATGACAATATATATCTTTAGGACCCTGGTACCCCTAGGGACATATTATAATTATTTATATAGGTCGAAAGGGGTCATAGATTATTCTATAACTCCTTTCAACACATTTCATTATAGCATATGTCTCTAGGGGTCCAAGGACCCCTAGGGGCATATTATAATCATTTATATGAATTGAAAGGGGTCATAGGATAACTTATGAACCCTTTCAACATATTACATTACAACACATGTCTCTAAGGGTCCCAAGAGCCCTACAGACATATTATAATTGTTTATATGGGACAAAAGGGGTCATAAGTTATCCTATAACCTCTTTCAACACATTTTATTACAACATATATCTCTAGGGGTCTAGGACCCCTAGTGACATAGTCTAATCATTTATATGGGTCAAAAGGGGTCACAAGATAACCTATGATCTCTTTCGACATATTTCATTATAACATATGTCTCTAGGGGTCCTAGGACCCCTAAGGATATATTATAATCATTTATATGGGTCAAAAGGGGTCATAGGATAACCTATGACCCCTTTTGACACATTTCATGACAACATATGTCTCTAGGTGTCCTATGACTCCTAGGGACATATTATAATTATTTATATGGATCCAAATGGGTAGGACCACATATGTTCCTAGGACCCCTAGGGATGTACATTATGTATTTGAATGGGTCAACCCCTTCTAACTCATTAAATAGAAAAATACATTCCTAGGGGTCCTAAGAATATATGTTATCTTTACGAATGAGTCAAAAGGGATAATTGAGTATCTTATGACCCCTAAGCACACTTAAGGTCATAAAATGGGTCAAAAAGGCTCATAGGATATTGTAAGGCCATTTTAAGTTATTAGATCACATCATTTATGTGGTTAGGGGTCCTAGGAACCATAAGCACACATATTGTGATTGTGTAGTGCCTACCCCTAGTTCACATTTATTTTATCATTGCCAAACTCTTTTAGGGTTAGTTTTATGTTGATGGTTAGTAGCATTGTCTTGAGACTATCAGATATTGTGCTATGGATTCAGTTGATATGTGATGAGATTACTTAGACTCTACATTTCATGTATGCATGATGATTATTACAGTGTTTGCAGTTATTAATGATAATTAGTAAGATGATTTATTATCATATGTGTTTTTTTATGGATACTTACCCCATACTTGTATGTGTATGGTGTGCATGTTTGTTCTTATGTATGGTGTGTCTGATGTGGTTAAGGAAGGGAGTCATAGTCACCTGCTAGTCGGGATCTACATGATGCACCACTTCTCGCCATTTCTTGTTTAGCTTAGCACGCGCACACACACACACACACACACACACACACACAGATATATAGTGCTTGTACATGCGTGGATTTTATGCAAGTTGTAGGTACTGGGTATCGACTTCCCTAAATTGCCAGGATGAGTGTACCCTATCGCACTATCTCAATGGTAAGAGAGGGGAGATAAATTCTCAAGTCCAAATCCCAACCCTTTAAGCCATTTGTCCTAATTGAAAATTAGGACAAGTATCTGAGTTGAGTACCCTCTGAATACGTCAGATGACATAATTCGTCATATTAACCCTTTTTGGTTTGATTTTGTATGTGTTTTGTTATGATGGGTTTTCGTATTTTATTTTATGAGTCTTTGATGTATTTTCTATTAATTAAGCCTAATTAAAAGATTTAATTTAATAAAAAATTAATATGGTATTTTAATATTTATTTTATTTAATTAATTAGAAAAATAACTAAATAAAATAATTAAATTTGAAGATAAAAGCTATAATTTTAAAGTTGGAAAGTGATAATATTTATTTAAGTTAATAAATATTTTAGCAATTAAGTTTTGAAAATGAAATTAACAAAGTGGAAAATATATTAAAATTATTAAAAGATTATAGGTTGCATGATGTGTGCATGTGATTATATATATATATATATATATATATATATATATATATATATAGTTTTAAATAAGTGGAGCTATTAAAGTTAGTGCATGAGATTTAAAATTTAATTAATAAATAAATAAATAAATAAAGTAAATATTACATTAATTAATGTGCATTATTTTAATATTTTCTCACATAGGAGTTTCCAAAATTTTGAGAGTTGTCATGTAGACAACACAGGAGTTTGCACTCTAAGAATGCACAAGTTGTCTACACTTAGAGTTAGCATATTATTTGAGCACATGGTGTCTACAACCTTATGACTCATCTAGAAGGTTGGAGAAGACTCATGCTTAGTTGTCATGCTTATCTTCTAGTTGTTTCTAGAAACATTCTAGATGCATCTTAGAGGCCTTTAAATAGAGGCTCTCCTAGTGTGTTTGGACAAGTTTCAAAAGCTTACATGCATTTGAGAAGCTCATATGCTTCTACATGCTCATATGCTTCCACATGCTCATATGTTTCTACATGCTCCTATGCTTCTTCAAGCACTTCTAGTCACGTGGGGATTTCGGTTGGCTTGGATCTTGGAGGAATTGCGAATGTTGGAGAAGGAAGGGATTTTTTATGGACTTCTGAGGCATGAAAAATTAGCATTAGTGTCTAGGTGCACTCATGATTTTCACATATTCTATTTGCACTCTTTCTCTTCCTATCTTCATTGTGTCTGTTATATGTGTCTGAATATTCTCTATGATTGAATTTATAATTTAGAATTGGAATCTAGATATGTATGTTAATTTTTATTTGATTGAGAAAGAAAAAAAATGAAAACCTCAGTTCCAAATAAGAAGAAATTAGTGTTAAATCAAATTTGAGTTCGAATTGTAATAGAATCAAAGATTTGATTAGACAAAAATTTGTATTTTAATGAAAAATTCTAAGTTATATATGTGTTCTCTTTTTAAATATATAAAATTTGCACATATATATATACATATACATATATGTATAGATATATATATATAAATATATACATATATACATATACATATATATATACATATACATATATATATATACATATACATATATGTATAGATATATATGTATACATATATGTATATATACATATATATATATATATATATACATGTATGTATAGATATATATGTATACATATATGTATATATACATATATATATATATATACATATATATATACATATACATACATATATATATATATATATAAAAACATATACATATATGTATATATATATATATTTATATGTATATATGTATAGATATACACATATATATATACATATATATACATATACATATATACATATATACATATATACATATATATATACATATATTTATATTTTTTTTTATAATTGCAGTGGAAGAAATCAATTTAAAGTAATCCAAATCGCGCATGCTGCAAACATTTTTGAAAAAATGTTTATGGAAGAAAAATTTAAAATATATAATTGTTTAAGAGAGGGGTGGGTTTACCCACCCCTGACCCCCCACGTTCTCTTTTATTGTCCACAGCTTGTAGTACTGTGCGCAGACAGTCTTCATTTATACCGCCACACGGCTATGATAGGACCACACGGCCATACGTATCGCAGCGACTATTGTCACAATAAAAGCACGACCTTTTTAAAATGCCGACTAGCAATTTGTAATTGCTTATAAATTGAGTTAAAACAATAATGATATATGCAGGGCGGGTACAACATTTTGAAACCCGCACTTGCATTATAATTCGCATACATTTTAATATTTGCAAGGTTTATGTTATGTAATGCGATTTTGAAATTATTAGATATTGATTATTATATATATATATAATATTGTAATTCGATTTGTAGTATGAAGAAGTTATTGAATATTAATTGTTATATGTGTGTGTGTGTGTGTGTGTGTGTGTGTGTATAATATTAATAAAATTTTATTTAGGTAATTAATTAAGTTAATAAAATTTCAAATAAGGGATATAGTTAAAATTTATTTAATTAGTATGAGTTTCAAATAAGGTTATTGGGATTTTTAAGATACCAATTATATATGGTTCTCGAAATTGTAAATTGATTTATTGAAAATGATAAATGATTTAAAAGTATTAGTAATAATTTGTCAATTATTATTAAATTGAGAAAAGAGATATTAGTAGTCTATATATATAGTGATGAATCTAGTATAGTAGATTTATTAATAAGATTTCCAATATAGCTTGTTATTAAATATTAACAAGTTATTATTATTGAACTATTAATTTGAATATTTGTGTATTGGATTATGGTTGACTTTTAACGTACAAATTATAGTTAGTTATTAATCAACTAATATTTATTGGTTTTTTGGTATGGTTATGTAATTATTAATTAAATTAATTAATTAGAGTTAATTAAATTTAATTAATAATCAAGATATGTAATAAAGTTTTAATTGATATGCTAATTCTTTTAACAAAGTTGTAAATAATCTACATCGAAGTTGATAAGTTTTATTCTAATGATTTGAATAATGACTTTAGATACTTTAATGGTCATTAGTGAAGATTTAGTTATTATAACAATTGAAAATTAACTTTAAGAACTGGTCCAATGACAAAGTCACTCTCCATGGTGTTACTATGAAACTTACGGAGGATTTTATTGCAGAGATCATGAGGCTCTCTAGGGTGGGCATAAAATTCACCAAGCAAACCAGTATTTCAAATGCAGCCTACAAAAAGTTTTTGAAAACAAAAGACAAGGAGAAGCAACTGGAAAAGAGTGGTGATTTCTTCGATGTGCATCAGATAAAGGAGATCTGGAGGGATGTTCTTTGCTGTATCTGTGAGTATTTCATACTTGATGGAAGAAGTAAAAGAGTTCATAAATGTCACTTTGTTTTTTTAAATCACTTCAGACACAAAGATAGAATATCTTTCCCCTTCTTTTTGCAATTTTCTTTACTTCATAGTTTAGAAGCTCATAAGAAGAAGGAGTCTAGACCCATTTTACATGAAGGGTTGATTCTTCTTATTGAGAGGTATTGTAAAAATAAACACATTGCTTCTACTCCCTCTAAGGACAAGAAGAAGGACTCCATTAAGAGTAAGAAGGGTGACTCTGTTAAAGGTAAAGATAAAGCCCTGAATTTGAAACTCTCAGCTTCTAAAAAATATGAGGATGACAAGTTTGAGACCGAGAAATTGGAAAGCCATGAGAATATTAACCCTGAGGTTGACGAAGATACTGACGTCAAAGATTTAAGCTCTAATTTGGACGGGTACCCAGAGACTGAAGGTATTAATGAAAAAGGGAAAGAGGAAGCCAATAGTGAAGGCAATTCTGAATAGAGTAAATTTGTTAATGAGGGTAACCAGGCTATATCTAGTGGGGGTGATAAAGAGGAAGATAACACTGTTGGGAATCCTGTTGAGAAGAGTAAGGAGGACCATATGGCTAAGACTGCTTCTCCTATCAAGGGGATAGAGGAAGAAAAAAGGAAGGACTCTGCTCACATAGAGGAATCTATCAGGGTTCGAAAGGAGGATCAAATGGAAATGGATGAAATCAATGACAATGTCCATTCCCCCCCACACAGGACTGTTGAAGATGATAATGACTCAATGCAGAGGGATACCATGCTCACCTTCTTGTATTCTACAAAGGATAAAGCTGACACCATGCTCAAAGTAGATTCCTGGATCTACAATGAAATGATGGGTTTGAAGAAAAAGGTGGAAATTCTCCAACATAACCTGGATACTATCAGTGTCAAACTTAGCCAACTGGAAGGGTAGATGGGAGACATCCCTAATAAACATAACAACTATGAGAAGAACCTCAAAATTCTAATCAAGGAGAGTGGTACTAAGATGGAACAGGTTACCTCGAGTATATGTGTGGCTACTGCAAGCTTGGACAAAAGGGCTAATGAAGATATCACTTCGGCTGAGGGTCCGAGCAAAAGAACAAGGTAGAGCTCAAGGAAGAGTGCAATGAAAGTTACTGCTGCTTCAACTGCTGACACTATTCAAGAGACTGCAAAAATTGGTAAGGAAGTTGCTAAAATGATCTTGGAGCTGCAATAGTAGCTATGGGTTGGGTTCCCTAGTTTAGTTTCTGTCTGGTCTGGTTACTGGTTGGGGTCTTTGGTCCTGGTTTTTGGTTTTTTTTGTTTTGACTATTTGTGGTTCCAAGTCCTTGTAAAACCTGGGTTAGTTTGTTCTTGAACTCTTCTTGTGGTTTTAGGTCCCTGTAAAACCTGATTTTGATATTGTTCTATAGTTTGTTGCAAGTTTTACCTGGTTGGGCTATAATGCTTTATCTTTCTACTTTTTGTTAAAGGGTTTCGGGGTCTCTTCAAAACCTTCTTTTACCGTAATCTAAAACAATTGAAAATTAAAAGGCTTAAGTTTTAGTGATATTTAATTGAGTTTTAATTAAGAACTATTAGAATGTTAAAGAGTCATGGATTGTGTACCTATGTTAATTGATCATTCTAATAAAGTTATAATCTTCTTATTCAAAGATTGGTAACTAGTTTTTTATAATTCAAAAGAATAATGACCCTTGATTCATGTTGAAAGTTGAAGTAACATTAAAGAAGAGTTAATCAATTAGAATATGGATCATAGTTAAATAAAGAGAACAATTTAATTAAGGGTCAATGATGATCAGTTTAATGAGTAAAGTATTTACCCTTAAGTTTTTCTTAGAATATTATTTTAAATAATGGAAAGAATAATGACTTGTAGATCAAATGATTACTCTTCGTATACTTGAAACAAAAATTGGAAACCTCTACACTTAATTCATCCATGTTATTTTAGTAAACCAAAACATGTGTTTGCATTGTGTTTTCTCTGTGCTGCTTGTTTTGGGTTTTTGGGTTGACTAGTGTTGACCAGTTATAAGACGTCTACCAAAGGGTCGAGGGTTATGAGATGTGATGGCATATTGATGTTATTTGATCTCAATCTTTCTAAACCCAACCATGGTTATGTTATGGTATGCTCTATGAGATGCTTGTATTTACTGATTGTATTGCTTATCAATCTTCTTGAGTGAAGCTGAGTTATATGTATCTGAGACACTTGACTTAAACATTTTTGAGTCATCGATCAGTTATCCTTGGGTTACTTTCTAGTTGCCATGATGGGACTGAAATGTTGATTTGTTTATGATGATTTCATGTTGTGACATGTTTGACTCAACCATTTTGGAGTCTTCGATCAGTATGATTTTGAGATATATTTTGGTTATTCAGAACCAATGGATACTTTTGATTATCAGTGATACCTTCAATTGCCAATAGAGAACTATTGTGGTCATGATTATCTATGGATGCTTTTTAGATGCTCATGGAGATTTGATGCTTTTATTGTGGATATTTAATGATTCTTATTGTGGACTATCTTTTTATATTTCTTTCCAGTTGCTTGTATAGGACTGGGGTGATGTTATGATTCCATGAGCTTAGGGTAGGTTATCTACTTGTAATGTCAAGAAGTGGCTTGCAATGGGGGCCAAGGCCCTAAGTGGCTGCCAGGGTAACTCATTGTAAGTTGTTCTAATAAGTGATAACATTTACACTAAATGGGGACTAAATGAACCTAAAAAGATAATTGTTGATGTTCTCGCCCATGCCTTGAGTGCTTGTACAGACTAGGATGGGAGTAGAGAGAACACTTGGTTGCGACCTTGCATTCCATAGTATGCCTTGTCAGTATGAGAGGATACTAATGGCCGCATAAGGATCAGTAGGGACCCATGGAGTTGTAAGCTAATTGCTAGGGTAACTTCTACATGATATATGTGATGACACTTGCCTGCTTACATAGTAGATTTCCTACATGTCATTGTGTGCCTTTGGGATTAAATGTCGATTTTGTGATTGAAACCTTTGAGTTAGTATACTTTTAGGATTCCTAGACTTAGAGAGTACTTTTGTTATGTGATTTGATATCCTGTTTGGGACTTGAGATTATCTCCCCAACATGGTGGGAGTGGACCACTTAGGTTCCACACGGTTGGGTGGTAGTATTTTTCCACTCTTATCATTTGAGATCCGTCTGAGACATCATGGCTGGAGCATTCTTGGTTGGTATTTATTTTTATTATGTTCTTGGATCAATATGATAGATAATATACCTTATGATGGATGTATTTATTGGTATGTTTTTTACATTGATGATTAGCATATGTTAGATGATGTTATCTTATGCTTTTATTTGCATGTTAGATTACTTTTTACATATGATGTAGTATGTTTAGGAGTGACATTCCTACTATGTTAATACTGATGATCTCTTCAGTGATTCAGAATGTTATGCATAGAGGGATGGCTAGGATCCATGATGGTATAATGATGCTATTTACGGTTGGGAGGAACCGTGCACTTAGTTATTTATGTTTGTGATATATGGTTATCTTTTATGATGGGTGTTTACACCTTTTGTGATGTTGTATCATGTATGATTTGTGATTTCATTTATGTTATTGCATCATGGATTAGAGTTAGTATGATGATGTACTTTATTTATATGGATGTATATTCTTTTAAGCCTTTCATACCTTGTAACATGTATAGTGGATGATTGAGCTAAACTAAAATGTAATTACAAAAAGGACACTTGTATATTGTTTAAAAACATTGGACTTTTCATTATTATTTTCATGTGGATGTAGTATTAGATGGAACATAATTAGTTATGATTAGATGTGATTCAACATTAAGGGATCCTTAAAGAATGTAACCTGTTATGTTATGTTATGTTTACTTTCATTTGAATTGTTGCTATTGCTTCCGTTATTAAGGATTAGTTGTAAATGGTTTATCTTTCATGTATTAAAAAAAAAAATTGTTTGGCAAACTTAGTGAAACTTTAGGTTAATTCTTTGGATCTCTTGGCGGGGCATTACATATTGAATGGGTTAAAGAGTGTCAAAAGGTACCCTGTGACCCCTTTTGATCCTTTGGAGCCATTATTTGTATGATTAAGGGACCTAAAGCCTTTAAAAAACATATTAAGTATCCTAAAAAGGGGTCATACTATTATAAAAGAATTTTTTTTTTTTTTTAAATTTAAAATTTAAAATTTAAATTAAAAAAAAATGGATACCTGATTTGAGAATAGGTATTCGATTTGTGAACAGATACCCAATTTGGGAATGGGTTCCTGATTAGGCTTGGTTTTTCTTTGGATGCCAACCCTCCATGGTCAATGCCAAAAATGTCCCAAAAAAGTGTTTGTGGTGTGTTTTTTTGTATTTCTAACTTCAACAATGTAGCTGACGACTTTTTTTTCATCCAAATTTAATGAAATGGAAAAGGTTTCTTGAGAATGTTCTTAGCTTTCCATCAATATAATGTCTGTCAAATTATGAGTTAAGTAAGTAATTATTACTTATGTTCCAATGGAGTTAGCTACAAAGTATTGATTGACATAATAATTGAAAAATAGCTATAACTTTCAAACCATTTAAGATTTGTGAAATCCAAAAGATGCATCACATTCTATGCTTTGACTAGTATAAGAAAAAAAAATTAATTAATTTTGAGTTGTTTTGAACTAGTTAAGGTGGTTAGACACGGGAGTTTTTTAATTCTAAAAATAGTATAGTGGAAAATTCATAATTAATTATTTATTTAGAATAAAAATTCCAAAAAATATGTGTCACATTTGGGCACGAGTCTAAATTTTATATCTATAATTATATTAAAAAATATTATCATTTGATTTTGATTAAGGTAGTCAGACATACACCTACTTTTTATTTTTGCACTGAATTTTTTGTAGTATTGCATTAAAATCCAAAATTTTGACCAATCAATTAATTTTTCTCTAGATAAGGCCTAGTAATTTAGAAACTAGATTCAATTTTCTACAGATTATTTTCTTACAACTTTTTGATATAAAGCCCAGAACCACTTTAAAATTATGTGTCAAGTTGAAATAACCATGATTTGCTAATTTTTCACTGCCACTTAAGGCCATAGTTTGGTTGACCACGATCTTGCACATGCGCACCTACAAAAAATAAAGAACTTAATAGATAAGTGAAAGATTTGTTGCATAATGGTTTGATCATGGAAAGTTTGAGTCCATTTGTTGTACCTATTGTATTAGCACCTAAGAAGAATGAAGAAAGAATAATGTGTAATGATTCTAGAGCTATTAAGAAGATCACAGTGAAATATAGGTTTCCTATGCCAATGATGGATAACATAATGGATTGTTTGAGTGCTGTAGAGTATTTTACCAAGATTTATTTGAAAAGTGGTTATTAGCATATCATAATTAGAGAAGGTGATGAATGGAAGACTGCTTTCAAGAAAAAAGATGGTTGACCTTATGCCTTTTGTTCTGCCTAATGCACCTGGTACTTTCATGAGGTTGATCAATAAAGTTCTCAAGAGATTTTTGGGTAAGTTTATGATTTTTTATTTGGATGATAGTAAGACTAAGGATTAACATCTTGAGCATCTTAGAGAAGTATTACAGAGATTGAAAGAGGAGAAGTGACTAATTAATTTGAAAAACTGTTCCTTTATGCAAAAGAATATTGTTTATTAGGGATTTGTGATTTTAGGTGATGGTTTGAGAATGGATCCTAAGAAGGTTAAAGGAATTTTTGAATGGCCTACACATGAGAATGTGGGTGAGGTAAGATCATTTCATGGTTTGGTTAGTTTGTACAAAAAGTTTATAAATAATTTCAATTCTATTTGTAATGCTATGACTGATACAGTGAGGGGAGACAAAAAGGATTTTAAGTGGACACATGGGGCTAATAAGAGTTTTGAGACTTTGAAACAAAACATTGTTGAGTTGCTTGTATTGGCTTTGCCTAATTTCAATAAGGAATTTTGAGTTGAATGTGATGTAAGTAGTAGTGCAATAAGAGTTGTCTTGAGTCAAGAAGGTAAACCTATTTCTTTCTTTAGTGAGAAGTTGAATGATGATAAAAGATAGTATTCCATGTATGATCAAGAGTTTTATGCTATTTTTCAAGCCTTGAAGAAGTGGAGACATTATTTGATTCCTAAAGAGTTTGTGTTGCATACTGGTCATAAAATTTTATAGTGTTTAAAGACTCAACATAAGTTGAATCAGAGACATATGAAGTGGGTTTTAATACTTGTAGAGTTTCAAATTTGTGATAAAGCATAAGAGTGGAGTTACTAACTAAATTGTTGATGCATTGAGTGGAAGATGTTCTTTGTTGACTATGATGAAGGTTGAAGTTCTTGGTTTTGATGAAATGAAAGAATTGTATTATATTGACCCTGATTTTTTTGAGGCATAGAGAGAGTGAAGAGAACCAAATTTATTAAACCAAATGAGTAATTTTGATGAGTATTTCATTCAAGAAGGTATGTTGTTCCAATGAATTTAGTTATGTATACCAAGAATATCTATAAGAGTTAACTTGATTAAGGAAAAGCATTGTGGTGGATTGGCTAGACATTTTGGAATTGATAAGACATTGAGCTTGTTGTAGGATATTTATTATTCGACATAGATGTATAAGGATGTTCAAAAGTTTGTAAGGAGTTTTTGAATTTGTCAAGTTGCAAAAGGAGTAAGGCATAATACTTGGTCATGTACACCTATTTCTATTCCTAAGAAACGTTGGAGTGACATTAGTATGGATTTTGTTTTTGGATTGCCTAAGGCAAGAAGAGGGTATGATTCCATATTTTTTGTTGTAGATGTATTTCCTAAGATGACATGTTTCATACCATGTAAGAAGACATCATATGTTGTGTATGTTGTTGATATTTTCTTCAAATAGATTGTTATATTGCATGGATTACCAAAATGTATTATTTCTAACAAAGATAGTAAGTTTTTTGGTTACTTTTGGAGGAATTTGTGGAAGAAGATGGGTACTAAGTTGATATTTAGTTCTACATTCCATCCATTGAAAGATGGAAAAATAGAGGTTGTGAATAGAAGCTTGGGTAATTTGTTGAGATGTTTAGTTAGAGATACTTAGATGAGTAATTGGGATATGGTATTGGCACAAGATATGTTTGTTGGAAATATATATGATAGGCTAAGTTAGTAAGAGGGTAGGGGTGAATCAGTAACCAATAAAAATTTAATCCTTTATTAGCAATTAATCCTTCATATATATTCTGATCTAATTGCATGTATAAATAATTGAAAGCAATAAAACATTCATAACACTTTGACACACAATTAGGTGACCTTGAAACAATTGAAATAGAAAGTAAAATAGGTGTGGGATGATACCCACAAGCTTTAGTATTGTAGTATAAAGTTGGCCTATTAAGGCATACAATAATCACTTCTGATGATCTGCCCTATTAGGAGCAATAAGGACTATGCTAGGTCCACCTTGCAAAAGGATTTACAAACATACAATGAAGTATGCACTCGATAAAGAGATTTACAAAAGACTATTACGTCTACCTTGTAAAAGGATTTAATTGATCCATCTATTAGGATGAAATGGTGGCTGATCTCTTATCTACAACTTGGTTTGTTGAATGAGATTCCTTGAGTATAACAATCACCTTGTTGTGATAGATAAATCTTTGTTACTCCTTATATTGTTGTATCCTTGTATTTTTCTCTTCTGCTCTTCTCTACTTGTTACATTACTTCATACTCTCTATTTTGATGTGATATAATACATTACATATATACCAATCCAAATTATAAACTACAAAGTTGGCTACAATAAAAGTTTAGACAAAATACAAAAGGTTGGCCCAACTGTAGAAACTCAGGTTCTAAAGACTAGCTCGGTGAGGTTCTGATACTCGACATCCACTATCAATGCTCAACATCATCATGCACTTAGTAGACATAGAAGCTCTATCCATACTAATCACTTTTAAGTAGTCTTGAACTCGATCTGTACTGGTCACTTGGTGAATACTATGAAACTTGACATATAAACTAAGTCACTTGATTCTAAATGCATGGCTCGGTAAATGCTATCATTATGAACTCAATATAAATTGAGTCACTTGGTTATCACTAAGTGGCTCAGTCAACACTAAATTCACATCACTGTAACTATGAGCTTGGTAAGCACTATACAACTTAGTTTGCAGTAAGGAACTCAGTAAACCTTATGAAGCTCAGTTTAAACTTCTAATCAACAACTTGGAAACTACTCAATGCAAACTGAATACTGTCCCTTGGACTTGGTAGCAATTGTAGAACTCGGTAGAGTCTAAAATGCTTGGTTAACACTATTAGCTATACACTATGCTTTGTAAATACTTACAATCTAAATAAGTGTATGTCACTAATAAAAAACATGAGTGTAATGTCAACAATTTTCCCCTTTGGGATTAGTGACAAAAACACTTATGAGTCAAAATTGAATTCAAAATAAATGTCCAAGAATACATTTTATTCATCACCTTGTGTTTCCAACTTGGTAGAGTATATTGTATAGGTATAATATTATAATTCTCCCCCATACATAATATATAATATACTATACATCTTTTCACATCTGATATATACATTTTCTCCCCCTTTATGTATACTTCTCTTATAATATACATCTTATTTACAATATACAATCTTCTCCCCCTTTTTGACATTAATTCCAAAGATGTATGCTATATGTTATACAATAATGCCAAAATGTGACAAGAAATCTACATGTCACGTCCCAATTCTCTTGCAACACCTTGCATGTATGCAATGTAATCTACAGTTTTGTTGACAGTTCTATCAAGTGGTCTACAATTGAGAAGATTTTGTCCTGGATGAGTGTCTTGGCATGTGCAATATGTTTTTGTAATGCATCCATGTGTGGGAGAATCATGCTCTAAATGTCTATCAATGTAGCTCTTATTCTAGCTTCTTCTCTTAGCAATTATACCTGTATATTAGTTAAGAATTTGATCTTTGTGTAATGGGTAGAGATATAACTCAGGTCAAGTTACAACTATTGTGCACTTGCCTTAAGATCTTTGTCAATCTTAGAAAAATTTTCTTTAATATATTTGGTGAAATTTGAAATTTCATAGAGTTTATCGAATCATGAAGATACATTGTTACAAGAGCTCTATAGTGAGCCTAGAATAGTAGATAATTCTACTTGATGAATAGAAATCTACTAAGAAATTAGTTCCAAAACTTTATTCTTAAATTTCTTGTTAGCTCTCTGCAACAATTTCTCTTGTTCATTCAAATCTTTATTGAATTTCTAGACTACCTCTGCTAACTGATTCAAAATTGGTTGAGAAGAGTCAACCTCTATGTTTAATGCCTTTGCTAGGATATTATTTGCATATTCAATTATTTGGAATTCCTTATTTCTTTCATCTCTAAGCCTCTACTACTTAGCTTTATTCCGAAGAAGTTCTCCAAAATATGCATTTGATCAGGATTGAGATAATTTGAGATGTCCTAATTTGGAATTACAATCTGCTCATCTAGATCAATTTCTTCTTTCCTTTTCTTTGTCTTTAACCAAAAAATTTGTACTCAGATGAGACTTGGTCTCAATTTTCCTTGCACTTATTATTTAGATGCTAGGAATGGAAACAATAGTAGAAATGGTAGGGCTTGCTAAAAAAGTAGACACTACACTTATTTCTAAAATACCAAAAGTAGAAATACCTGGTGTAACCAAAATTGATGTAGAGGGAAGTGGTGGTTGTTTGGTTGATGAAGTGCTTTCCACTTATGTCAATGAAGTACTGATCTATATAGATGCAAAAATTGATTGGCTGCTTGTACTTACAGTGTTTGACACAATCAATCCTATTTTAGCTTTTGTTGTGCTTGATGTTTTCAATATTTGGCTTGAAGAATGAGGAAGTGAGGCTATGACCACTTCAACAATTTTCTCTGGGTTAGTCTCCTCAGTGTTTTGCACTTCAGGTAATTCTTCCTTGGTAGATTCCTCTCCTTGGTCCTCTTCCTCATCATCTACATCATCATACTGTGTACCTTCTTCAACATCAATTTCTTCATCTTTTTCATGTCCATCATCATCCTTGTCACTAACATTGACAAATAAATCACTTGGCTTGTGAAGAACATAAATGTTCTTCCATGTGTTGGTGGCATTCCTTACCACATGTTCAATGTCATTCAATAATATAATACAAGTGTTGAATCAAAAGGTAAGTTTTTCTTCATTCTTCTTTAGAGATCCCTTTACCTCCTTATCACTTAAGCTTGGCATAAGTTGCCTCAAGGTTTTCTCATATATGTCTTTGGCAATTTTCATGGCATTCTCCCATCTTGGCTTGATCTTCTCCATTAGATCACTCAAAATCTACTGAGAAAGCTAGTCTGGGAAATACTTCTAGTTACCCATTTTAGACATTAATACATGGTCTATATGCTTTTGCTCCTCTGCAGTCCTAGTCTCATACCTCAGTGTTTTGAAGTTTGGTATGCCTAATCCCGACTCTATATCTTTTAGTCTTTCCTAAAAGGTGGGAGGAGGCTTTTTAAAGATTACATCTCCTTCTTATTTTTCCAATTTCTTCCTAGATGATCTCTAGCTAAATATAGCAATAGATTGTTTGGTAGGCTTGGTTATAATAACCTTGCCTTTCTTGTTTAAAAACTCTTCATCCTCTGATTTTGCTTCATCTTCTGCTTCTTCATCCTCCTCAATATCATCTCCTTTTCCTTCAGTGAAAAGAAGAGTGGTATTGGTTTTCAATTTTGTAATTCTCTTCTTTCCTTTGTTGACAACTTGAGGGAATTTGATTTCCAATTCAATTCGAGCCTTTGCTTCATCGTAGGTGCCAAAGTATGCAGCTCTAGGGTCAATAGACTCATTAATTAGTGCCTCAATAATGCCCTTGGTTTCATCTATGTTTACCTCATAACCTAAAGGTTTAAACCAAACTATTCTTAGTTTAACTACCTATATATCTACTTTGTCACTATCAACCATGAAACAAACATCATCTTTGTAATCATCAACTAGTTTCTTTGGAATCTTGAATCTATTATTCATCTTATCCTTGAATACATCAAAGTAATTGTCCATAATACTTACATAGTTTTCTCCTATTGTAGCTACAAATTCATTAATCTAATAAAAAATTGGTACATCCTTCCTCCATACTACTATTCCTTTAGATGGGAAAAAAATTTGCACATAGAAAAATAGACAAGTTAAAAGTGAACCAAACTTACAAGGATTGTAATTGGAAGTTCTTATACTCTCCATGTTCTTTTTGAACTGGTTCAACATTAACTCAACAAGGTCAAGTGATATGTTATTTTTGACCACCTTGTATGTGAGATCCAATGCTTTGTGTGACACACTATTGAGTCTACTCAAACTATATATTTTGTGCACAATGACATGTATCCCGAACTTCAATTCCATGTCTGTGATACAACTAATCTTCATTCCCCTTCTATCCCACTTGCCAAGGGTTTTCTTTTCAAGCTTGACCTGACTTAGGGTTTCAGTTGATTTTTCTTTTTCCAACATAGGAAGACTAATGATCTTATGGATCATCTTCTTAGATATCAAAATAGGTTGTTCCAACCACAACTGACCATTGTGCACATGGTTGAGGATATATATTATCCATTTGATTTGAAAATCATGTGGCATATACAGAATGTGAGTCAAACCCTTCACTTCAAGATGTTGATGTTCTAGTTTCAATGTACACCATTCACACATAATTCTTTCAAGGATTCATCCATTTCCAAAGTTCCAATATCCAAAATAGCACACTTAAAATGTGAACGAATATCATTGATCAACAGTACCTTTTGTGGAATTTGTGATTGAGCTCAGCTTGGATCTAGGGTTTTTACTGTGGTAGTACTCATCTTAAAGTCTAGCACCTTCCATTCCATCCCTTAAACTAACATATCTGAGCCTTTCTTGGATTTTCTACTAGTGAATGCCATCTTTTCTTGGTAGGGTTTGAGAGAACACAAAAATCTTGAATAACTCACTTGAATCACTTGAATGCTCTAATATTCACTCTGCATAGATAGCTCTCGAAGATTCATAGTGAGAAATGAATTTGATTCTATCCTTTTATCAATTTTCCCCTTTTGATCACCATAAATGGCTGGTATGATTGTTCGCACAAATGACAGACTGCCATCCACTTCACTTGCATTGAATACTTGACAGAGTCATCCATGAATCGATAACCACACAATAGATATAATAGCTCCTGACCTTGCTCAATAGGGTCTTATAACCATACCTTGCTTGGTAAGGTCTGTAACCTAACTTTACTTAGTAATGACTAACATTATTTGAATACTTAGTGATCCCTTTGCATCTTGTATGCTGATATGGATCTTTCATTCCACTGACTAGAATTGATGTGAGACATCTTCTTCAAAATCCTAGTTCTAGTTCTTCTTTGAGAGATCAAATGGAAATGTTGGATTCACCCAAATCTTGAGTGATATTTTCATTATTTCTCAGACTTGCATTCTCAATAGATTCTAGAATCCATTGTATTCATATAGTTCTTAGCAAGATGGCCAAGATTTGTACAAATAAAACATCTTCTGGTAGTGTCTTTTTTCCTCATGTGATGTTTTACACAATTCATTCCAATGTGTCCAAAATCTCCATAGTAATGACATCTGTGCCAAGTGTTATAGTCCCAACCAAATATAGCTTTTACAATATTTTTAGTTTAGTTCAATATCTTAGTTTTTCATTCTAAGGATTTGTGCCCATGCTTCTTGCATTTGTGACATTTGCCTTCAAATTTAGGTTTTCCTTTGCATTCATTAGCTATATGTCCATGCTGATTGCAATTGTAGCATTTTCCATTGAGTTTAGCTTTCCCACTACTCCAACATTTGTTTGATGTATGACCTTTCTTACCACAATGACTGCAAGCAGGTCTTTGATTCTTTTAAGCTCCTTGCTTTGATGATTTACCTTCTTCTATATATCCAATTCCTACTTTTCCTTTTTGTTTGTAATGAATTTGATAATTCAATTGATTCATGTCTACTTGAGATTTCATTGTCCTTTCATTAGTTTGCTTTTCAATGTTTAGATCATTCTACAATCTTTCATTCTCTAATCTTAGATTCATGATTTCTTCATTTGCATTGGTGAGTTGATCAATGAAGTCTTCTTGCTCAAGGGATAGGTGTTGAATTTTATTGTTCTTTCCTTCTATCTCTTCTTTTATCTTATTTTTCTCTTCCATGACTTCACATAAGCTAACTGATTGAATTTGTTGCTCTCCTCTCAATTTTCTTACTTCTTCTTGAAGAATACCATTCGTTTCCAATAGTTCTTTGATTGCTTCATTAGCTTCATCTAAATTGCTTGAATGGATGTCTTCAATTCTTTCTTCAATGAAGAGTTTGTCATTCATCTAGATTGAAAGATCTTTTCTTCTTTTCAGAGATTGAGAGAGTTTCTCCTTTGCTTCTTGATGTTAGAAATTCTTTTGAATAATTGAGAGGAGAGTGTGTGTGGGGGGGGGGGGGGGAGGGGGGGCATTGGGGGGTGTGGTGAATCAGTTATTCAAGGTCCAAATGTCCTATTCAAGCTTTTCACTAAGTATAATGAGCCCATCCATTCAAGATTTAACTTTTCTAATTAGCAAGTTACTGTAAATCAACATGCAAGCATAACACATAAGAAATCAACACATAACACAGTGATTCACATGGAAACTCAATTTGGGAAAAACCATCAGTAATATGCTACTCAATTTTCACTCTTTTGAAGTGATGCCTTGTGAAAGGCCTGCCCTATTAAAGGCTTACAACACACTGTTAAATGTGACCTTGTTAGAGGATTTAACTACACTATTAGAAGTGGGCCCAGTTAGAGGACTTTAGAACATTCACTTGGAATGCCATCCTGTTAAAGGAATTACAAATGGCTATTAAACC
This sequence comes from Cupressus sempervirens, assembly GCA_028749045.1. NCBI lineage: Eukaryota > Viridiplantae > Streptophyta > Pinopsida > Cupressales > Cupressaceae > Cupressus > Cupressus sempervirens. Next base: position 562,090,003 of record CM053786.1, on the reverse strand, counting down.
AACCTAAGTCGATAGGATTTTTAGATCTAATACAATTGCTAGAGAGTATTAGAAAATCTTTAACCTGACTACAACATACAACTTATCTTGCAGATCTCATATCACTTCTTAGCTCATACCATTGCCTAGCCTTCAATCTCTGCAACTCTTGACAACTTGCCCTTCTTTCAAGCTTAGTCTCCTTGAGTCTCCATGCTCAATGTACCAGTGCAATCATCTCTTTATGACCACTTGTAGAAGTAGATTCTCTGTGCTCTTCCTTCTCCTAGATGTCTTCTCCTTGACACCCTTCCAACCACTTCATAGATTTGGCTCTTCAGCAGTAACAGTATCAACAACATTGCTTCTTGGTCTGTGACTTCTTAAATAGAAGTCTTGGAGTCCTTTCTCACTTGATTCTTCCATTCTTTAATTTCAATTCATATGAATTAGGTAGGATTCATTGTATCTAACCCATATTTTGTTTCCTCTAGAAACTTCTTGAATAATACTTTTGAATTTGCCCAAAAACAGTTTACGTAGAATTTTGTGCCACTAGCTCATCATCCTTATCTTCCAACTCATTCAAAAAATTCAAGCCAACCACTTTGTCGGCTTAGATTTGGTGAATATTCTTCATTTTCAATAATGCAATGGCTTGACACTATTGAAATACTAGTGCTTGACACATGCTATGTTACTTGGCATCAACTATGTTTTTCTTGATGCTCGGCACTTGAAGTTCACTTGGCACCAACTAAGATTTTTTGATGCTTGACACTTGAAATTCACTTGGCACTTGAAGATCACTTGGAACACACTAGAATTTCCTGCTACTTGACTCCAACTGAGAATTTTCTCAGCTTTAACTAACTTTCTTGGCACCCACTAATGATCTTAGTTTAAGCTTTGTAGTCAACCTTGTTACAGCTTCTTCCTCCAATGTTTCTAAGTCTGACCAACCTAATGAATCTTTAAGTATGCTATCAATACATCATTTGACCATTGTCTTAATTGATCCTTGCACTTGATTACAACATCATAACTCAACCTTTTACCTTAGGTACTCTTGTTATATCTTGTTGATCAAATCCTCTTCATCAATCAACTAAGTGATAGTACTTGGATCTTATAAGAAAATGTCATTCCTACAAATAGAAGGTTTGACATCAATGACAAAATAATGATTGAAAACAACAATCTTCTTTCTTTACAATAATCTTCCTCTTTGATCTTCAACAATGAACTTTTCAACTAGATTTCCAACACTTGTGTTGTCTAATAGCCAATTCCAAATCTAGCTTCTCATTGTTAATAGCCTTATCAAGTTTGAATACCTCCATAGCTTCTAATCTTTTCTTAGGTTGTCAAACTTTTCTTTGAGAACCACAAAGCTCTAACACCAATTGTTGGAAATTTATATGATAGGCTAAGTTACTAAGAGGGGAGGGGTGAATTAGTAACCAATAAAACTTTAATCCTTTATTAGAAATTAATCCTTCATGTGTATCATGATCTAATTGCATGCAAAAATAACTAAAAGCAATAAAACATTCACAACACTTTGACACACAATTTAGTTACCCAGAAACCTTCCAAATAGAAAGTAAAACTGGGGTGGGGATGATACTCACAAGCTTTAGTACTACAATATAAATTTTTCCTATTAAGGCTTATAATGATCACTTCTAACAGTCTACCTTGTTAGGAGCAAAAATGACTACTAGGTCCAACTTGTAAAAGGATTTACAAACATATAATGAAGTATGCACTCGATAAAGAGATTTACAAAAGACTATTAGGTCTACCTTGTGAAAGGATTTAATTGATCCACCTGTTAGGATGAAACAATGGATTATCTCTGATCTACAACTTGCTTTGCTGAATGAGATTCCTTAAGTGTAACAATCACCTTGCTATGATAGATAAATCTTTACTACTCCTTATACTATTGTAGCTTTGTATTTTACTCTTTTTCTCTTCTCTACTTGTTACATTACTTCATACTCTCTATTTGGATGTGATACAATACATTACATATATAGCAATCCAAATTATAAATTACAAAGTCAACTACAATAAAAGTTTACAAAAAGTACACAAAGTTGGCCCAAATACAGAAACTTAAGTTTTGAAGACTAGCTCAGTGAGGTTCTGATACTCGACATCCACTATCAATGCTTCACATCTTCATGCACTCAGTAGATGTAGAAGCTCAGTCCATACTGATCACTTTCAAGTAGTTTTGAACTTGGTCTACACTGGTGACTTGGTGAATACTTGGAAACTTAGCATATAAACTAAGTCACTTGATTTTTACTACATAGCTCAGTAAATGCTATCACTAAGAGCTTGGTATAAACTGAATCACTTGGTTATCACCAAGTGGCTTAGTCAACACTAGATTCACATCGTTGTAACTACGAGCTCAATAAGCACTGCACAACTTGGTTTGCACTAAGGAACTTAGTAAACCTTATGAAGCTTGGTTTACACTACTAATCAACAACTTGGTGGAAATTGCTCAACACAAATTGAATATTGTCCCTTGGACTTGGTAGCAACTGCAGAACTTGGTAGAGTTTGAAATGCTTGGTTAACACTATTAATTATACAATATTCTTGGTGGATACTTACAATATGAATAAGTGTATGTCACTAATAACAAACGTGATTGTAATGTCAACAAAGTTTACATATAATAATTATGTGAATAGGAGTATAGGAGAAAAACCTTTTGAGATTGTTACTAGAATGCAACCTAGAGGAATATAAGATTTGAGGGATGTTTCTATTGAAGAGAAGAGAAGTGTTGAAGAAAAATAATTTGTTGGTTTTATGAAGTCTTTGCATGATGAAGTGAAGTTGATGTTGGAAAAAATAATTAGAAGTATGAGGAGATTGTGGATAAGTCTAAGAGACATCATGTTTTGGAAGTTGGTTATGAGGTGATGGTTCATTTGAAGAGAGGTAGATTTATTATTGGAACATACAATAAGCTGAAAATGAAGAAGTTTGGACCTTGTAAGATCTTGCAGAAGTTTGATAGTGGTAATACTTATGAAGTTGAGTTACTTGATGGCATGGATATATCTCCTATATTCAATATTTCTAATTTTTATAAGTACCATGAATCATATGATGAAGTTTTTGTATTAGATGATTATCCTAAGAAGAAGGTTGAAGAGGTTGAACATATATTGGATTAGAGGGTTGGTGAAAGAACAAGAGGAAAAGATTGCTATGAACATTTGATGAACTGGAAGAACATACCAGTTGGAGATACTAATGGATTTTTTAATTTGAGTTGGATTCAACCTAGGTTGTGACATCTTAATGATTCAAGAGAATCATTTCTTTCAACCCTAATTGTTTGATGTAGGAGCATCCTGGGTTCCCTTTCTTTCCCTCTCTTTTGGTTCATTTTTCCAATTTCTACTGAGTTCCAGTGTTAACCGAGTTTCAATATTAACCAAGTTCCAATGTTAACCTGATTCCAATGTTGACTGAGTGTTCCTCCATGTGTCAAGTGAACATGATATTTGTTGATGCTCGGTTCCTTCTTTGAGCAAGTTTTTCTATAATTGGTTCTTAGTTTGAGCCAACTTACATATTTAATTTGGATCATGAATTTAATCGATGTGTGTAGACTATTTTGAGGTCAACCTTTCTATTATGTAATGATCTAGAATCTTCTATAAGATGTTTCAAAAAGTATAAGTACAGGTATTTGTTTCAATAAAAGTGTTTACTCTCTCTCTCTCTCTCTCCCTCCATCTCCCCTTGGTGTTGTTCATTGTGTGTTTTCTTTTGTTGTGTTTACTTAGCAAGGCTTTCCGATGGGTAGGTGTGCCTCTGGCCCTAGCTATTGTTATTGTTCCTTGCATCATCAAGATACCAAATAGATGTCAAATCAACATTTTGTAATGGAATCTTAGAAGAAGAAGTCTACATTGATCTACCTGAAGAATTTGTTGATCCCAGTAAGAGGAATATGTTATGCAAACTATACAATGCTTTATATGGTTTGAAGCAACCCCCAAGAGCATGGTATGAAAGGTTACACAATTATTCAGTGAAAATTGGTTTTGCAAGAATTAATAACAATACTAATATGTACCTTAAGAGTGATTTTGAGAAAAAGATATTGCTAGCTGAATTGATTTTTTATGATATTATATTTGGTGGACATGATATGTTGTGAGAGTCCTTTGCTAATGAGATGAAGAAAGAATTTGAGATGTCAATGTTTGGTGAGAACAAGTTATTTTTTGGTTTACAAGTTTATCAGATGAAGAAATGCATTTACATTACTCAATCAAAGTATATCAAGTAGATATTGAAGGCCTTTGGAATGGAGAACTCAAGACCAGTTGGAAACCTATAGTTACTAGTCATAAATTAGCAAAGAGTGATGATTCTACATAAGTGAATCAAACATTATATTAGTCAATGATTGGAAAACTATAATATGTTGTACATACTAGAATTGATATTGCATTAGCAGTTGGTATTTTTATTAGAAGTTCTTCTAATCCTAGAAAAATCCACACAATGGCTATGAAAAGGATATTGAGATATCTGAAAGGAACATAAGACTATGGATTATGATACAAAAAGAGTGACAAATTTGAGCTAAAAGTTTATATAGATGTCGATTGGGCTAGAAAAATTGATGACAAAAAAAGTACAAGTGGAGGTGCTTTCTTTTTGGGAAGAAGATTGATTTCATGGACAAGCAAGAAGCAAAACTATATTTCTCAATCCACAATAGAGGCTGAATATGTTGTTGTAGTAGTCAAATTATTCAAAAATTGTGTGGATCAAGAAATTGTTGAATGTTATGAAGGAAGTAATTAGTGAATCTCTTGTGATATATTTTGATAACAAAAGTGATATAAACATATTAAAGAATCTTTTGATATACACAAAGACCAAATACATTGCTATCAAGTATCATTACTTGAGAGAGTTCGTACAAGACAAGGAAGTGAGACAAGAGTATGTTAACACAAAGAAGCAGATAGCTAATATATTCACTAAGGAGTTACCTAAGGATGCGTTTGAGTACCTAAGAGGAAAGTTAGGGGTGATTCCCCTATCTAAAGAAAGCTAAGAAGATGTTCTACATTGCATCAAACGTTATTATTAGAATATCTTACACATTGATGCAAAGATGTCACACTTTAGTAGTTTTCTAAAGATTATGAGATGAGTTGAAGCATGGAGCAAATAAGACTGTAAGGAGTCAAGGTAAAGATTATTTGTATGCTAGAAAAAAAAAAAGGTTATATAAGAAGATAGCTAATATGTGAATGTTTGATGTATTTGGAATTTTTCTCAAAGAGGGAGAGGTTATATAATTACCATCCTATATTTGTATGAAAGAGGGAGTGTATCAAGCTATTGTTTGTGTGAAGAGTATGTGTTGAGACTATAAGAGAAAGAATCTATATGAAGTGATTGTTGTCAAAAGAGGGATATATGTCTAGAGGTTTTGTAGTTATGGAGGAAGAAGTTGAATTACAAGTATAGATCTGAGAAAAGTGTTGCCAATATAGTTGCTATTGCACTTGGTGTTGGCATTGAAGAAATATACAATTGGTATCATAGAGGAAGAATTGTAAGTGAGTTTCAGATGAGAATCGGAATGCAACTAAGGATATTAATGAAGATCTATATTATATCACAAAGAGATTTGTTATTGATAATTCATGAGACTATCTTTTGCATTTGCATTATAACTACAGGTATTGTCATCAATGCCAAAGAGGGAGATTGTTGGAAAGTACAATTGGAATAATTGGTAAATTTTTATTGATGTCAAACCTACTGAAGTGACATTTAATAAAAATGTAAATTGTTATAGTTGTTGATTGATGAAGAGGATTTGAAAAGAGAGATAAATAGATGAACTAGTGAAGATGTTGAGTGATGAGGAGCAAGTATGATGAAATTGAAATGGGCACTTGACTAGTTAGTCTTTGACAAGATAATATATTATTCAATCATCCTATGGAGTATAGAAGTATTGAGTTAAACACAAGAAAATCCTAATAAAATATGGTTTGTTGATGAAGGAGCTTAAACAAAAGATTTAGGAACCTAAGAGTCAATTGAGTAAATAGTATTAGTTGAGTGATAGCTATGGCCAAGAAAGTTAAACAAGAAAAATATAGTGGTGACTAAGAAAGCTAATGGAAGTCAGGTGAGAGAGCAGTAGAGACCAAGCTACATAGTGATAGTCAAGTGTTAGAAAAGGTTGAAGTTTGTGAAATAATTGAATTTGAGGATGACATAGTTGAATTTTTGGATTATTCAAAAAGCATGTATGATAATAACTGATAAGTTGGCTTATTTAATACACAAATTGAGTTTGTTCTGTGATCTATGGAAAGGATTTAAAGAGAAGTTTCTAGAAGTATCAAGAAATGAGTAGAAGGAAACAAAAGATGGATAGATTCAATGGATCTAGCCTAACCCTAACATCTACGATGATGCTTAAGTGGAGAAAGATCAAAATTACCTACTTAAGGAGGCATAAGAGGTGTTCTCAAGGGTAGGTTTGGTGTTGATTGGTGATCATAAGGAGAACTTGTGAAGAACAAAGTAGCAGAAGAGAAGTGAAGAGATTGGTGAAGTGTGATTTCTTGAAGGGTTTCCAAGAAGATCAATGATGGAGATGATAATAAAGACAAGTCAATGGACTAAAAAATAAGTTGAATGGAGATTTGAATTTGCAAAGTGAGTTATGTTTTACATATCAAACCTATTGTTACTTTCTAACAATTATGGAAATCAAAATCCTTTAATTAGGGTTGACCTAATAGTCATTTTATAAATCCTTTATTCATGGTGAATTTTAATGGAATGATACAAAGTACTCTAACTTGGCCACTCCTAAGATTGTGATTAAATCTTTTAATAGGGTCACACTTAATAGTGTATTTTGTAATCTTTAACAGGGTTGGCTCTTAACCGAGCTCACTTCAAAAGAGAGAAAAGTGGTAGCATGTTACTTGGTTGTTTTCCCCCAATTGGGTTTCCACATTAAATACTAGTATCATATATGTTTAATTCATTTTATTTACTATTATTTATTTTAATAAACTGGTTGACATATATTGAACAAAGAGTTAAGTACTAAACATAATATTAAGTTGTTGATGAGTTGTTATATGGACTGAGTAGTTTAATGAGATTGTTTAAGTTGTTTGAAGTTAGTGAAAGTTAAATTGGTACATATGAAACCAAGGATACTAATCTACCACCTCCCCCCCCTCTTAGATATTCTAAATATTCTAAAAAACCTTATCCATCCAAAAAAGGGACTCAAACATATCTTCTATGCCTCTAAAAAACTTAGAGCTCCAAAAACCCAAAGGAAGCCATGACAACCTAACCCACGTTGGAGTAGAAGCACCTAGATGAACAATTGTCTCTAGTTTCGATTTCCATTTGTAAACATTAAGGATGTTTTTTGGTTGAACCAATAAACCAAGGTCTATTTATGAGAACATACATCAAGTTCTACTTAACTGCAAAGGAGAAGAAAAAAAAACTCATAAGGAAGGCATTAATCTTAACACACTCTTTAAGAGACCAAGAAGAGGTTTCCCATTTTCTGAGTTGTTCTATAGTCAACTCAAAGAGAAGGAACTGTCTGACCAAGGATAATTCTAGCCTAACCACATAGTCATTAATGATATCATTAGGGATCATGATTGTGCTTGCTTTAAATATACAAGAGCTATTAGATTTGTGAGGGGAAGACCCACTTGGAAAAGCACCCAAAACCTTGTCTATAAAAGAGCTCCCACTAGGTTGAACAATCGACAAAGAGCCTTCCATGGTAGTTGGAGAAGAGGAGGGGGATTTAAAAGAGACCTCAAGGGACTCCATCCTTCCAACTAAAAGGAATATAGACCCAGGGAAACCCCCATGCCCCACAAAAAGAGGCACAGTGCAATGTCAAGATGAGCAAGATGGAGGTCAAGGTGTCCAAAGCAAGGAACAGAGAAAAAACAGGAGCGGGAACATGAGTTAGTGATTAAGACTATATATATTCAAGATAATTAATGTTTTAACAATAATATTATTAACAACTTGTTAGTGCCATATTGTTTGAGGCATGCCCATACCCATTTGGACGCCAATAAATTTGAAGGAAATAATAAAGGGTCCATTTAGAGATAATTTTATGTGATGCTGATGATTTTTAGAAATAACAATAAGGATCCAATTTATGAGTAGTTATTAAAAAAATTGATCTAGAAAATCTTGTGATTAATGCTATAAATGAAAATTGACATAAAGAAATGATTAAGGATTGGAGAATTCCTTTGATATTTTAATGAATAGTTGGATGAATGAAGGTCAATGAGAAGAAGACACTATGAAATCAGATATGATGTATGTCGATATGCATTGAAGGTCTACAAGGAAGGAGTGTTATACAATGATCTCAAACAATAATTGTAAGAATGAAGAGTTGATTGCAAAGTTAGAAAGCTATAACTAGTTTGGTCTTTCTTATTAGCAATTTTTTACATTAAATCTAGTTTATATTTGGTTTTTCTTTAGATGCATTTTACAACAACATCATTAAAATACTAAATGATTGATGGACTTATGTTATTATTGTTATTTGGTTTGTTAAACAATCAGATTTTGTCTTAGAAATTGTCAATCAGTTTGTTTACATGAATGTGTTTCTTTGGGCAATGATTGATACAAAGTTTGATTTTGTCTAATACATAGTTGAAAAGTCATTTTTTGACAAAGAAGAAAGTGGTTTTCTGATTTGAATGTTGAATTCATATATGTTTTAAGACATGAAGTGAATGTTGATAGAAGTTGACAGATTTGATAAATTGTTTTAAGTTCATTTTGTAATCTACAATAAAGGTTTTATAAGGAAAGTGTATAAATGTGCTTGATGTATAACTTGTTAAATATTTTTTTATAAATGATTTGTATAGCAATAGAGTAACCTTCTGAATATTTTATTCTTTATTTGTATAAGGGAAATTGTTTTTTCTTTGTACTTGTAAATTAGGTGCTTCAGGAGCTATGGAGGAGTGTTCTTTGAAGTTGTAGCTCCACAATGTTTAGGGTATTGATGCTTCTCAGAATTGTAGTTCTAAAATTGATTTTCAAGGCAATTTTTCACCATACAAGGCTTTCCACAATAAACTTTGTGTCACATTACCTTGAATTTTTTTTATCTTGCTCATGAGATATGTTTCTCATGATGTAATTATTTTCAGCTATTAAAGTTTTGTAAACCATCAACTCACCCCCTCTATATTTGTATTCCAATTATATTCTCTTAATTCCCTTTGATATAATTGACAATATTTTAAATCTTCCTCCTCTACTCTCATTGTCTCCTTTATCTCCAAGAAACTCTCCTTTTTTTTCATCTTTCAATAGTCGGTAGAACTTTAATGCTTGTTCTAAGGAACTATCAAATTTTCTATTTGTACCAAAAATATTGATTTATCAAAAATAATCATGAGAAAACTTTTGAATCCTTCATAATAGAGGTACCAATTCTTGTATGCAAGTTTTCCTCATGAAAATGTAGAGCAATTGTTAATCTCTCCAAATATAATTATGAGTAGAAATAATGATAGGATCACTTCTTGCTAATAGATTTCTCAAAATCTTCTCCACTACTATTTTATCATTAAAAAAATTGTTTGTTCATTCTAATCTAATTGGAAAATTCATTACACAAATAGAAAAATATTTAATAATTCGAATTACATTCTTAGTATTCCATCTTACTTTCTTAACTTTGCCATTACCTTGATAAGAATTTTGATGAGTCTCACATGTTTAATTTGAGTTGATTCCTTTTACAAGTTCTAGCAAAATAGCCTCACCAATTGTTTGCCTTAAGATCTTTCAGTCCTTTCTGATTTCTCTCAACAAATCTCTGAATAATTTATTATTTTCCTTTCTTCATTTGAAAACTGAAAAGAATCATTTTTATTTAATTGTCAAAACTCTTATAATTTGATGTACATCTCACTAATGTGAAAATAATAATTATGTGAGACTGTTCTAAATAACCTTATGCAAATAAAACATTATCCTGATTGTAAAAAAAAACAACCAAAAAACTTATAAAACAATTTTGATTGAACAATAAACAAACAAACTTTGACCGTCATAGTAAACTATTATTTATAAAATACGTTCAGAGTGCACAGGCGGAAAACCAGAATTTATATTAAATAAATTATCGTGTAACAAAGCAGTCACTACCGAATCTTCGTACCAAAAACAAACATACCAAGAACGACATATTATATATCCATTGGTGCTAGTTTTACGGTATTCTAAAAGTTGATTCAAAACTAAATCAGTTTTTTGTTTATCTATATTGATACATACTCCATGCTTTCTAGAACAAAATCAAGCAGTGGGCATGGTTGGTGAGAAGGATATCAAAATTTAGAGTTTGGATAATTTAGCTTAACTGCAAAGCCATACAGGAAAAGGCAACCCTGGGTTTCCTGCAGCTACTAGGATGTTGATATTATATGAAAGCGCATTAATTGAAAATAAAAATAAAATTAGCTTAAGTTGGGTAGATCTGTTGGTTCGTTTCTTTTGATAAGCACTTAATAAAATATGCAAAGAATAATCCAATTTCGACATTATATCGAATAGTGCGGAAGACGATAAATCCTAGGAAAAAAGACGGATTTTAATTGTAACGTAATGAATTTTTAAATCACAATAAGAAAGCAATAGAAACCAAAGTTACTGGCAGATATATATTAAATGGATATATCTATTTTTTCAATAAATTCGTATTACGATGGATAGAAAAATTTATCATAACCGCTCAGTCTATATAAAAGCAAAAATTATTCAATACATAGATATTGAAAGTAGAAGTTTGATTTGGATTTCATATTACATAATATTAAAGATGACTTGCCATCAGCTATTAACGAGTTTGCGGAGATTCATAGGGTAGATATCATTAGGTCCGCCATCGATAAGTCGTTTGGCTACAACCACATTGGCTGCTTCACTTGGATGGTATGGATCCCAAAATACGTATTTAGTATGGTCTGAGCATTCAGTAGAAGTTGGTCCACAAGGAATTATGCCTCTAAATTGTCCTCCACGACCACAGCATGCTAAGTTTGATGCCTCAAAACCTAAAAAACATCACAATTTAGGGTTATTCTCGTACTTATTGGTTAGCACTATTTTCATACTTATCTAAGATAGGGAGAAAAAAATGGAAGTTAAAAGAGGGATAGATTAATACCGTATTTAGCATAGTTTCTAATAACATCTTCCACCATGTCATAAGTATTGGCAAGGATAAAAGTTGCTCCAGGAGAGTTGGTATTAAGCTCCTTCATTGCATCTTTTAAACGCTTGTTGAATTTGAGGGCTAGGTCATTGGGTAATGCTGCACATTGGTCTTCATCCAATCGATTAATTGTTCGTTGATATGGTATGCACCCAATGGGCCCTACATTTGCCACCACCAGCCTTCGTGCATCTAAATCATATAGTCTCTACATAGATTTGAAATTTTCATCAGTTCATGTGGGCATCAGTAGAAGAGATTTAAATATATTGGGAAAGATAAAATTAGGAACTTACTTTCAATTGAACCTTGTAGGTATCGATCATTTGATCTACAAAGGAATCTTGGCTGACAAAGATTCTTTGCACAGTGGATGCAAATGGAACCAAATAATTGTTTATAAAGTCATTAGCACCCATGGTGATAGAGAATATTGATTTTCCTATGAATTCTTTTGCACCTTTCTCTCCCATCATGCTTATCAGTTCTTTTCTTGTCTGAGCATAGTTGTCGATTTGTACTTCCAGTGAAAGTCGCCCTATCTGAAAACATTATTATCTCAATCATTAAATGACTAGTATTGGTAGATTAGTAATATCTATATTTATTAAATGATCTAATGTTAATATCTATATTTATTAAATATCATGAACCCAAATATTGTTCTAGCTTAGAGATTGCAATCATATCTCTTTTTTAACAAATATTTCTTGTTAATATTAAAAATTTAATTGTACTTAAATTAGCTTGAAGCTGATATAATGAGATGTTTTTTTTCTTAACGGATAAAAATAAATTCATATTAAAATATTATAAATATAAGACAAAGGTATCAATAGTGACTCAATAGTAGCTTTGAGTTCACTAAGATTTTTTGTCACAATGACATTTGATAGCCATTCACTTACACAATCTCACATATCCATGGAGGAACATTTATGTACAACTAATAGTTCATTTAGTTATTTCTACAACATTTTCGAAACATGATTTTCCCTTTCTTGCACCACTATTAGAGATTTGTGAATGGCTACTAGGACTTTGATTACTAGAACACTTGTCCACAAGTATTGGTGATTTTGAGTGAATGGTTATCGGTGCAATGACAATCTTGTATAAGTCAATGCTTTTAAATAAACACTTTAATTATGACCCTCTTGCACAACATGGTTTTTGCAACATACATTGTTAATACCTACAAGACGAAACATTAGTTGATCATTTTCTTTGTAGATATTTTGATACATGATTGGCCCATTCATGCACCACTACTAGAGATTTGTGAACAACTATTGGGACATTTATGGACCATTACTAGGATATTTGTCCATAAGTATTGGTGATTTTTGAGTGAAGGTTATTGGTGCAATGAGAGTCATGTATCAATCAACACTTTGAAATGGCCATGTTTCTAACCCTTTTGCACAACGCGTCTTCTACGATGTGCATTGTAAATATTCAGATGTCCATTTATTAAAAGTAACAAATTAAGTCACATATGGAGACAACTATAAAATAATACTATCACAATCTAATATATCCTTCTATCTTAATTAAGCATACAAAGTTAGTTCTAGCCGCTACTACTGCCTTTCCCCTAGTATTGTTTATAATTTTAATATTTTTAAAAATAGAAGACAATATTAAAATTAGGAGCAATGGAGTAGTCAAAGAATTGCTGTACCTGGTGGTCATTAGGGTTCAAAACCTCATTACACTATTTGGTCCATAGGCTTTGTGTCAATGTCGGGTTAGGCTAATGTGCTCATAGAATTTGTGCATGTATTGGGTCATTGTGCTTGCAAATTTGGGCAAAGTGGATGATGTTTTTGGAACTAAATCCTTCTAATAATGATTTTGAGTAATAAGGTCATTAGAAAGAGATGTGAATAGTCTCCTTGTGTTTAATAAGTTATTAAAAGAAAATAAACTGGTCTTTAAAGAGACTATCTAGGATCAATTATTGTTGAGTGTAAGGCTTCACCACCATAAGGAACACGGTTGGACTATGTTTAGGTTAAAGAAAATTAAGTAGAATACATGCCCCTCAATCCTTGATTCTTAGTAAGAAGAATACTAGTATATAAGATATCTAAAAACAACTTCCTAGATGAAAAAATGTTGCAATTCAATTGACCCATTCCTTGACTCTTTCAAAGAATCATACTTTTATGTAAGATTGATGGAAACAATTTTCTAGATCATTGTGCTTGAAAATTAGAACAAAGGGGATTATGCATTTGGAACTAAGGCCTCTTAATAATGTTTTTGAGCAATAAGGTCATTAAGGAGATGTAAGTAGTCTCTTTGGGTTTAATAATTCAATATAAATAAATAAAGTTAACAAATATTTGGTTTGAAAGTGAAGTTGAAAGATTCTTATAGACACTATTATGAATAAGTAATTTTGTTTGACAAAGTAGACATCCCTCAATTCTTGACTCTTCTTGAAAAAAATTAAACTTCCGTATAAAATAACTAAATCCTTTTAATAATGACTTTGAGTAATAAGGTCATTAGAAAGAGATTTGAACAGTCTCTTTGTGTTTAATAAGTTATTAAAAGAAAATAAACTGGTCTTTAAAGAGACTATCTAGGATCAATTATTGTTGAGTGCAAGGCTTCACCACCATAAGGAACACGGTTGAACTATGTTTAGGTTAAAGAAAATTAAGTAGAATACATGCCTCTCACTCCTTGATTCTTTGTAAGAAACATACTTCTATATAAGATATCTAAAAACAATCTCCTAGATGAAAATTTGTTACAATTCAATTGACCCATTCTTTAACTCTTCTTGAGAATCATACTTTTATGTATTTGATAGAAACAATTTTGTCAACCATTGTGCTTGAAAATTAGAACAAAGGTATGATGATTTTGGAACTAAGGTCTCTTAATAATGTTTTTGAGTACTAAGGTCATTAAGGAGATGTAACTGGTTTCTTTGGGTTTAATAATTCAATAAAATAAAATTAAGTCTGCAGATATTTGATTTGAAAGTGAAAGTGAAGTTGAAAGATTCGAATAAGTAATTTTGTTTCACAAATAGACATCCCTCAATTCTTGACTCTTCTTGAAAAAATTAAACTTCAGTACCAAAAACAATTTTCTGCATGAAAAATCTTCCCCAAGATAAAGAATTCAACATATATCGAAACGAGAATAATTGAACACATTTGCCTCTATGAAAAAAATCTCTAGAGGGTAGAATAACTAAATAACTATTGAAATGTTGAAACCTCAAATTATTCCTTTCTAGGAGATGAAAACCAAAAACTTACGAACAGAGCCCCGGTAGAGTTGAGAATCCCACTGCCACCAGAAGCATAGTTAACACCGTGCAATATAGCAGATCCCTTCGTTGAAGGTGCCAAGAAAGGAGGAGCGTAGCCACCAATTCCCAATTCATCAGCTGCCATTCCACCGTAGCAGTTAACAACAAAACGAGGAGAAAAAGCAGAAGAATAAGTTGGATACAAAGTCTAATTACCAATAATATCAGGGATGATTCTGCCGTTGGTGTAGCGACCCGTTGGGGATCCATTAGAGGGCTTGAAGTCGCAGCCATTGGGGCGGATGTTGGCCTTGGACAAAGTGTTTAGATAGTTGTTATTTCCTGCATCCACCAGAGAATCTCCGAACACAAATGACGCCCCCAATTTCTTGGCCGCCGCTTCACAGTGCGCCGCCAAAACCAAAATTCCCACCACCGCCGCCATGATTGCCTTCTGCATTTCCATCCTTCACAATGCCTACGCCTGCCCTGCGTCCCTCAAAACAAATAATACACATCTATATAATAAACGTCGTTTATAGTCCGGTAAGAAACTTATCGATTAGTTGGTGACCAACATATCATATTTAGTGTTGCATTGTTCGGCTCAACTGTTCAACTACTCGAGAAAACAAAAGTTGAGGTTAAAAATAATTATTGGATCCTCGCTGCTTTACCAGGAGTTAATCGATAGCGTGTGCAATTGCTTTCGTCGTTCGCTGGCCAACCTTTTTTTTTTATTTTTTTCGCTTGATTCGATTCAAACTCTACATCTAAACGTTCGATGACGCTCTAGAGCATGCAGGGCTGTGGTTCTTTTGCAAATCAACCAATTAGCGTTTCAGATTTTTCTCACCTACGCCAACTTTTCGTGTTTGATATGCGAAGAGATTTTCATTTGGTTGAAAATCTTGGAGTCTTGTTGTCGCCCTCACGTAACTCCACGAAAGTCGACTTTTAAATGTTATTTTGTGGACAATTAAATGTTATTTCCTCGACTTTTAAATGTTAGTTTGTCGACCACTTAATGTTATTTTTTCGACTTTTAAATGATATTTCCTCGTCGACAGGGAGAGGAGCAACTCGTCATGTATCTTAATTTTAATTTTTTTAATTGTGAGGAAAATTTTGTTTGGCTGCAAAATGTTGACGGGCAATAGAGATTTATTATCGTGCATACTATTTTTTGATTTTTTGATTTTTTGAATTATTTAAAATAATAAAAGGCTTTTTTTGGATTAATCTTTATATATGAATCAAGAGTTTAAAATTACAAGGTGGATGTGAGTGTCATGATGTAGCCACATCAATTACATTACTGTTGAATTTTCATAAAAACTTTTAAAAAGATTAGAATTAAATATGTGCACGAAGTTATGCATAATTGTCATGTATCATCATATGATTAGTTGTTTTCAGATGTGACTTGTAGAAATATATTTTTTTGTCTAATTTATAGGTACAACTATTGTAGTTGTACTAGTGCTTAACATTAGAAGATAAAACTCTAATGTTGTACAACGCCATGCTAAATATTGATGTGTGGTAGATATTGAGTTTTGTTGAATTTTCATAAAAACTTTTAAAAAGATTAGAATTAAATATGTGCACCAAGTTATGCATAATTGTCTTATGTATCACCATATGATTAGTTGTTTTCAGATGTGACTTGTGGAAATATATATTTTTGTCTAGTTTATAGGTACAACTATTGTAGTTGTACTAGTGCTTAACATTAGAAGATAAAACTCTAATGTTTTACAATGCCATGATAAATATTGATGTGTTGTAGATATTGATTTTTCATTATATGTAATAATTTTGATACAAACACACTTGGGAAGATGATTACTCCACTACTAATCGTCTCTTCCCTTAAATTTGATCTTATTGAACCATAAAAACCATCTTGCCCTTTTGCCACAAGAAAACATATGACTTCTCTTCTATGTTTGCACTACCTAAAAGCTTTTGTCTTTGAAGTAGTTTTAAATATTTGACTATTTGACACTGATAATTTATGACGAAAAACCCAAGATGGGAAAATAGTGATGAGAATAACACTAACTATATTATTGATGCATGTTGAATCTTTGTAAAACTTGGTTGACATACTTATTCTGACTTGGTCATAGCTTTCATTTCACTTTATCTCTTCTAATTCCCATCCAAAGAATGTGGGGTAAGTGCACCAAGTTGTGGTGCCAAAAGGATGACACCTTTTTTTTTTTTTTTTTTTTTCTAGTTTTCAATAGTGCGCACGCGCTATAGCACGCATGCGCTAAGCCTTGGGTATGCCAAGCCATAGCACACATGCACTATAGTGTGTACGCACCATAGCGCATCCACATTTTTTGAAAAAAAAAAATTTACAAAACGCGTACTTGCTATTTGAAAGTAAATTTAACAAGCTTTAAATAGCACGTGTGCACACACACACTATAGTGCACATGCACTATTCAAAGATTTAAATTCTACCAAGCCTAACTTTTGGTTTTTCCTTGGGGATCCAAACCAAAGCTTTGGAGTCCATAAACTGGTCTGCCATGTGTTTTGCTGCAAACATACAAAAAATGATTGATTTTTCTTGTGTGCTCTCCTTCTAGTTTCTTTGTGGTTGAGCATCAATAAAATTAGGTTACATGACATTGTAGGTCTCTTTGTTAGCTACACAACCATATAATTTATTTTTAATTTGAACTATTTTAAGCCTTTCATCTATAATTTCTTTTGAATGTATGTCCATTTTTTGTCAAAAATCAACATATATTAATTGGGTTGTAGATTTTAGCTCGTTCATTGAATTTTGAAACAACTTAGTTTTTTAGAAACTAGACTCCATTCTACACACTTTGAAAAAGAGAAGTTTTTATTTTAGATTAGTTTTCAATCATTTCTAGAGGGAGCACACAGATATTTCACATTTTTCGAATGTGTCTAATTAAAAAATTCGTTAAAAAAAATACATATTATAAAATTACCTGAAAAATCTAGGATAAACTACATAGTGTTAGTTAACTTTTGACTGGAGCAATTAAAGAATTTCAAAAAAAAAGTTAAAATTTTAGTGGGGCCACACTTTGTACTATGTTATGTTTTTCTGGAATAAACAACACCACTTTTTATGGCCCCCTTTTTTGAGAACCTAAAACTAAACCATTTTGAAAAAAAATTAGTAGTTTAGAAACTAGATTCAGAGGACTATGACTTTTGTTTTTGTCATATCTTATTTTGAATGTAACTATCTTCAAATTCTTGTTGAAGTTCAGAAATTGTTGATTTCAGGAAAAAGGTGCCCACTTATACCCCCCTTTTGGCACCACAACTTGGTGCACTTACCCTATGTTTAGTCACACTAAGGTATTTCATTTTAAATTTAGCACCAAGATAAGAATTAAGTTTGTTTGGGTAATTAAATACGCCTTATCATACTTTACATAAGCTTATTTAGGATAATTCATTGCATATTAGTTTTCCATTGAGACACTTAGGAATTTGCAGCTATATTAAGCATATGGTATAGGAGAATTCTACTTTAGATGGTGGTAATTGATATCTCATTCAATTTTGTATGTGAGATCCACCTTTAGTGCACATATCACATTATCATGCTCACTATGTGACACATAGTTCATTTCATAATGGAGGATGATCAACCTATAGTGGACATGTGATTTCACCTTGTGTAGGTGATAACTTATCTTCTCCTTATCATTGTCTCTTTTTACATATCTATATATCCATCACTATTACATGTATATTTTCATTATGTCATTTCTCAATAATACAATTCTTGCATCTTAATAAAATTTTCATTTTTTTTGTGGAAGCTATCTTGGTCATTTATTTGATGCCAGAATGTTGTAAAATCATCTAAAACTCTAACATGGTATTAGAGATCTCAAGGTGTAAATAATCTTTCTCAAGAAGTGAAAGTTTGGCTTGATTTAGATATAAGTGCAAAATTTGGTAATTAGGGCATCACCATTACATCCAAGAGGTGATTTATGTAAAAATTGAGTATAAATTTACTTATATTACGAAAAACTTAAAATCAAGGTAAATGTGTTTAGCTGATCCAGCCATATAGCCTGATGTACCACTCTTTTGTAATATTTTAGTAAAAGGTACTTTTTCTACAATATTTATTTTTCTATGAGTTTATTTTCATTTTATTATCTACAAATTTTATGTGCTTCTAGTCAGGTTATATGCTCTCAGAGACTATTGCAAACAACACTTACAATCAAATCCATAGTAATTAGATCACATTCATAGATCCAAATCAAGTCAACCAAATATTTTTCTCACAAAGACCCCAATCACACCAATAAATATCATTTAGCATTGTGTACAAAATTGTTCCATCGCTGCACTTTTGTTGTTTGTCTATGACTATTTCAATAATAAGACAAGTTGTAAGGGCCCTAGTTCTAATCTGCAAGTAAAGTCTTCCACCATCCTCATACTCTAGAGTCATGCAAGAATACTGAATTACTACATTACTAGTCAATTCCCTACACATGGAGACCTACATAAAATCACATGGAAGAATTAGTGCCACATGATTATACACAGATCAACAACACTCCATCAAATTGGACATTCTTGACTTAGTAGTAGTAAGTTTACTATTCCAACATTGCCAACTAGTCAGAGGTTACCACATTATCAGTTTGCACTATTCCATGTAAACAACCAATGTCTAGTCACATTGTCATCTCTGCCACATGAGCACAACACACAAGAACCCTATCATACATGTTGAGATATGACACAGAATTTCTTCCAAATGTCAATTACAAGGGAAATATTAAAGATTGTAAATCTACTTTAGAACATTGAGATGCACAAGAAAAATAAGAACATTGAGGTGTTTCATCATACAACTAGGGTAAATTATGTTCTTGAGGCTATGGCTTTGTTGTTGTACTTCTATGTGATGGTTCTTAAATTGGACATTGTTAAGTTTGAATGGCAAACATGGTCATGTGAAGTATCTCTACAAATATTACTATGCACTTGTCAAGTGGGAGAGTGTTGAGAATGACAAGTTCGTATAGTGGTTGTCCATCATACGTTGAGATGCCATACTTATATGGTGAAACATCGTACATGTGATTCCATTGTATGGTGAAGGGTCTACCATGACTTGGCATCGTGGTATGCCTGGCAGTAAGTGGGCATGGTTTTAGTATAGTAAATCATGACATAGGTGTGTGGTGAATTTGATATGCTAAAGGGACTGACTTGATGCCAAAGGTGTGGAACTTGGAGGGTCTTGAGTCCATCCATTCATGCATCTTGTGTGTTTTTATCTCTCATTTTGGGGAGTTTTTTCCTATGTTATTTTCTTTGTTTCTCCTCTTTATGAGATATTTAATTTCATATTGTACATGGCTACCTAACATGGTCTAATAGATAGGACCCATCTTGCATTGTGAGTTTAAGTGAAACCCTCTTAGTTACAACTAAGGGGGTGTTAGTATTATTAAATATGTTTAATTACACTTTACTCATGTTTATTTATGTTAATGCATTACAAAGTTATTTCTCATTTAAATGCCTAGGAGTTTGCAACTATTTTAAGAACATGGTGTACAAGAGTTCTATTGTATGTGGTGATATTCATTATCTCATTCTACTTCATTTGTGAGATTCATCCATTGTACACATCACATTATCATCCTCATCATATGAAGCATAATTGACTGTATAATGGAAGATTATCCAACTTTGGTGGACATGTGATGCTATAATGCCCTATTAGGGAACCCAAGTGAAATAATCTTAATAGGCTACTAAGTTTCCTGGGTAAAAGCACAAACCTATGTCACCCTTTTGTAAAGGAAAAGGCTAACAAAAGTATAACTATTCATCTTCAATGACATAAAACTAGTATTATTATTTAGAATTTGAAGATGAAGTAAACTAATGAAATGTATAAAAATGGATGAAGTTTAGGATTATAATTTTTAATAATGATTTGGAATAAGAATTGATATATTTTCTTAATTTTTATAGATAATTTTTTAGTTTCTGAAAAATGCTAAAAATTAGGGGTCTAATTCCCACCACAAAACTATATGGAAACAAACATATTTCCCTTTGATCTCAGACTATGTCATAGATAACATATATAGCTAGAACAATCAAAAATTAAAACTAGATTTAGACCTATATTTTCTCTTTTATAACAATTCAAATTTTAACTCACTTGAAATTGATAGTTTTCATCTCCCACCACATTTTTCAAAAACAATTTATTCTAACTAGAAGAAAAATTATGCATTCTAGAAGAGGACTCTCTCCTTTAGAATGTCATATAATTTTAAAAAATTTGTGATATCATTTAATATTTTTTTCTTTCTCAAAATTGACATCCTTTCGAGTGTTAAAATACGTGCTTGTACAATTTTTTAATTACAATATACTATATCTAATTCAAACAATATAAACTCTACATGAGAATATTCTTGTCTTTGAGCTCCATAAAATAATTTTTATATGTTATTTTTTAAAACTCATAAAAAATATTAAGAGTTATTGAAACATTGGTTTTATAAAATAATTTTATTTCTTTAATAATTGGATATTCACTAGTATAAAACATGCATTTAATAGACATTTACAATTGGAAAAGTGTGAGACTATGTATAAATTAGCTAGAATAAATTTATCTAGATCATATGTTTGAACAAAATTATTTTTTAGATAGAAATTCTCAAATCTAGTCATTCTAATAAGTCAACCTAAAAGGTGACACAACTTTATACTTTTACCCTCCTAAACATTTTTTTGAAAGTTTATGCAACATCAAGGTAACCATGTGGAAGTAATATAATATTTCACATCACCATCACATTATAGAATCCAAATACAACTTCTATTTCTCAAGAATTTGTTAATTGAAAAGTACAATTATAAAAGGCCTATTGATTAGTTTTAAGCATTTAACACTCATAAATAGATAATGGATACCTAATCTCATACTGAATACACAAGTACAACTAATACAATAAAGAAAATCCAAATTTATAACATCCACTCTACATGTTGTAGGACATGTAATGATAAACTAAATATAATACATCATCCCCTAAGGACCACACGGAAAAAATATATAATACATGAATACATAGATGCATCAATTGAGTATAGAGGATGTCTCCAAGAGATAAGAAGAAAAGTGGTACAACTACAAAAATGGAACATCAATGCAGATTATCTGTAGGGACCCCAATGGTAAAAGAGTAACTACCTCCTAACCTCATAGTAAAGAAAAATAATATAAGCCCACATTTAAACCTATGAACAAGAACGTATGTGCATGGGAGTAAAAAAAGACCTCAAACTCACAAAAGAAAAGGGGAAAAGACAAGAAAGAGAAAAAGAAAGGAATGAAACAAAATAAGTAAGAGAAAGCTAGGAGAAAGACAAGGAGATAGGAATGAGGGGTGCTACCTAGAAAGCAAAGAAAATGCAAATTATGACCAAAACACAAGATAGAGGGAGAGGTTTAGGGGAACAGAAAATGGAAGCACCAAGAATGCAACAAACACTAGCAAGAGGGACCGCAAAAATGGGGAGAGCTAACTATTGATTTATGATGTTGATGAGAAAAGGTTTCCATGATATGCTTAAACTCCACCCCTCATCATGATTGAGGTTAGATGGGTGGGTATTGATTGCAATGGCTTCCTTCATTTTTCTCCTAAAGAAATCATCCTCTTTCCAGAGAATTTTCACCAAATGTGGTGTTTGGTGGTGATGGAGTGTTCTGATAAGGTTGATTTGGGGACGTACTCATGAATAATGTCAACATTGTTCTCTCTAAATTTGGTTTTCAAAGACCAACCAATATCACCTATGTATAGTGTACCATAGGAGCAAGTCACTGTGTACAATCCTCACTTAGAGAGACTATCTCTAGGGTTCTTAAGAGATAGAATGTGATTCCTAACTAAAGAGAGAGGTTCAAGGCACAACAAATGGCTTTCTTAGAAAGGATTCTAGAAAGCTTGTGGGAGATACCTTGAATATAAGGTAGACTGGTGCTAGGGGGGTCTCGAGAAGAGAGATGAGTAGAATGGGAAAGAAACTGAGATTTCACCTTGTTAGGGCTCTAGAAATATGCTTTCTATAGTAACCATTCAGCCTAAAGATGTGGCGAAGATAGTCAAGCTCTTGATTAATATTATCTTTGTCACATATTCTATAGGCCCTTAAGGCCAAATTTTTTAAGACTCCAATTATATGACCAAGATGGTGATGTGAAAGCAAGTGGAAGAAAGATTAGTGTGGGTGGCTAAATGAAAAATCCAATGACCAAGGTAGCCACCCAATTTTTATGTAAAAAAAACATCAAAGAAAGGGATTTGACCATTAGACTCAATCTCCATGGTGAATGTGATGGAGGAAGAAATGTTGTTGAGGTGACTCAAGAAATCATCAAGTTTTTCCTGCCCATGTGGCCAACAAAGATCAGTGCCATCAACGTATCATTTCCATCATTTTGGGTTGAGAAAGGTAGAGAAGAGAGAATTTTCTTCAAAATATTCCATGAAGAGGTTAGCCATGAGGGGATATGGAGGGGATACCATAGGTACTCCATCTACTTTGTTATAAATGACACCTTGAGAAGTGAAAAGGGTTGAAGTCAAGCATAACTACACCAAAGATGCAACCTTTAAATTCACCTTGCATCTCAGAATCTCAATTGTGTCAAGAATGAGAACTTTGCTAATATGTCATTTGTATCAAGGTAAGCCTCCTTGATAAACTAAAGAAATTGGGAAGATTCTTTAATAAAAGATGAAGATCTACTCACTAGAGGGGATACAAGCTTGGCAAGGAAAGTGGCAAGCTTGTAGGTTGGGGAGCCTAGGAAAGATCAGTGTGGGTGTCTTAACAAAATACTTAATGACCAAGGTAGGCATTTGATTTCTATATAAGAAAAACAAAACATAAAAAAGGGAGTTGACCATTGGACTCAATCTCCATGGTGAAGGTGATGGACAAATTTTTTTTGTTGAGGTGACTCAAGAAATCATCGAGTTTGTCTTGCCCATGTGGCTAAAAAACATTAGTGTCATCAACATGTTGAAAAGAAGATTGATGAAACCTATCATGGAATAATCATTATTTTGTCATTGATTTCAAACTTGGTACTTTTTGGTGGGATAATTGCTTACTTTGGTCTAAATGCTATCATTTGATTGATTGATGAAGAGGATTTCAAAAGACAAGATAACAAGAGAACATACAGAAAGGTTGAGTTATATAATGTATAAAAGGAGCACTAAGACCAAACAAGACTTTGATGATATAGTGTATTATTTATCTACTTAAGGCTATAATAAAAGGATACTTGAGCAAATACTAAAAGAAGGCTAAGTATAGAAATGTGTCTGCCAAGCTTGACTAAGAAAATAGTGGAAGTTGAGCAAGTTGGTGCAGGCTGAGGAGAAAGTTTTTTGAAGCTGAGTGAAGTGAGTTCAATATGTGTCAAGGAAAGAGAAACCAAGTAGGTATTGAGTGAAGAAATATTAGTATGTGCCATGTGTCCAAAGATGATAGTAGTGACCAAGCGAAACTTAATATATGTCGAGCAACACAATGCTGATCAAGCATCATAAGACATTGTTTGTTGAGAAAAGAACATGTTATTATCGAGTGATAGTAAAATGAGTTAGATCAAAGATCTAACAACTATGAGCTGACAAAGTTGATTTCTTGAATTATGTGAAGCATGTGGAAAATAACTATGATGAGCCAATGTCACAAAATTTAAGATAAGCTAGTTTGAGATGAATTCAAAGAGGATTGTAAGAGAATGTTATAGAAGGGAAAGAAATAGAAAAGAGGGTAGATTCAATGAATCTAACCTAACCTTAAAATAGATGATTGTGATTAAGTAGAAAAAGATATAAATTCTCTATTTAATGAGATAACAAGCCAGAAGCAATAATTCAAGAGTGAAAACCTAATATAGACAAGAAATCTAGGGTGTTGCTTCATATGGTGGCTGAATGAAAGAGTTTGCAGTTGGCATACTAAGAAAGAAGGCTTAAGGAGGTGAAGGCTTTAAGAGTGAACAAGTTCATGTTTACATTTCTGCAAAGTTATTTTGACCTAGGATAGCAATATGTAAAAGTTTATTATATTGAATGATCAATGCATGCATAAGTATAAGTTGAAGTACTCAAAAGTTTTATTTGTCTATTTGGACCTTAGATAACTGATTCAACTCACCTCCCCCACCTCTCATTTATTCTAAACATTCCAACACAACATATTATCTCCACCACTTTGGCTTGAACAATGTAGAGAAGAGAGCCTTTTCTTCAAAATCTTTCATGAAGAGGTTAGCCATGATGGGGGATAGAGGGGAGCCCATAGCTACTCCATCTATTTCCTCATAAATGACACCTTGAAAAGTGAAAAAGGTTGAAATAAAGCATAGCTTCACCAAAGATGAAACCTCTAAATTCACCTTGTGTCTAGGTATGTGTAGGATCATGGTGTGCCAAAAAGTGGCGGCCTAAAATTATGTAGTTCTAAAATGCCTCAAAGAATTTTGAAATCTATTCCAATTTTTCTACCATCCATCCTCATACAATATCCAAAAACTAATACCTTTATAAGGCCTATCATATCTTTTGATAGCAACCCTACACGATCAACTTTTAAAATGTCCTAAAAATATTTTTTTAGCCTATTCATGTATGTTTTTTACTTCAAACATATAGCTAACAACTTTTTTCACCCAAATTTGATGAAATGAAAAGGGTTTCTTAATAATATTCTTAGCTTTCCATAAATGTAATGTCTATTAAATTATGAGTTCAGTAAGTAATTATTATTTATTTTCTAATGGAGTTACATATAATGTGTTGATTGACACATGATTTAAAAATAAATATAACTTTAAATGGTACAACATTTTTAAAATCCAAAAGATGCACCACATTCTATGCTTCTTCTACTATAAAGAAATTTTAAAAAAAAAAAATTGTAGAGTTTTGAATTAGTTAATGTGGTTACGAGTGTTTTTTATTCAAAAAATGCTATAGTAGAAAATTAATAATTAATTGTTTAATTAGAATAAAATACCCAAAAACATGCATCACATCTATGAATGAGTCTAATTCTTATATCTAGAATCTTATTAAAATATATTATCATTTGATTTTGATTAAGGTGGCCAGACATACATCTACTTCTTATTTTTGTCCTAAAATTTTTGTACTATTGCATTAAAATTAAAAAATTTGACCAATCAATTTAATTTAATTTTATTTATTTTTAGATAAGGCCTTATAGTTTAGAAACTAAATTCAATTTTGTAGAGATTTTTTCCTATCAAATTTTTTTATATAAATTTCATAACAAGTTGAAAATTGCATGTCAAGTTGACATAACCCGAATTTGTTGATTTTTCATTAGCACTTAAGGGCATAGCTTGGTTGACCATGATCCTGCACATAACTATCTTAGAATCTCAATCATGTCGAGAATGGGGACTTTGGTGAGGAGAAAGACCACATTAAAGCTCACTAACATGTCACTTCTATCAAGGTGATTTTCCCTGATAAACTAAAAAAATTGGAAAGAGTCTTTAACAAAAGACAAAGATCTACCCATTAGTGGGGATACAAGCTTGGTAAGAAAAGCTAAAATAGGAAGATTCTCAACAAGGCTCTCAATGAGGCAAGCATACCTCAAGATCTTGATCTTGATTGCTTTCAATCTATGGTAGGCCACTTGACCTCATTTCATTACTTTTTCTTTTTTGAAGAGGACGATAATTCTTTGAGTCATCCTCATAATCAACCATGAAGTCATTATTCATTAAAAAAAGTGTCTATCATGTGCTTATCAACAATTAAGCTGATCTTAATATTTTTTTCTACTAGTTTTCTTTACCAATTGGGTTATGATGATGAGGCTATTGATGCTTTCAAAAAAATTACTATCAAAGCATATGATGAATTAGAAAGAAAATTCAAAGGTCTTGTTGTGTTGCCTCTCTGAATAGGCCCTATAGAATGAGATGTTATTTGTTAGGTCCTTAATATTCCTTTAGCATACAACATAGCATTAGGAAGACCATGGATTCATGAAAGGAAAGAAGTAAATTCAGCATACCATCAATGCATGAATTTTCCATTCCAAGGATCAAAGGTACTATTCTTTACTAACACAATTACACATGTAACCTACCCAAGTCTTCTAACAGCTTTGTTCATACTATGGAGAGTCTATAGATAATCATGTCAATAAGCTCAAATAAATGTAGAAGACTCTTAAGATAATAGAAACTTGAATGGTTGAATATCAAGTTGAACCAATTTTGTCTCTAATGTCTCTTCCTAAATCTCCCTATCATTATGGGAGACCATCTGAAATGAAGAGACCATTTGTTGTACCAGCTAAGATTGTCTTCAATGGTGCCTTTGCATAGAGAATTTTAACTCTAGAAGAAGAAGAAGATGAATACATAGATATTGTTTCTTGGTTATACAAAGAAGAGGTCTCACCTTATCTCATAGACCAGTCTCACGAGATAACTCTTGAAAAGTATGGACTAGGTCTTAAACTAATAACACACCTTGGCTATAGAGGAAATGGTCCTCTAGGATGTAATAGAAAAGGATTGATAGATCCAATCAAATAAACCTCTTGATAGCCTTGTGACATAGTAGGCCCAGGTTTCAAGAAAGTTCCCTTTCATCTAGGGATTAACAAATTTGTACTAGAATTTGACAAATCATCTAAATGTGAGTCTGAAACCAAATCTGACAATCAAGTGGAAAGTTTTGATGATGAGGATACCTTTCCTTATCCTATTTTGCTAGATCTTTCTACATTATTTATAGAACATAATGACTTTTTACCATGTGTTAGTACTGCTAACGCTAACAATGGTTCTTCTGAGAACACTATTGATACACCCTTAACTCAAAAGGAACATGGGAAGTCTAATCATGCTCTTATTGTTGAAAATTTTTGTCAAAACCAAGATGATAATGAAAGTGGAGAATGGGTACCCATGATTGTTGGGGAATACTACAATTTGACTCTATGTAGCATTGATTCTTGAGAGTATGAATTTTATTTCCTCTTAGATGAAACTTTCGATAAGGATGTCGACAAAGTTCAAACATATGCAAATCAACTTGAAATAGGAGAGTAGCCTAGGATTTGGTCTAACAAGTCTCACCCTACTAATGAAGATGTGTCTTTGATTGATGTCATTAAAAATAGAGGAATTCAAACATACCTTTGGATGAAATTGCTCTAGGTCTTGACTTACTTGTCCATGCATTTCATGACTATACTATGAACATACTTGAACCTGCCACTTCTCTTTCACTCACTTATCTTGAGCTAATAGACTAGAACTCAAATACTACATCTAGTGAAGTCCCCACATTCTAGAATAACTATGATCTTTCTTGTTATCTACAAAGTGCTGAAATAGTAGCATCTTCCACTAGTGAAAATAGTGTCATTATGACTAAAGTTGACATCAAATATCTTAGTCATACAATCAAAAGATAAAAGAATAGATGTTTTGATGGTGAAAATCACACTATGGTAGTATTAGAACCAAAAATAGAAAAAAAAAGATGTACCTGAAGGTGAAAATCTCTCTAAGTTGCCTAAGTATTTGATTTGATGCACTTCTAAGATCAATCATTATTTTTTATATAACCAATGCAACCAATAGATTTGGGAACAAAGGAATATCCTCATATTATACATCTTGCACAATCATTATCTACTAAAGAAAAAGGAGATTTTTTTTATTTCCTTTGGGAAAAGAAGATCAACTTTGCATGGACATATTCAGATATGTTGATTTTAGATCCTAATCTAATCATGTAGCATTTTTCTATTGCACCAAGGGTTAAACCTATTAAACATAAACTCAAAAAGATGCACCCTCATGTCACACTTCTCGTTAAAGACAAATTGGAAAAAATCTTGAATGATTGTTTCATTCATGTCATTGATTATACTGAATGGATATCAACTATAGTTCCTATCTCAAAACATGATAAATCTATCAGAGTCTGCACTAATTTCTAGGATCTCAACAAAGCATTTGCTAAGGATGATTTCCCATTACCTAATATTGATATGATAGTGGACATGACAATTGGATATCAAATATACTCGCTAATGGATGGTTTCTTTGGCTATAATTAAATAAAAGTTGCACCAAAAGACCAAGAGAAGACTTATTTTACTTGTATGTGGGGTAATTTTTGTTGGAATGTAATGTCATTTGGTTTAAATAATATTGGTGCAACATATCGACATGTAGTTACAATAATATTCCATGACATGATCCATAAAATAATGGAAGACTATGTTGAGGATACTCTAGGCAAGAGTATGGAATGAAAAACTCATCTACAAGATCTAGGACCTATTCTAGATCTCATGGAGAAATTTGGTCTCAGATTAAATCCTAAGAAGTGTGCATTTGGTGTCACATTAGGGAAACTAATTAGGTGCATTGTTGCTACAAAAGGTATTCAAGTGGATCCTGAAAAGGTTAAAGCTATAATAGAGATACCTCCACCTTACAACATTATTCACATATGCAGGCTACAAGGAAGACTTTAGTCTATTCACTGATTCATATCATAGCTATAAGATAAATGAAAACCCTTCACTAAAACTTTGCATAAGGATGTGAAATACAATTGGAACACAAACTATGATCAAAGATTAACACAAATTAAGCAATATCTTGCTAATCTACCAATATCAATGCCTCTTATTCATGGAAAGTCACTCATTTTTTACATCTCTACAATATAGACTCGTCTCTAGGTATCTTACTAGCTCAAGAAGACAAAAACAACAAGGAGTGATCTATTTAGTACCTCATTCATACATTAATCTTGTATGAGATGAATTATAGTATTATCGAGAAGGCTTTCTTAGTAGTTGTTTTTTCTCCTCAAAAGCTGAGACACTATATGTTTGCTCATACTACAAGACTCATTACAAAAATTGATCCATTAAATTATTTTCTCAGTAAAACTACTCTGACTGGAAGGTTGGCTAAATGGGTTATTATCCTAAGTGAATGCAACATTGAATATGTAGAATGAAAAGCTATCAAAGGAACAACAATCACAAATCAACTAGCAGAGGTACCATTCCAATTTCACCAACCATGGAATGTTGAATTTCCTAATGATTCTATTCTATTGCTAACACACCAAATATAGGTTATGTTCTTTGATAGATCATTCACACAACAAGGATCTGGTGTAGGACTTCTATTCATCACTCTATAGAAATATTTTTTACAAAGGTGTACAAGATTCTATTTCCTTGTACAAACAATATTGTTGAATATGAAGCCTTGATCAATGGGATGAAAATCACAATTGAAAGGAGGGTAGATGAACTAAATATCTTTGGTGACTCACTATTGGTCATTAACTAGGTTAACAATGTCTATCAAAAAAATATGAAAATTTGACACCCTACAAGAGAATGGTTGATGATCTGAAAAAGTACTTTGTACATGTTACTTTCTAGCAGATCCCTCATACAAATAACAAGGTGGTTGATTGAATGACCACTCTAATTTCTATGTTACAAATACCATAGTAGACACATTATTCTACCCTGCCTATGATTCCCCTGACTCTTGAATGATCTTTTCATTCATAGGACATAATTCATCTCACTACTATCACATCTACTCTTACTTACATAAATAGATTTTTGTAGGCACTCTAACCCACAATGAGAAATGTCACCTTATCTATTATGCTTCACAATATGCCATCATTGCTAATGACTTGTTTAGGAGAGGTCTTAGCGGTACACTCCTTAGGTGTCTAAAACTCGAAGAGTCAAAACATGCGTTAATTGAGGTGCACAAAGGAATTTGTAGATCAAATTAAAATGGTTTGACATGGGTTTGCAAACTTATTAGAGCTGGTCACTATTGGCCAGAAATGGAGATAGAGGCAATCAAATATGCCAAGTCTTAAAAATAGTGACAACTTCATGGAAAACTAATTCATGCTCCAGCTAGGGAGCTAATTTCTTTCATCACACTTTGGCCATTCCATTAGTGGGACATGGATTGCTAAGACAAATTCATCCATCTTCTTTGAATGGACACAAGTTCATCATCACAGCTATAAACTACTTCACAAAATGGGTAGAGATTGTCCCTCTTGTTGAGGCTAATGGAAAAATTGTAGTTCTATTCATTCTCAACTACATCATATGTAGGTATGGTGTACCATCCTCCATCATTACTCACAATAGAGGACAATTCAAAAACAAAGATCTCAAAGATCTATGTTAAAAATTCAAAATACACAACATTGGTCTTCCATTACTACAAAAACATCCAATAAAGCTATCTCAAAATCATACATTGCATAGTTAACAAATATGGAAATGATTGACACCTTGAAATTAATCTAGATCTATGGGCATACAAAACATGTATTAAAACTCCTTTCAAGAATAATTCCCTTTACTTTGGTATATGGTGCGGATGTTATGCTTCCAATTGAGGTTGAGATTCCTACTCTATGAATCTCTATGAAAGGCCTCATTATTGATGATGACTATAGAATCTCTTGGCTAAAAGAGCTAGAATTATTGGATGAATGTTGACAAGTGGTGTTTGATCATTTACGAGCTTACAAAAAATGGATACACAAAATCTACAATAAGAAAGTCAAACCAAGGAGCTTCCAAGTGGGTGACCTCATTCTAAGAGAAAACCCTAAGAATGAACAACAACAAATACAAAAGGGAAATTTTGAGCCTAACTTTCTTATTCCATACATCATCACCATAGTGTTCGGATCAAGTTCTTGTCTACTCTTGACCACTAAAGGAGAATTAATCAAGGAGAAAATCAAAACCCTTCATCTAAAATGGTTCTATAGTTGATATGCTTTTGATGCTCTTTGTGCATATCTAAATTTCCTAAAAGAAGTTAAAAAATTGCAAAAAGTCCTAAAAATATACATATTATCCTAGTGAAAACCTAGCAATAGTCATCTTGTTAATACCAAAAAAACCCCAAAAAAAAACCTTAAAAAAAAGAAGAAAAAGAAGCAAAAAAATAATAATTTGAAATACAAGAATAGTGTCATTGATGAAAACCTGCCAAACATGCATTACAGTAGCAAAAATAGAAATTCTGCCAAGAAGGTGAAAACCTGGTAAATAGGCACCTCTTATTTCAAATGCTACATTTTTGTAGCCCATCTTCTAGTTCTTGTGTAGTTTCTTTCCCTCTTTCAGTACTTTGTATTCCTTCTTTAATTTTCTAATTTATTGCATGCATATACTCTCACTAATCTTCAAGACTTTGCTCAAACTTGCATGGTTTGAAACTGGTCATTGTCTACTGGGCAACATGCTACATGCTTTTAGAGCATCTCTCTTTTGCATCAGTTACTAGTTGCCCTAATTATGTTTTTCTATTATCACTTACTCTACTAATGAGATAACTCTTGAAGACTTGTTTTGCATTAGTTACCAGTCTATTATCACTTAGAGATGCTCCTACATCAGATCGGATGCAGGAGCATCATGCATCACTTAGTCTACTGATGAAATTATTCTCAAAGAAGATCTCTCTCCAATGTTAGTCACCATTTTTCCTAATTGCATCTATCTACCATCATCCTTCTATTAAAGAGATTTCTTATAAATATTTTGAACATCAAAATTTGGCATCAATCCACTAACACTAAAAGTTAATTGACAACACTAAAATTGTTTGAGTTATGATGAGTTTTTCTTTGTGTGTTTTTCTTTCTCTTTTTCATTCCCTTTTGAGAAACTTGAGGATGTCTAATTTGAATAGAGAAGTAAGGACCAGGGGCATGATCTTTTCTTTGTTTTCTATTTGATGGTTTAGTTCCAATGTTCTAAAGGACACATATAAAAGTGATGTCCACTATAAAAGCCGCTATCTCATGTTGGATGTCCATGTGTGCCTCAACTCATTTTATATGGAAACTTTAGTGAGGTTCATTCTCCTTGACTATTTGAGTGAATTATCTATGATAAAGTAAAATAATAATGTACATATCCTATGATGTGAACAAATGGGTCACTATGAGAATGTTTAGGACACTTCTATCTCAAGTTTTGAATGCAAGGGTCATTGTGGACAAGATACTTACTTAGTAGTTAGCACTAGAAGGATTTCTCATATGTTTGGTCTACGTGTATGCAAGAAAAATTCTAGTCATCTTAGCATTTATAATCTGATCCTTATGTTCACTTACTACATTCACAAGAAAAGGTGTTCTATCATTCTAGCTTCTTGTGCCTTAATTCCTACATCTAATTCCAACAAAATTGCAACAAATGTCTTATTCATATTCTCATGAGTGCAATGTTAGTGAGAAATATATGACATGCAATGGCCTCAAATAAATGTTATGTGATGAAAACTATATCTTATGGGTCTAGTAACTAGTCCTAGGGATTGCACCTAGCATAGGAATCCATTTCATAATAAGCTTACATTACAACATGCTTTCAGTTATTGATTTCAAGCATTTGATTCCATGGTTGATCTTAATTAATTTGCTAGAGTAGTTTTCATGAGAAAACAACTGTAAACCCTACATGAGATGTTAGTACATATCTATTTTTTATTATCATATCATTCATCTATATTTCCTCATAATCAACTCATGTCATAAACGTACATCGCATCTATGCTATATATTCATACATTATACACATTTGTATTACTCAAAATCATATAGATAAACATCTCATGTACGAACATCATAAGAGAAACAAAATGTGTCACATGCAATGATACTAAAACCAAGCTCATATGTGTGTGTGTGTGTGTGTGTGTGTGTGTGTGTTTTTGTGTGTGTGTGTACATCAATACAATATGAGTGCTACTCAAGCACTACCAATCTCAAAATGCTACAAAAGGATGTTGATACATCTCATATACATGATATACTCCCAGAAATAAACAAAAGGGAGTGCACTAAATACACCCTTCCCCTTCATCTCCTAGTGGAAGAGGAGGAGGAGGATCATCTGATCTACCTAGTGGATGTGCATCCTTTGAAGCCCTAGCATATGCTGAGAAATGGGTAATCTTCTCTGTTGCCTCTCATACAACCCTAACATATATAACATAATAGTATGTTGCTCTTATTGTCAAAGTATGAGCCTCATCCCATTGTCACTCTAGTTTCTCTCTTAGTTCTTAGATCTATTGATCTTGCTCTACTAATTGTGTGTCTCACATTGCAACCTAAATTTGTAGCTCTCCTAGATGCCATTGTGCTATCCTCACCCTATCCTATGATCATCGTAGAGCATCCCATGTTTGTGCTAATAGATGTCCACCTTGCAGTCTTGGAGCATGATGATC
Organism: Cupressus sempervirens; assembly: GCA_028749045.1. Lineage (NCBI taxonomy): Eukaryota > Viridiplantae > Streptophyta > Pinopsida > Cupressales > Cupressaceae > Cupressus > Cupressus sempervirens. The sequence goes on along the minus strand of CM053786.1, from coordinate 562,055,977 downwards.
TTGGATCTCCTTGTCACCTCCACCATTCTCTCCCTGCTATGTCTACAGTGGAGGTTGATCCTCCACTAACTATTTATGGGAATCACCACTAACATAACCCAAGGTTCCCATCTCTCCCTATAGTCTCCTTTGACTAGAACCACTACTACCAGCACCTAGATCTATCCTCATCTACTTAGGAAAAATATTGATCTAAGTAGTCCTTTGTCAAGTCCCCTATTGTGGTGCATTTTGTGGTACTTGTACTAGCTACACTAGTACAACCATGCCAACTAGATCTATAAAAATTGCAAAAAATGATGACTCACAAAATTCTCCCTAAACTTAGGAGTTATCCTTCCAATGAGTACAACTGGCATATAATCCCAGTGGGTCAGTATGAGACCTTGCAAATCTATCATTAACTGACTTAGATCCAATCTCACTGACCACCCTTTCTTCACCTCATTCACAAAGTTGGCATATGTAAAGTACTCATATGATATATCATGTGGACGACCATACTATCTCAACACATGTGTCACTGGGAATTTCTCGATCACTTGAATTGATCGGCCAATTAGTGGTCATGATATGAATATGTACCCCAACTATGCATAGGCATCACCCCAAATGTTTATCTCTCACCACGGGTGACACACAACTAATACTAGATCGTCCAACTGATCTGTCCACTTCTTAGTCTTACTCAGCGTGGGCTAGGTTATCAACCCCTTATATATGCATATGTACAACACAAGAGGCAATATCATGTCCTCACAAATGTAGTCAATAAATCATGATTCATCTAAATGTCAGGGATATCATATAGATGTGTGAGAGTAAGAGAATCAATGTGTGCCACCTTTGTGGCATCCAATTATCTACCTAGAGCCCCAATGGCTAGATAAAGAGATCTAAAAAGTCAACCTGCAAACATGCAAACAACATAGCACAATCAATATGTGATTAAAAAAAAAACATGATATTTTCATATTATTTCTATACAATCATCATAAACACATGATACAATTACTGATGATGATGCTAAACTAGTAGAAAACATACACATTTTCACATAACTAACTCAATAGTACTCAAACTCTCATACGAGATTTTGCAAACTTGTGCCCAGAAGGAATTTTCTTGCACAAAGGATCTCCTTAGGCTGCACAAGAAAACTACCTCATGCAAGGTTTCTCCAAATATGTATGCACATATACTTTTTTCAAGGTTTTCACATGTGAGACATGGGTATGTCTCATGCACAAAATCTCCTCTGCTAACGTGAGTGTGTGCTATTACAACACATCATTATGTGAGTTCTTTTAGAGGCTCACACAAGAAAATGAGTTCTCACACAAGGATTGAAGCTACCAAAATTTAAATGACCCAAAATGATCAAAATACGTGGGTGATCCCACAATAATGGGTTCCACTTTTTGACCAATTTTGACACTGAAATCAATATTTTTGCAACAAACGTCACGTTCAAGTGACTATATCTCCAAAACTATAAATAATTTCAAGATGACATAAACTAGTGATTTTGAGTACTTTGTTCCTACTTTGTAACCATATTTTTTAATCTAAAAAAAAAATTTATTTATGTCAATTTTTTTTATCTCCTCCAAAAAGTGGTACATAATAAAATTCAATATTTTAAAAAGTGACAGTCCGTTTGACACACATAACTTTTTTTCTATAAATGATAATGGAGTAATTATTTCGGTGTTGGATTTGTAACATCAATATCCAGTGTCTGCATTTGGTTTGATTTATTTTTGATGAATATTGTATAGTTTATGAAGTTTTGAAGTGACATGAGCCATAATTCAGACATACATTCTGTTTGACACAGATAATTTGAAGTCAATTTATCATATACCATTTTTTTTTTTTTTTTGAATAGAAAGGTGTCTCAATAAGCCAATGCCTCCATATTTTTCAAAAAAATATTGACCTAATTTACTAATTTTCTCGAGGTGTCAAAGTCGGTTGATGTTCAATTAGTAATGAACCTATAATGAGTTAAACTCATATTTGAAAGTCTTAATGATTAAATTATGTAATAAAATTATAGTCATTGGAAAGCTTGCTCCGAGCAACACATTTTGAAATTTTTTTATTTTACAGTAGGAGATCATTCTCCTGCAATTATGGTAGTCAAAAGAGAAAAAAAAAGAAAAAAGAAAAAAAGGTTAAAATTTTTGTGATTTTGCATGTTCGTGCGAACATGGTGTTCGCGCGAACACGTTTACCATGTTCGCGTGAACGTATGTTCACGCGAACATACAAATCATGTTTGCGCGAACATATGGTAAACTCAATTTCTTATTTTGCAATTTTTTTCATTTTTGTTCATCCCACTAAAGTGGAACCCATTATTGTGGGTTCACCCACATAAAATTTGCAACAATAAAGAGGTTTTTTGATCACTTATAGGTGGTCTATAGTTCGTCAGTTGACTGTAATGCCTGTATCACTCGAATTGATGGGAATGTACAATGACTGCCATTTTCACCTCAAAGCTCCTTCTTCATGAAAGACAAATGATCAAATGATTTGAAATTGACCTTCCCTTATATAGGTTGTGAGCTAATTTATCAAAGTGCTTTGGTAGTCATGAAAATCATCCCCCTAGATAATTGGACTACTATGAATCCATTATTGAGATCAAGATTGAAATCTAATACACTTAAAAAGCTCAAAATCACATTTTTAAATTTTGGGACTCACACAAATGAATGCCTGTGCAATCTATCTTTTTTATACCTTATAAATCTAAAACACTATCAATTCAAAGTATTCTCAAAAAAATGATATTTTCATAAAAAGCCAACTTTGGTCAGCTATGGTCAAACTTGGTCAACCAAACCTCTGAATCACCTTGAACCAACTCAAACTTTTCTACATGCTCTTTTAATATGTTCAATATTCTTTTCAATCTTTGATCACCTCACTATCTTCAAATCTATTGCTCTACATTAATATTTTGATGTGTCACCTTTTGATCTTGTTTCCAAGGGGGCATAATGATTACATCATTGAATCTTTCAAATCTAGCTTCAACTTAATCTGAATATAACATCCTCATTGTTAGGGGCATCTCATCACCTGGGGTATCTTTGTTCCCTCTATTTGGTATCATATGTTATCTATCCTACTTATTGATTAGCTAATCAAACTCAAAACAGTCCTTGTCATAGCTTAATGGACATATATCTAGATGTTCTATTTGGACTCCTAAGGATCAAGCCTCATTTTGAGGATAATCCTATGAATCGTGATAGGTCTTGTTATATTTTTCTATATGGACTAGTATTCAAATGTTCTATCTGGACTTTGGAGGATTAAGCTTCATTCCGAAGATAATTATAAGCTTTCTTTCAATTATTGTTTAATGATAGGTATCAAGGGATTCTAATCCTGACTCCTAATGATTAAGCCTTGTTCTAGGGACATTCATATGAATCATTATTAATCTTTCCATCTATTAAAAGACATGTATTGGGGCATTCTAACTCTAACTCCTGAGGATTGAGTCTCATTCTAGGAATGATCCTATGAATCATGACAATCTTTATTCTATTGGACCGGTATCTAGATGTTATATCTAGACTCTGAAGGGTTAAGTTTCATTTTGGAGATAACCCAAAAAATATCACCAATTGGTTTTTGTATCATTAATCTTGGAGCCAATCTCAGTACTTGTTCTATACTAAAAACTTTCAATTTCTTTGAATCAATGTGTTGCTCACAGATTTATTCAAAGAAGGGAAAATGTATTACCCCTAAATTGGCACATTGGCATTCTAAACCATTTTTGGTGCATCAATCTTAAAACATCAATTTATCAACCAATTAAGTCCTATTGTACTAGGCATTTTTGGTTCTAATTGTCTTTACTTGACCTAAGTGTTAAATAAAGATAAACCCTAATATGTATAAATCACTACTTTATTTAGTTCCTAAATATTGATCCCAATTGGCTAAATTAAATTTCTAAATGAATTAATTTAATTACAAGTTTTGGTACTTTAATAAAATTAAAATCCACCCCATTTAGCTAATACACATGAAAAAGAAATTAAATATATTGATTTAATTAAATATACTCACCATAATTTTTGAAATTAATTATTTAATTAATTAGAATATTAAGATTATGGGATCATATTTTAATGGATCAATATTCTCCCCTAATTCATCTCATTCAACACCATAAAAAATGGAGGATTGAATCTTTTGTTCAATTTGAACCATACATCTAGTTTAATCTTGACCATTTATTAGGTTCAAGATTCTATAAAAGAGACCCTTGGTCTCTCATTTGAAGTGGATACAAGTAAAGAGTATTGAACCACTATTGGATTGAGCACTCGAGCATTTTGTATTCACACCTCTATTGCTTTTACATGCTTATCATCTAGATTACAATGCATTTATTTAGCTTAATTTTATTATCATTGGTCTTAGATTAATTCGAATATCATATAGATTAATTCATATCGTTGCATGATACAAAATCTCAAAAACATAGATCAATCATGCATTTACATTTATTCAAATCCTTCATACTAGTTTGTTTTGGTTATTGAACTCTTGATTCTAAGAGTATATAGTTAAAGCTCGTCTAGTTAGAAAGAAATAGATTGCCTTATGCATACATGCCAGGTGAATAATCTCATGTTTATTACTGACAAACAATGATCATGTTGAAGTGTGTGGTTGAGTTAGAGGTCCATATTTAATACTCACAAAATCCTGGTGTCTTGGTTGTGTGGATGTTATTTGATATGTTTTAGTATTTAATGTTTTATATTCTACAAGTTAATTATTATTGAGATAGTGGACTGCAAGTTTATGTTACTAATAAGTTTCTATAGAGACTAAGTGGATCAAAGATTAGATCTATTTTGTTTGAAGAGTGAAATTTTTTAATTGGTACATCTAGACCTAAGGATAACTGATTCACCCCCCCACTCTCAATTATTCTAAATTATTCTAAGAGATATTGTATAGGTGTCAAGACCATAGTTAATGACAAAAAGCTTGGCATCATCAACTTGAGAAAATTAACCCTCGATAAGCCATATAAAATAGTAAAGAGTATTATTATAAATAAGAGATAATTTTGTAAATGGAAAGAAGGAACAAGAACAAAAAGAAGATCATATGAGGGCAAGATTGGAAGTATGGTGGAAAGATAGAAAAAATTGGGTCTCAAAAAGGCGACAAGGCCTACACTGAAAACAAAAACATTAGGAAGGAAAAGAGAGATGGGAATGGAAATTTAGTACCTTTCCAAGAAACAAAAGTGTATATTCATAACCTCCACACTCCTACAAGACATCCTAGGTTCTTTGATGTTCTTTGATGGGGTTGAGTATATAGAGGATGGACTCATGAGGTTCATTAAATGGGGTTTGGGTAATGCTAGCAATAGGAAATGTGGATGGGAATTGGATCGACTTGATGGATGGGAGGTTTTCAATGATGGTAGGAAATGTAAGGGGATTTATAAGAGGGGTTTCAATAATGGTAGGAAATGGAGGCTGATTTATAAGTGGGTTGGATGATAAAGGGATGATAGCTATTAGAGATGGAAGAGAAATGATGGTTGTGGGTGATGGAAAGGTTTCAACACTAGAAACTTCACATGATGTAATTAGATGACATGGCTTGTTAACTTAACTTGGACATGGATATTCTATTGGTTTCCTTATAAAACTCTTTATAGACTAGGTGTTCCTTGTAAAATAATTACGAAACAACATTTACAAAACTTTGTATTGTTAATGTCATAGCACTTAAGAAATAGTATTTCAAAGCCAATATATTATTGTAATTTTAATAATATTTAAAAAAATTACCTCAAGTGTTCTTGCTCCTATCCTCTCACCTCTATCATAACAAGTACTTTATGGTGTTATACTATTTTCTACACCCTACACTACATATTGTTCACATATCAATCTAATGTGTTCTATAATTTTTTTAAAACTTTTACAATATTTAGGTGATTAATAACATGTTAAAACTCAAACAAAAAAATAAATTTCTCCTCTCCACCAAAGACCATCATCATCAAATCATATGTGAGTGTGAAACTCCCAACTTTGTATGCATAATAGGTCTTCTTGCAATGTACACATGGATGAGATGACATTGCATCCTAATTTGCCTCACTATCCACCCCATCACATATCCAATGACAACTAAAGCAACAATGTTGATCAAGACCCAAACATTGTAATGGTGCATTTGATGATGATGTAGGTGGCACAAGTGGAGATGACACTTGTGGTGCATTTGATGATGATGGATCTATCACAAGTTGTGGTGACTATTAGCCATTTTAGCTACCCCCTATTTTTGTTCTAATGTTGCCATCTTTGTGAATACCCAAGGTGATGGCCATTCCCTACATTATTTGAATTATTTATTATTTCCATGCAAAAATAAAAGGGAATACATAAAACCTTGGCTATACATTGTTTTCTTTTTATATCCCTAAGTCTTTAATTTCTTCATATTATATGTCAATATCTTTATTAATACTTCAAGTCCCAACAATGCAAAATCCTTTCAATCACCTTGTCACTCTGGTTTGTGATCAAACTATCAGAGGAACTACAAAGATGAAAGAATGTTAGGTTCGTGGTCATTGTGGCTTCACAATGGTTAGCACTAACATTCAGGTTAATGTTGTGAGGGAGTGAAAGCAGTCAATCACACAATCGTAGATCAATTATGCATGAAGAGATTTTAAGTTGTGAAGCTATGACTGATGGTTTTTGCATTTCCTACATGCACATTCAATGGGACCTGGTGGTGGTGACATAACAATGTAGATAAGTGTCAACATTCCTAAAAGTTCATGGAGCATCAAAAGAAGAAATGTCTTAGAGGCCCACAATCAATCACAGTCGTCAATCTAGAAGTAGATCAATGTTTCTCACTTTCCTTCTTTTCAAAGGTTCATATAGAATAGCCAAAGTGAGAAAGATACAAGATGACATGTATCCTATTCACCATACAGTCGAAGAAAGAGACCATCACAACATCACTCGCAGTCAAATAAACCAAAAAAATTAGGTCATGAAGTTGCAAAAAGGGAGCAACAACAACTAAATCAGGGTGATTACATCTTGGCATGAGGTCAATAATGAGTTATAAGTTGAGTTCCAATATTGTGAAATGAGAAAACAATTAAGTTTAAGGGCTAAGCATGACATCACACAATTTGATCTATAGTGAAATTTTTCAATTGCAAGGCTATAAATAGTGATGGTAGTTAATCAAAATAGTGTGCACAATATCGCACAATTACAAGGGGCCTTGTGTTTGGTGGTTTTGATGGGGTGACATGGTTAAATATAATAGTGAATTGATTTATCATGCCATCACATAGTGAAGGAAGTGTTAGGTCCTAACCATTGTGAAGGTGTGAAGTAGTCAATTTGATGAGGTTCGTAAGGTCATTGTAGTTATTATGCTAAAGTGATTTCAAGCTACAAAGAAATGATAGGGAATAATATGAAGCAATGGAGATATTTTAGGGCCATATAGTCAAAAAAGGTTTTAAGTTGTGAAGCCACAAATAGGAGTGAGCGCAAGTCAACATGATAGTTAGAAAAGTTGGATGGTCTAGTAGAATGTTTAAAAGATATAGGGCCATGTGTCAAAGATAACTATTAAATTTAGTTTACTTGATGACACTTCTAACTTGGCATGGTCATGAACATGAAATAAAGAAGCTCTTTGATGATAGATAGGTCCTTGATTGCATACAACCACCCTTTTGAGTGCTCTCCATATAAATGTAGATTTCATTCTACTTCTACCTTGGATATCCATCTACCCAACATAAATAGTTATGGCCATTGTTTCTATGTCTTCAAGGCTAGAATTTTCATGTAAAGATCAGATTTCCTACATATGGATGGGTATCGAATCAAATCTTTCTGGAATCAACAGTTATAGCTCTCTATAACTTGAAGGTACTAGTTAAGTTTTGGCTTTCAGGGGAAGTCTTCCCAGTTATACTTTAGCTATAACATTAAATTTTGTCACTCTTTTAGGGGTCAATTTCTTCTCATATTCTATATCACTTGTATTGCATACTCTACTACTACAATTTTCTTTGCCTCTAAGTGAATATAATTCTCTGTTGTATCTCCTTCTTCCATTAATATATTATGCAATATATCTTGTTTTCTCTTAATGTATTTCCTTCTTTCCTCAACTTGTATGATTATATCTATATGCCCTTAAAATGATATAGAGTGAAGTTCCTTCCTTGTATAATTCTATTGGTTTCTAATCTACATATGGTCGTCGAGTGAAAGCAAAGATTGATTCTATGTATTTGGGGATTATATTGATGAATTGTGTATTTCTAGGTAGAGATAAGACTAAATGTACTATTTTGGTATATCACCCTTCTAGATTAGATTAGGTAGTTTGATTTTCATGCATTTCCTTTTTCCTTTTGCTCTCAAGAAGTAGTTAGGTGCATCTTGATAGTAAGGAAGTCATCCTTCTCTGGAGACTCAATCTCATTGTTCAAGTCCCACAACTTGGAGATTGTTTCCATGTTTCACATGATTTCCTTTAGATCAAACTTTAGGCAAGGGTGCAAACTTTTGTGACAATAGTTTTTGACACGCCCGATGGGACATATATTCAAGTTTACTCAGAAGTCTACTAGTTTATTGATGTCAAGAAAAGACTTCAACTTCTATGATGAGAAGATAGTGTTGCTCTTAGAATTTTAAGCCTTCAAGAGGTTCACATTCAAGAACTTGGTGACTCCATATCTACATCTTGGTTCTAGACTAGAGTTATTGCAATTCATGCCCAAGGCTCAAACAAGGGAATCTTCTAGAGGTATTTTTTAGGATACTGAACTTTCATTTTCAAATCCTAGAAGAAAAAGAAATAGACTCTCTCTATCACCAATTAGGAGTTCAAAAGTAGAACATACACCTGTTAGATGTTTTTCTAATGCCCCTCTTGATAGATCACAACCTAGGGTACCATATTTTCATCTGAATAGACCCTTTATTCCACATGGTGCTCCCTAGGAATCAAGTGTTTGCTACCTTTAATGGTGGCAGTCCTCTCATCTTAGCTCAAAGACATGATATCTCACTATCTTCTCATAAAGGTTTAGTAGAATTTCCTAACATGAAGGTTTTATTTCCCTAAGAACATATTCAAGAAATTTCAAACATCTGCAATATTCATGGTATTACAGAGAATGTTGTCGTTGTTATACTTTTAGCCTCATCATTAAAGGGGAAATATTTATAATGGTATAGGGGCACTAGTACATTTGCACTTGTTTTTCTACCAAAATTTTTGGCCAAAGCTATTATTTCTCTTTTTTTCATCCCTGTGTTGGTTAAAAACTATCCTAAGTTTTCTTGAGTTGGTCAAAATTTCAACCAACTCAATCACATAACAAAGAAAATTGGTTGGTCAAAAATGTCATAACAAAGAAAAGGTGAATGAAATTATTACTACCATGTATTGGTGCCTTATGTAGGCCAAACTTCATTCCCATGTAGGTTGAAAATCATGGGGGTAATAGGACTTGGTTGAAACTCACAAGGGTAATAGGAATTGGTTGAAAATTGTAGGTAACAGGCTTGCAAGCTACCTTCCACTCCTTCCTGACCCCAATATACTCTTATTCTTTTATGTTGGCTTACTCGTTTCTTGGGTTAGACTTGCTTAGTGGGTTGGCTTTGCTTGGTTTAGGTGAATTTGACCTCCCCATCTCTGTTCTTGGGTTACACTTGCTTCGTGGGTTGGCTTACTCTATTACTGGGTTGGACTTGGTTGGTTTAGGTGAATTTAACTTCCCCATCTCCTTTCTTGGCTCCCTTGTTTGTGAATGACATTTTCTACCATTCCTAATATTTTTGATCCCAAAGAAAAAAAATAGTTGAAGCCCCAAGCTAGGTCCAAATCAATCAAACTAAGGTCTAAGAATGCTTGTTAAGATAACAAATTGGTAATCATTTTGTCTGAATATATTAATTTTTATTGGTTATAAGTCATTGTGTGTTATGTTTACCCTAATAAGAATTTAGCCCATAGGTGTGGTATCAAATCTATAAGATTATAAATAGGGGTATGTAATGTAGTGAAAAAGGGTTTCATTTGTAAAATGACATCATTTGGATTCTCACCTACAAAGCTTCTCAAGGATGTAACCAAGGCATTTATTGTTAAAAGACAATTGATGTTATTCAATTAAGAGTTATCTATGGGCCAAAGGTTGAGTTATTGTTTCAGTAACCAGCTAGGATTCTATGTTGGTATTTATAGGTCATAGATATCAACCATGTTAATCAAGTATAATAATAGCTTTTGAGCTTGAAGCATTTTTTAGATGTAAAATTGGATTTCTTGTAGCAACAACCCACATGTTAAGCACATATCTCTATTCATCTCTTGCTTTAGATCTCTTCCATTAAACACTTAAGGTTGATGGCTATATGAAAAAATTAAAGCTAGTGATATTAATAGATGATGTTAAGAATTCAGCCCACAGGTGTGGTATCAAAGAAGGCCATGGGTGCCTTGAATATTGAAGTAAAAATCCCATTGAAAATGGTCTTTGAAGCTCACAATCCCAACACTGCAACAAGCTGAGATCTTAAATAGACAAAAGCTTCACTTAGTAGTGAAATTCTTGAATATGTATCTACTAATAAACCACTGTCAATATTTGGATCCAAGATCACCTTTGCAAGCCAATAGTTGGCTGCTACTTGCCCAACAACAAAGGCTCCTTGGGAAAATAAAATCAACATAGAAAGTAATGCTCCTTTTGCAATGCAAATATAGTCAATATATGGTTCCAATCCTAAATCCCCCATTTCCTTCTCTTCTTCCATAGTCAATTGTGTCATATTAGGTGTAATATCTCCTCTAGTATCTTGGATGACGAGCTTAGTTGAATTCTGCATCCTTGCAAGTTGCAAGGATCCAATCTTAGCTTCAAGTGGAGAAGCCTACTTATTCATGGGATCATTAACGTTGCAGTATGTTAATAGTAATAACTAGCATTATAATGCTTGGTTTAAAATTTCCCCATGGACATACAAAGATTATTATTTATTTTCATGTATGTAAAGTTGAACCCAACATATATATGTTATCACAATTTGTGGAAAAGAAGATTTTGGAGAAAAATGGTCAAGTAGATTCTTGATGGAGGATATAGAGAGTTGCTTCAGAATGATGAGGTACTATTACTATAACAATATTTTCTAGCCTTGGCACAAATTCATATTTATATGTTTTTGTGATGAGAAATAATTCTAAATGCAGTAGCAAAATCTTTAAAATGTTGGCATGCCATTAGCTACAAAGGGAAAAGGCATCATCAAGAGTTCTCCATGGCTTCAAAGAGGGAGTTGTCCAATTCTCCCCAACTTATAAGGTAAGCATATAAAACAACTAAATGAATTTGTGATGCATTCTGTCTCATATAGTACTTGTTTGAGCATTAAGGAACTCAAGTTTTTCAAAAAAATAAAAGACAATCTTTCATATATCAAGGAAAATGAATTGTTAACCATGTTTATTCTTCTTGTATGGTGAGTGATCAAAAGAGTTTACACCATCTGAAAAGAAAATATGTTGAATTCTTATTCTTTTTTCTAACAAAGATGCAAAGAAATTCCACACAAATGTATGATTAGAAGCAAATGCCAACATGGTGTAATTGTGTTCTTTGGTGAATGTTGTAGGGATGCCACATAGACCTTATATTTTATACATATTCACCACAAATTGCAAAAAGGTTATGTCTGATGTTCTACTTAAATATTTTCTTGTAACTTATGGGATGTGATGCCTTGGCTAAATTATGACTATCATTCAATCTTGCTTTAAATTTTGTTCATGTTTCTATACAATTTAGTGCTTTGTAATGATTGATTATTAAATGCATATTATTTTCTTGTTGAATTCATTTAAGTATATTTCACTAGTACACAATAATACCATAAATACTTGAACCTAGGATAAATGACATCAAAGGCTCCTCATCGCTTTGTTTAGAAATGTGTTGCAATATTCTCGTGTTATATCTATGTGAAATTTAGAGACTAAAATCAAGGACTGAAGGTTTGCATTTCTGTGATATATTGATATTTTCTTATTTCATATCTATTTAGCTATACTGGAGCTAGGTAAGAAATAGGTAATATAATTAAGGAAGGAAAGTCTAAGCACTGATACTCATGACAAGGTAGGGGCAACTGCATGCCAAAAAGGACTGAGTGCTCAAAGTGGGAAAGAATGTACCCTCAAATTAGGATTGGTATATAATAATATAGATTCATGATTTCTTTGAGAGGGGTTGCTCCTATCTATAGAAAGATGAAACTAGAGAACTAAACTATAGGCCAACATGATAAGTAAGCACATAGTAGCAATTGACTAGTATATGTCCTACCAACATAATTAGGAGTATGAGTTATGATTACAAAATGGGCTCAAATTCCAATTGTTGAAAAATATGAGCTTATATGACTATATAGATGAATAAATAAAAATATAGAAGTGTTGTATATCCATGCAACAACAATTACACATGATTCAACATGACCCAACTTCCCAAAAATGATTTTTTTGTTTGGATATTTGTTCAAACATTTTAGCTTTGGATTTTAGTTTCAATGCTATTGATAGAAGCTTCACTCTTGTATGAACATTTATTTAAGCTCCTTCCATTAAATAAATAATATATTATTGCATTATTCAGTTCTAGAACTAACAAGGTAGAAACCATGGATTTCTTATGGGCATTCAAAAGTTGCTCAAATGTTTCCCCTGTTGCTAGTATTTAATGATAGCTCCTTGCCTACTCTATTTCTCCACCTTCCATCACCTACACAGGTGATAGTATTCATATTTATAATATCCAAATAGCCATTAGAATGGAAAATTATAAAGTATTTTCTTTGATAGGCTACAAAAATTGATGAAACAAAGGCTTGTTATGCATAAATACTGGGATCATATCAATAGTAGGAAGAAATTCCACTAGACGAGTCACTAAAACTACTATTTTGTTAGCTAACACTCACATCACACAATCCTACAAACATACCTTCAGACATAGTATCCTTAAAAAAATATGGAGATTTTGACATCTAGATGTCTTATGCCATGCTTATATGCCCTACAATCCAAAATTGCAATCCTCTATGAGAACTACCCCTCTTGTATATTTATTTTGTAGTCTTCTCTCCTAGACTACCCTAAACTCAAAAGAAGTATGCTCAACCTACAAGCTCACATAATGCAATTGAGGCAAAATATTTACATTAATGATTATAGTTTGTGAAAAAATTGGATGTCATGGTTGGATGGCTATTTTTATTTCCAAAATGTTATGTGCTTCTTGGCAAGAATATGGCAATCTCTACTCTTTTTTATCCTCTTTCCTGCTCTAATTTATGAGAGTATGGTTTGGTAGCTTCTTGTATTATGAGAATGCATTGAATGCATGGGATGATTTATACTATTTCCTACTCTAATTTTGTGGTGTTTGGAGTGATTTAGTTCTTTATCTTACTTGCATGATCCTTCCTTCTAAAAGTAACTAGGCATTATAATTCTCTTTGCTCTTCCCCAATCTCTAGAATCTATAGTGAATGTTGTTCTTACTTTAAGTTCTTGTGGGAATATTCATTGTTTTTAATTGTGTTGATCATATGATTTTTTGTTCTTCTCCTTGTTTAGTTTTCTCTTTTCTCACTTCTACTTTGATTCAAGTTTTTTAATGCTGGGTCACTTCCTTTGTAATCTATTTCTTGTTGGGCATTCATTTTGCACGAGGTCAACAACAGGAATCCATAGTGTAATTCCTCTCTTGAAAAGCAAATCTTTTTAAAGATCCACTCCAAGGTTCAGTGTTTGTCTTGAGACGTACCAAAATCCGCTCAATAGAAGATAAATGTGAATGTTCACAAGGAGGCCTTTGCTGGTTCCAAAAACTCTTTTACCTTGGAATCAAGTAAAATCTGTTTGCTGTCTCAAAATATCACACCAAAAGAACAATTTTTTTTGTATTTTCTATTTTTCAATGAATGCAATTCTAACAATCCAACTACTATGAGGTCCTATTCTAACAGGGGGGTTAGCAAAGAAAATAATGAAACTAAAAGAAAATAACATGAAATCAAATAACTTGAAAGTGAAATTCCTAAGCGGACATAAGCTATAGAACACAACATGCTGTGAGTTAAATCTTTGAAGAAATCGGTAGGAAATCAATGAAAACAGGAGCAACGCTTCCTAGAATCCACTAATGCAATCATCGGTGAGAATCTGTAACAAATTGAATGATGTTTCACTCTTCATCAAATTGCAAGGCCACAGAAAGTGCGCTCATGTGAGACAAAAAGCTATGTAGACACAATTGGGTGATCTCTTCTCAAGCTCGTTACATCAATGCAATTCATATATCTATAGCAAACACCAGAACTAAAAGATCGCACAACCAAGAACAATGCAATAAACCTTCAGCTCAATCACAATCTCATGAATAAAATCCACAAAACAATGACACATCCAAGCAAGAATAACTACACTTTGAATGCTATCATCAAAAGCATAACTTTATTGCATAATAACAGGGGCCCTTATTACATTTTACAATGGGGTATTTATAAAAAAATGTCTCCTCAATTTGTGTTGAGAGTGAGAGATATCTTAATGAAATAAAATGCTTTTAAAACATTAAAACAAACTAAATATATACAAACTGGTAATCTAACTGGTGCTTAGAGGGACTCCATCCATATTTTATTCATTAATTGGATGCATGAGCCCTTTACATGTCAAAAACAATGAAAGCATGAGAGAGAAAGTAGGAGGAAGCCATCAGTCAAAGTAGAAGTGCATGGAGACACCAAAAATAGAAGCTGGCCCTTCACTTGATGTGTGCCAAAGTTAACTTGCCATCAAAATGCATTTCCAATGCATGGAAAGTGTTATTTTTGGAACTGGCAGTCAATTGTCGGTGCACCTTTGAATTGCGGACCTATGGAGCTGCGGAGCTACAGACCTATGGAGCTACGGACCTCGATTGACTCAAAAATCTCAAAAAATTTCTAAGTGTCAAAATTGAAATTCTGGCATCTAGGTTTTGTTCATCTTCATCCTAAAGAGATGTTTGGATATTTGCCCTTGAATTTCTCTATAATCTTAGTAATCTTAGCAGCATTGGGAAGATCCAAAGCCTCATACTTATCTTTGACCTTCTGTCTATAGTTGTCCACCTCAATTCTAGTTTCTACAAAATCTCCAAGTTTGGTATCCAACTCTAACAATGCTTCTTCTATCCTGAAGGCTTGTTTGATGTCTTCATCACTGGATGCTTCCTCTAAAGTCTTTCTAAAGTTTTCTACAACTATCTCAACTGGTAAAAGCTTCTCTTGTTCTTTATCTTCAAAAATATCCAAGCATGCATCACTATATAACTTTTTTGCTTCCAGAATTTTCTCTCAAGCTTGGTCCTTGAGCCTATGTATCTCATCATGCAATATTTCCTTCACTTTATTTCCCTTTGCAATCTTTTCTATCCAATCATCTATCATGTCTAGCTCTTCTCTGGTATATACATCAATCAGAATGCAGTACCTTTATCCTTTTATGGCCTATAGAATTTGCAAATCCTTGCTCCAAACCTGTACCGCATCCATAATGATGAAGTCCTACCTCAAAATTGCCACGATCTTATCAACATTATCTTGTGTATCATGTAATAATTTCAAACTTCTTGTAATTATAGTGACACCCCTATCCTCAAGGTTGTCTCACCAATCTTGACAAGCTCTCAAGAATGGACTGAGACGTACACCTTCCCCTTCTTTAAGAATGGTAGTCAAAGTCTCCTTAGGGTATTCAGAATCAAGAGGACCAATAACTTTAGCTAGATATCCTTTCAAGATCTCAACTTGCCTTCAAAGTGCTCTGATTTCAATCTCATCACGTTCCATATGATTAAGAACCTCTTTGACTCCCATAGTCATCATCTGTCGAGAAGTATCCCGTGTAGGCTTCCCTAACCTGATATCCTTCACTTCATAGCCCTGAAGGCTAATAGCTTCTTCATCTATACCTTTCGAAGGATGAGCCACTTGTACAAATAAGTCTTGATTCTGAGTAGTGGTAATGAATGAAAATGGTGTTGCATCCTGTAATGGAGAGTCAGGCTTGATCAAAATCTTTGCAATGTCACAAATATCATCCTCTGAAGCAAGGAATTGATGCTTAGCACTTCTCATTATTTCCTTTTGGAACCATCTCTGGATATGTCTTTCTGTAACCTTGGCTCTAGATGATGAAGGGATGTGTTCAACTACCTTCTTCCCTCTATCACTTTTGCTTGGAGTTTCCTATTGTGAGGGTTCTTCTTCTGTAGTCTCAGTTTTTGTAGATCCCATAGTTTGATCCTCAACTTCCTGGGAAGGCTGTTGCATACATTCCATTACCTGTGCCTCTTTTGGTGGCTCATTAGTAGTCCTTAGTTTTGGTTCTCCTTGTAATGATGATTCTTTCTGAACATGCTCCTCTGAACTCAGAGGTGGAGGTATCACTGAAACCTTATCTACCATCATAGCCTGAGGTGAAGATGGGGACGTTGGATGAGGACCTTGTGTCTCAAGTGGCATCTGCATCCAATCTTGCTGTTGAAATTCACCTATAGGAGTATCTCTAATCTTATCTCCAACCAATTCTGTACCTACTGGCATGAAATCAAAATTTGGAATGGAGAGAATATCATCACCTACCTCTCTTTGCTTATTCACCCATCATTTTACTTCATCTTCCAAAGAAGAGAGCTCTACCATTTCAGCTTAGGTGGGTGGTGGGTTATTTGTGACATTCTTCTTTCTTTCCAATTCTGTGGCTTTGGCAAGTCGAGTTCTCCCTTGTAAAGGCACTTGTTCTTCCTCCCCATCTGACTCTGTCTCATCCTCATCTGATTATTCCTCGGGAATGGTTTCAAGAATAGATGGATTAGGCACTAATCTTTTACGAACTCTCTACCTCTTGTTCATCCTAACCTTAACCCTCCTTTTCTTCTGTGGAACCATAGGAGAAGCGGGTTCTTCATGCATTGGATGAATGGATGTTTCAAGAATCTCTCCTTCTTCTTGTTGGCTTGACAAAATAGGAGGCAATGGAAAATCAACCTAGATATGAGAAATTCCAAGGTCTCAGGGGTCTTGGGAAGTAGATTCATGTTGCTACACAGGGGCCTGTTCTTCAACATGCTCTATTTGAATCCTCTGAGGAGAGGCTCTCTTCCTCTTTTCTTTCTTCTTCTCTGAAGGATGGTAGTATCCCACTTGATGACCAAGCTAGTAGACTATTTCTAGCCTGATAGGAGACTGGAGCACAAAGATAGAAACTATGATCTTCCTCCCCTTTACCCTTTCTGGGTGAGCATGTGCATGGACTATCACTATGTCCAAAATCGGATCAAGTGGAAAGGGTTTCTTGATCCAACTCTTTGTCATTCTGATGGCATGTCTTGCTCGATGATTAATATCATCTCCTTCCTCCCTATCAACTTCTACATTTAGAATGGGCCTCTCGCCAACCTTATTTATATTGAATAAGGGATCCAATAGCTCATACGAATCTTGTAGCCTTATCTCATCCAAGATGGTCAAATGGAGAGCCTTCTCTGCTAAATACAAAGTCATTCTACAATAGTCCCTGATACAAACATCATAGTCATTTGTGACATTCATCCAATGATCTTCAATGGCGTCCTCATGGTAGAACTCTTTTCCTGCCAAATTTTCCACTTTACCAACATTGTCGAAGAATGGCCAAGGAGAGTTATATTCTTTGAGAGGATAGTTCTCCCATTCCCAATCGAAAGTCGGGATATCCTACTTTCTCTTTACCTGGTATTCTCTTATTACAAATGGCCAATCCCAACAAGGTCTTCATTGTTTCTTGATCCTCTCATAAGCTGACTCAATCTGCCAAGAAATTTCTATTAGAACCAACTTGTCACTTGGGTATCTTGGGAGCTTCTTTGGATGGATAGATGCACCACCAACCCGAATGTATGTGAATGTCTGGAACTAGATAAAATATGCACTAAGAGCTATGATATGTGCCTTGGCCTCATCAGAAAATCTCTTTCCATAATTGCCTTCGATGAATCAAACGGTGGCAAAGATAAAGGCATCATTCACAATCATGTACTCTTTGCTTTGCAGCGAGAGCTTCTTCTTAACTAGCTGAGGATAAACTATATACGACCATGCATTAGGGTCCTGCATACTGCCCTTTTTGTACAGCTCGAGATAGTCAGTGGCTCTTGCTGCAAGTAGATATACCACATAAGAAGTCATATAAAATTTCTTCTTGTCCTTTACTATTCGCAACTGATCACACACATTCTCACTAAGTGTCGTGGCCCAATCCAATGGCATTTTTACGTGTCTGATGGTTTCAATAAAGTTAACCATGAATGGAGTGAGATGACCTGCTGTAGGCAATCCCATAACTCTACTCAGAAGAATGATTGAATATCCAATGTCATCCTTCATGTATCCCTGCGCCATATCTACTTTGCTGATTATCTTTCCCCGAGATGGCTTCTCAATGAAGTATGAGGAATATATGATGTCCATGGCCTCCTGGTGATGATCCTTATGCCACCTCTTAGTTGCTTCATATGAAAGTCTGATAAACTGATCAGCTCTAGGTAAGTGAAAAACTCTCTCGATATTATCAGGTCATAGATCTAAGACCACTTCCCCAGTGACACTCTTTACCACCCTTTCCTCGAGAACAAAATGTTGAGATCAGGGCATAATCAATTCAGCTGACTGAATGGTCCCAGGATGTGATGCTGCATTTACCAATCTAGACCGGATTAAGGTAGATCTCAAAGAAGATCTTTCCATTAGGTTGTTACAAACCCTCAAAAACTCTCCCAAGTCAGTGTGTCCAAGTTCTGTGTCTTTGGTCTTAGAGTGTTCATTGTGCAATCATGACTTCGGGGTTACGCCTTGGAACTTGTACACAACTGGCTTTGTTGTTGATTTGGATGTGGATGCCATTTGATTATATTACTTGCATGTCAGAAAGAAAAAGAATGATTAATTACTGGATACATATAAAACATTAAAAAAATGATATTCTAGAACTTATTTTATTTGTTGTGATTTTTTATTTATTTATTTCTTTTTAAGTTTTTTAAATTTTTTTTTGGGTTTTCTATTATATTAAAAAAAAAAAAAAACAAATTAAAAATAAAGAGGTTTGGGGTGGCGGTCGCGCATGCGCATCCGAGAGGAGTGCAGCGGCGGTGCTGCGCGTGTGCCAAGAAGGGCACAACGGAGGCCATGCGCGCGTATTCAAGAGGAGCGCGGCGGCGGTGCCGTGCACACATGTCCAAAAGGGCACCATGGTGGAGTGATGTGCATAGCCCAGAAGGTGCACATAGTGGCCCCACCGCTGCGCGTCCTTAAGGGCGCGCGGAGCAGCAGCCGAGCACGGCCCCGAAGGCACGCACAACAGTCGCACCACTGCGTGTCCAAAAGGGCGTGTGGAGTGGCAACAGTGCACGGTCCCAAAGGAATGCATAGTTTTGTGCCTCCGCACATCCAAAAGGGTGCGGAGAATAGCGGCCACATGTGGCCCAGAGGGACACGACGACAGTGTTGTGCGCTTGCGTCATGAAGGGCACAACAATAGTGCATCACGCGCTTCTTCTCCTGTGCATGCGCTCAAGTGTGAGATCATGGGAATGGGGTGGGGGGAGGTTTCATACCTTCCTCTCAGCACTGTCAAAAATGAAGTGAAAATAAAAAGTAAAAAGGGGGAAGGGGGGGTTTTATAACCCCCCTTCTTTCCTTGTTTCTGCAAAGCGTGCACGCCTCGATATGCACATACGCAAGATTTATTTTTTTTTATTTTTTTTGGGTTTTCTATTAGTTTAACCAAGATTTCTTCTTCCAACTCCCGAACTATGAGTCCGGGAGTCAAAAAAAGTAGAGGTTCCCCATTCCTAGTGAGGAATGGGGCATGTGTTGTGGATACCACAACATTTCTAAGCAATATTTTCTATTAAGCCAATAAAAATATATATTATGATTTCATGTGGAATGGATCTTATTTCCTCAGGGTGATCTCCAGCTCAAGAAAATGTAAGGATGCAAGGTGTCAATAATAAATTTTTAGAGAGCGCATTGAGGAGAATGTTCTTCTAATGAAGTTCAAGTAGTTACAAATGCAACATATATTCATTGAGAAACCAAGTAAATTGGTTGTGTCCAACTACATGCACAT
Organism: Cupressus sempervirens; assembly: GCA_028749045.1. Classification (NCBI taxonomy): domain Eukaryota; kingdom Viridiplantae; phylum Streptophyta; class Pinopsida; order Cupressales; family Cupressaceae; genus Cupressus; species Cupressus sempervirens. The sequence goes on along the minus strand of CM053786.1, from coordinate 562,035,637 downwards.
ATAGTGTATCCTTTATCAGGTGTATGCCATGAGATCAAGGACATTGGTGAAATTCAATGGTTCAAGAAGGTAGTAGCAGAGACAAAGGAGGTGTGTATGCTTGCGTGTCACCATCACAGCTCCTTGACATTGCTTCAATCCTTTTTAATGAAAGAATTCCTCCATCCAGTTGAGATATGGTATGTTTCCTACTTCATTTTTTGAAGAAATTGATTAAGTTGTAGAAGTCCTAGAAAGTTATCATCAAGACAAAATATTGGAATGGGAGTGAAAAGTTCAAGGAAAGGGAAGGAAATGGGATAAGGAGTTTTTGGTCAACAATGTGTTTGGATCAAGTTTGAGTTAACTAGGATTTGTGTGCAACTTTCCATTGGCATTAGATTTGGGGATTCTTAAAGTTGCATGTACAAGTTCCTTGTTAACATGTTTACCCAAAATAAAGCTACAATTCATGAGAGTGACCCCACCTTAGCAACCTAATACAATAATATTTAGTAGAAGTGAGAGAAGTTGAACACACATTGACCAATGACAACATATGTAGTGAATCCAAAATGATGTGCAAAAAATCCCAATAGAGGTGTTCCCATTGATAACAGTGAAACAAAGAAGAGCCTTGTAAAGACCTCCAAATAAATTAGCATATACAAAGAGGGGCAACAAGGCACACAAAAGGCCAAATATGTGATGGTGACTATATAAACCTGGAACATTGTTGCATCCACACGGAATTCACCTTCTCTACCAAGTATTCAGATCATTTCCTATAAAAAAAGAGTAGACTAACATATAACTTCAGCCACTTTGCTAAGAGGAGCATAACCTATCTCTTGAAAAAAAAAAGAAGCATGCATTCATACACAATGCCTTGAAGATGATGCCTGACAAGACATCCTAGTATAGGTATAGCCTACCAACATAATAGAATGTAGAGCCAAAGAAGCCAATAAAACTGGATCAGAACCAAGATGTGCAACCAACTGGGGCCCCATTCTAGAAAGTGTGTGACTTTGAATCCCAAAGTTCTAGCAATGAGTAGCTACCAACATATCCATTGGATGATGCCTATACTTTCTAATCCAGTGACTCAATGTTCCCACTAGCTATGTGTCATGCATAATGCAACATTTATTTTCCTGCATATGTCTATAATTACTACTATTAGTTTATCAGATGGGTTCCAAGTTCAATTGATTTTCTTACACTTGAACACTTCAACTTCTTTTGATTTCTTCAATCTATGGTTAGGTATTTAAAAGAAAATTCTATTTTGAAAATTCAAGTACAAGTACATTGTCAATGATGCTTTAAATGAAGGTTGTTGAGTCCCTCATCCATAAAAATAAAAAACGTTGGTCTCCCAATCATAAGATTAAAAATGAACAACTCCTTCATTACAAAACTAAAAGCCCAAAATCTAAAAACTACTATTTACTTATTATAATAACTTTAGTTACATTTTTTGCTACAATATCACCTATACAAACCAAAACTAGGCAATGTAACTGACAAGATACCCTAAAAAACTTATCTTCCCACTTATAGATGATTTGAATCCCAAGTAAAGATTAAAAATTTCATCCTCTAGGTTCTATAAATTTCCCCCCAATACAAGCTCTATAGCACCTCCATCTTCTCAATGCTCATTCCCAACTTTTCTCCAAGAAAATATTCAATAAGCCACTAGAAGTCTTTCCAACACCCCATCAAAATAACTTCCTTGTTGCTTACTACCAAACACAAATTCTCTTAAATATTTTTTATAATAGATAACCATGTTCATCTGAATTTCCTATTTTCCAGTAATTCAAATCCAAACACACTTCTAACCATCCTAAAGGTGTCTGGATTCAAAATGTTGAACATGTTTTCTAGGTGGTAGTCTAAAAGAAACTTACATAAGGAAAGTCACAATATTTTGATCAATACTTGGATACTTGGAACCATGCAAAACTAAAATGAATGCTTACACAAAAAACAAGTCGCCATGTCTGAACAAAAAAATATTTCCAATTACAAATAGAATGGAAGGAGGGTAACCTAGTTTAGATGCTCAAAAATGGTTTGCATCTATGGTTTCATCACTTCTTCATACTAATTCATCCCATTTTCTCATTCTACTAACTCTGATCTTTTGGCCAAATTTATCATATTTCATCATTTGTATCCTCTTTCACAACAACCTTTTATCATTCTGAAATCATTTCATATTAACTCAAAACCATTTCAAATCAACTCAAAATCACCCCAAATCAACTAAAAATCACTCAAAATCAATCATAATCATCACGAAACATGTCAAACATCTCAAATCAATCATCATCTATCCAATCCTAGGCATTATTGTGGCTTTTAATGTCTTGGAAACCTATCAATCTATCAACCTATCAATCTAACCTTAGGACTGTCATGGCTCTCAGTGCTAGGTCAAACTATTATTCATGTCATCCGATCTTTGACATTGTCGAGGCTTCCAATGCTAATTCATGGCATTATCAACCATTTTTAATAATATTGACAGCATTTGTCGATGTTATTATGATCAACCATATCGATCAATCTTGATCCTGTAGCAATTTACAATGTCAGTTAAATGTTACATATCAATCAATCCATGTTATGTGTCCTTGGAATGTTATCAATTTCGATGAATCGATCAATTTTACCATGGCTTTGGTCTATCTATCATCATCCTATTCAATTCATATCATCATCACATTTCATCAAAGGAAACTGTCACATTTATTTAATCAATTTTGGCCAATCATTTACTAATTTACTATATAGGATTAAATAACCCATAATTTACTCATATCATTCTTACTAATTATTCTTCCTAACTAATCTTGTCAATTAATTAATTTTATTAATTAATCTATTCATCATCCAAAACCATGGAAATTCACAATTTCCGAAGTCACATTTTCCCTCATTAATTCCATTTTTACTAATTCCTATTTTGTGGAATAAAAGGATTTTAATTCAAATATTCCATAGAATATTGACATCATCATGACACTTGAGTATGACACCTTGTCGATTCTCCTTTGACACTTGGCTAAGATATGTCATAATCCAATATTCTTATTCTCTTACACATTTCCATATTTAGCTTCTTTGTCATAAATTCTTGGCTTTAAGTGGGTTGAGGTATCTTATGATGCATCATAGATTCTCTTCCACATTTAGCCAAGTTTGACTTCCATGCGTCATAGAATCCTACATTTGCATCTTTTTTCATATGTGTCATGGATTCTCAAAGGAATCTCTTACCATAGCATATATCTAAGGGTGACAAATCCAATGGTCTCACCTTGAGTTTTGATTATAAAATGAGAATTCTTTCTCTTATTTCTAGTCCTAATTTCTTTTAGATTTTTCACTCCATCTCTCACACTAAAATCACAACTTCAAGTATTCTCAGAGCATTATCATCATCTTAGGATTTTACTTCAATTTTTGTGTGAACTATAGGAAAATTTGGATCTACATAATTTGGAGAAGAAAGAAGGACATGGGAGCTACAAACAAAAGAGGGAGTTTAAACATTGTTTGCTTCTTTTGATTAGTTTGGTTTTCATGGTAGACTAGTGGGTGCTAACGTATGTTGATTGAGTTTGTGATTTTCTCATAGTATGTTATGCATTTAACCCATTTTCTAGTCCTAAATTTTTGTGAACTCAATGTTAGGGCACACTTGGGCACTTGCATGACCATTTTGGGCCTCCAAACTGCACTTTGGAACCCTAAAACTGCATTTAGTAGCCTCTGTACCTCCTCATTCTGCACTTGACCCAAAACTGCATCTTGCACCAAAAATCTCAGTTTGCATCATAGGATCTTTGCATATCACATATCCTCTTAGCATCATCACCATTCCAAATCCCCCAAATGTCATTTTGAACCCCAAAACCTTTGAACTTAGTTGAAAATCTGAACAAAAGTATGGACCCTAGAGTATTACATTATGTCAATGGATAATGGATCTTGACCAGGGTCATTTTATCATTTTTATTTATCATTTTCTTTGGTCAAGATCTACCTATGTCAAGGTATATTTGACTTTGTCATTTTGATCTTATCACATTTTATCTTTTTTTGGTCAAGATCCAAAGTCTATTGTCATAACGTTACACTCTTAGGTCAATACCTTTAAAAGATTTCACCTAATTTCAAAAGACTTTCCATATACCCTTGTCATTGCATTATCATATTCCTAGTGTCCCTAAATGTCATTTTGACTCACCCTAGAGGCATATCCCTCTCATCTTGCATCAGTCAAAATCCTAGCATCATTTTCACTATCAAACCCTATCAAATTGTCTATCAATCAAAACTATTTTCCTAATCATTTATCCTCATTTTGCATAGCCTAAACATCATTATCAACCTTAGAACATTGTCCTTTGCATAGTACACCTTGCATACATCAACCTTTAGCATCCTTACCAAGTCCAAAAAATAACCCTAACCTTCATTTTGCATACCATAACCTTCATTTTGCACACCTTCAAAATGACACCTTGCATTTGCATTTGCATAATATCCCTATGACATTTTCACTTTGCATATCAAAACTCTAGTTCATTTGGAATTTTCCTAGGTTTCATAACATCCTTGAACACTTAAAAATCCCAAAAATAATCATATCTTGCATACCCACATCTTATTTATCAAGTTTTGACCTCTTTTACCAATTGCAACCCTATTTTACCAACTGCAACCCTATTTTACCAACTGCACACTTCAAGTGTGCAGTTGTTATTTTTAGGATGCACTTGGTAGTTTTAGAGTGTACTTGGTAATAAGGTATTTTATTCTAGGTTCCAGAACCCTAATCTATACTTCCACACCTTGCATTGCATCCCTAAACCTTGCAAATCACTCTAAACCACTCAAAACACTCAAAATTTGCATTTTAGGCACCCTAGCACCTCGGTTTACCCATTCAATACCTCCTACTTACCAACTACTTACCTTCATACCCCCAACTACATCATGGGAACACTTGGTATTGTTTGAGCATAGTTGGTAGTTTAGGTGTACACTTGGAAGGCAGAAAATCCATTCAGGTTTCCCTCCATTGCATCTACATTCTTAGGTATCATGCCAACAATTACTAGGACACAATCAGCCTAGGGACCCGAAGAAATTTATCAACCCTTTTTTTCTGAGGAACCAACACAACCAAAACCTCATCCAAGACAAAAGAAGAGAAAGAAAACCCAACAAACCTTTGACAAAGAACAAATCGAGACATCACAACCTTTACTTGTAGACCCTTTAAACATGTATCCACAAGATCACTATAACCAAGAGATTATGCAACAAACCTTGAACAATGCACCTACCATGAGGTTTCCTTCAAAAACTTCCCCTACACATGGGATGGTTCAATGGAGTCCTAAATTTGAACCTATATTCATGCCAATACCACCCGAAGGTGGAAGTGTACCAACCACACCCGAAGATGAACAATCACACTCCTTTAAATTCAGCCAACCTAACACAAGTACCTTCAACACCAACACATAAAACATACAACAAGGTATTGTACACCTTAGTGATGACTTTGACACTAATTATGGCATCTCTGACGAAGAAATGGCTAGGGCATGTCAAGACAAATTTTTTTGCAAGAACTTCAAATGTTTGGCAACCCAAGAAATTGTCAAATTCAACCCAAATGTGGAGGGACCTAAGTCCAAATATTAAACCAACACAATAGTTGAAAACATACAACCCATGATCAATTTGGACTTAGATAAGGGAAAACAATCTTTGGATTTTTCAAATGCAATAATGGCACCTATAAGGTCCCATCAAGAACCAACAATTGAAATCCTCCAAAGTACATTTGAACACATCAACATTAATCCCTTGAGCCACAACCAATGAAGGTAAATGAGACTCTCCCTAAATATCCCAAAAGGACTTTAAGATTTGATTTTAGTCACATGATGCAACAACAAGATGCACCTAAAGGGACTTGTGCTCTAGGGATGTCGGACATACCTCCTCTGGAGACAAATTAAAAAATTGCACCTTTGCATAACTCTACCAAGTGTTATGACATCAAATGTTATGGAGACCCTCACAAGTACACTATGTGAAACATCAAATACAACAATCCCTATTGATGTGCAAAGGAAAAGTCTTATTGATATTACACCTATTCCCAAAAGGAATGCACCTAATTGTCAAGTCAATATGATGTCCCAAGGAGAAACCTCTAACACATAAAGGAGCCAAAACAACAATACCAACATGATGATCACTTCTCAAGGACATAACCAAATCCCCCAAAAAAATCAACCTATGATAGTCCAAGGACCTAATGTTTCCAACACACATTCAACATATCAACAACAACATCAACCACAACAACAACAACCTCAAGTGGTGTAACCATCCAACATCCCTAACACACAATCCAACATAAACCCACTTGACTTACATGCAATGTATCAACAACAATTCCAACAAGAACAAGCCATGTTCGCTGAACAACAAGATCAACTCAAACAAAAAATGGAATACCAAAGATGCCTTAAGCAACAAATTGCATACCAACAACATGTGCCACAACAACCTCAAGAGATACCTCTACAACAACAATCACATACATGGTCTCACATATAGCCAATAGAGGTATCCCAACAACAACCACAACAAATAGTACAACAACTACACATTGTACAATAATTGCAGTCAATACCGCAACAAGTGCCATATCAAATACCATAATAGGTACCCCAACATGTGTCACAACAAGGACCCTTTTGTCTTTGAGGTGCCAACATACCTCCACCACCTAGTGACACATCACCAGACTCATCAGACACAAAAATGTCAGACCCAAGTAGACATAGCTTTTGCCATAGCAAATAGTCTACTCATAGGCACAACAGACTTGAAGGAAAGACTATCATGCAAAACCCCAATGAAGAGTTATTGCAACAATTCAAACAACTTTAAAACCAAGTAGAGGCATTCAGAGTCCAAAAGAAACAAGCCCTATATGTAGAAAGGGACTTACATCCTAATCCATTCAATAAAAGTTTGTATATGCCTCCATTCCCAAAACACTTTGAGGCTCCAAGATTTGAAAAATACCGAGGAAAAGGAAACCTTGTTGATCATATCAGAGAATTTTGTGCCTCATGTATGAAACTCAGTGATGAGCCCACTTACCTCATGAGGTTGTTCCCTCATTCTTTAGGTGGGCCCATACTTGAATGGTACTCCAAACTTCTTGGTAATATCAAATCATGGTCAGAACTCATAGAGAAGTTCATCTCCCACTTTTCCTTTAACATTTCAAATAAGGTGACACTTTCTAATTTGTGCTCAACTAAGTAGATGGGATAACCATTTATCACATTCTTATTACATTGGAGAAGCTTAGTCATTCAATGCTCACTAGGCATTCCTAAAGAACAACAAGTGAACTTGTGCATTGAGAACTTAGTCCTGAACTTAATGTATGAACTCAAAATCAAGAGCCCAAGCACTATTTCTAAACTGATGAAAAAAGGGGCTAGTATTGAAGATGCTCTTATCCATAAGGGAATCCTCAAGATAAACAAGGAAAAAAGAAACAACAGTTCCTCTAATGACAAGGAAAAATTCTTTTCCAAAAACAAGAATGTGACTAATGATGGCATTGTGGATGCTCGTACAATTAGCAAAGCACAACCTCAATTGACTTTGAAAGGTGCAAACCCTATGAATTCACAAACTCCCAATCAAATATCAGCTCCACAATAGAAAACTAAGACTTCCACATAGGACAAACCCTGAAGACATCCTAGATCCAAGGACAATAAATTCACACCATTGGGGATACCTCTTGAGACTACACTATGACAGTTAATAATAACTTCCTACAGTTACCCCCAATCAAAGATGAACCATTGACTAAAGCAAATTGGTGGGATGACAACAAATACTATGATTACCACTGCACCAAAGGACATAAGACCTCATCATGTTTCCAACTAAAGCATGCAATACAAGACCTCATTAATGATGGTGTCATCATAATTGATCCATCACTATTAGCTTCCAACTCTAACCACACTATTTTCAAAGATCCTTTGGGTAATCATGATAAAGAGAAACCCTCTAGTTCAAACTCTAACTCACAAGGTAATGTGAATTACACACACATCGGATATGACTACACCATCAATTATTTTAATGGGTCAGATTCTTGCATATCCACATTCACTTTAAAGGTTGAAGACCCTCATTTCACTATCACTACATGCAGTACCAAGATCACCCTACCTAGAGCCCCATCTAGAGCTACTACTTCTACTAGACCTGTACCCCCTAGTAGACCTAATGCTCCTACTTCATCTTATTATAGCCTTGTTGAATAGCTCGAAAAGACCCCTCTGCAAATATCCTTCTTGGACCTACTACGTGCATCTCCCCAACACTAGAAGATCTTGGATCAAGCTCTTAATGAGTTAGTAGTCTAAGATAACATGGATATTGCCCAATTCCAAGCCATGATTTAGAACCTATTTTCCTCATAACATATTACCTTTTCCCCTCAAAATATTCCTAAGGACAAACCTAACCGCAATAATCCCCTTCATCTCAAAGTCTTTATCCATAAAGCCAAAGTGAGATGTGTCTTAATAGATGGGGGAGCAAGACTAAACATCTACACTCTGATGGTTGTCAAAGGTTTGGGTTATTCTAAAGATGATGTGGATCCCTCTGAAATAATCACAATAAAAGCTTATGATGATGCTGAATGTTTCTCCAAGGGCATCATCAAATTACCTGTTAGAGTTGGTCCAGCTACTAAAGACACATTATTCCATGTCTTGGATATTGAAATGAATTGTAACATGATACTAGCACGTCCTTGGTTTCATGCTATGAAAGCAGTGCCCTCTACATATCATCAATGTTTAAAATTTTCCTATAAAAATGTGGAAGTTACTATCCCCAACAATCCAGATCCTTTCTAGTTTTGTGCTAATTTGAGAGATGCTACTACATACCAAGTCCCAGCAAACAATGAAGCACAACCCACAGATTCCTCTAAGTATGTGGATGTTGATATACTCCTCAACAAGGCCAAGGAAAATATGAAGATTGAAGACAATGGGTGTGGAGAGTACCTTATGTCTCCAATATCCCACATTAGGGAGTCACCAGTTTCTCCTCAATCTTATGGTAAATCACAACTATGACAAGAAAAATGCTCTGAGATTAGTACACAAAATACCACTTCTACCAATGAGAATACTTCCATTTGTATTGAGAAAGCACAACCAGAACAAAAACCCACTTCGATATCTCCTAGCAAGTATAGACTTGGGTTTATTATCATGCAGAAGAAAGGCTATGATGGATGTAGTGGTCTTGGATCTTAAAAACAAGGTATAATTGAACCTATCACTACAAAAGGATGACCTCCTAGTTTGGCCTTGGATTTAAACCATTACGAATAGGTCCTCCTAGTACTATGGTACCTACATGCAAGACTATGGATGTTTTCAATGATGAAAAGGCATCTAAGGATACCCCACCTAAAAGAAATAGTCCTCCAGTTTTTGAGAATAACACAGATGATACTACTAAATCAGCTACCCATATATCTACCTTCACCCAAAGCCCATTCAATACTGATGATGACATCCCCTCAAGTTATCCTGAACTATTGGATTGGGACCAACGTGGACCACCAATTTTTGATCAATTCAACAATGATGATGGTCTCACAATAGACTTTGAAATATATGAAGGCATTATGCTTGAAAATCATAAAGAAGCAATTTCTTCTAAAGAGAACACATTGGCATATTTTGGGCAGCCAAATCCATCTTCTGGTTACAAACCTAAAAGAAAAGAAAAAATGACAAAAGTAGGTCTATTGGTGAAAACTAAAAGGCACCATTAGACCATAAACATTAAAAAGCTAAGAAACTCCCAAGGATACAAAATGAAAAATATGATGCCATGAATATCAGTGTTTTAGTGTTCAACATGCCACAAAGTCTTTTGGAGCTCTCTCGATTAGCATTCATGTGGAAGGTCATTGGTCTCAACCCTCCCAACCCTCCCTTATATCTAGTTATTCATCCCCAAATCCAACTACCTAATTTGCTCAACACCCAAGATCAAATCTTTATCCCACAAGCCTTTGCACATGTCATCATTAGTGACATCCCAGATGACATATCTGTTGACCCAATTATCCTCAAATGTCTAGATTCACAAGAGGCAGACACTGTCTTATATATGGTACATGATGGTATATATTAAGGCCTTTCTAGTGGTTTGATTTTAGCTATAGACTCAAAACAACTCCTACATAGTTATGGTTAGTCATGGATCTAGAGATTATTAGCCGGTAGCAGCAACACTAAATATCTTATCAACATTCATCAGAAACATTCATGATTCCATCTAAAAGCCCTGAAAAAAATCAAGAAAAAAGGCAAAAAGTTCTTTAAAAAAATCAAAAAATAGCAAAAAATCCTGGAAAAAAAAAAAAAAGTGAAAAAAGTCATAAAAAAATGGATGCCTTGATGAAAACTTGGCAAATAGGCATCTTGGCATGAAAATTTAAGTAAAGAGAAAAAGTTTGTCCACAAGTGAAAACTTGGCAAATAGGCACTTTGGGCAAGTACCATGGTGACAACCTGGCAAATAGGTTCCATGTGTAATTATTATTGCTCCTCTATCTATCGAGATTCCATCTGGTTTTTTCCCCTTTTTTCATTCCTTGATCATATCCATCATCCTATAAGACATTCTTGGCTCCTTGACCATGGCTCATGAACTAGTTAATGTCCTTTGTTATCTTGCCTAAGCATCACCAATTTACACACACTCTGTCATCGGCCTTTGTACATAGTTTTCATCTTGTCTAGGGGCATATTACCTACACAGTGCATGCATTTGAAATTGAACTGGGAGCATATCCCTATGAAGTTTTTATCCATTGGACCTATCACATAACAGATAGGAGCTAACACTTGTACATGTTTTTATGATCTTGAAAAAATCCTAAAAATTAAAAAATGATCTTGAAAAAATCCTAAACATTCAAATACGATCTTGAAAAAAATCCTAAACATTCAAATATGATCCTAAAAAAACCCTAAACATTCAAATATGATCCTGAAAAATACTAAACACTCAAATATGATCCTGAAAAATACTAAACACTCAAATATGATCCTAAAAAAATCACTAAAAATCATAAAATGTCCTGAAAAAATCCTTAAACATCATAAAATGTCCTAAAATAAACCCTAAAAATTATAAAATGTCCTAAAGAAATCAATCACACAAAAACATCAAATATCCTCAAAACCCCTAAAAATCACAAAACCCATTAAAATTTTGCAATAAACCTTGTACATTTTCACTGTGCATAACCACCCCTTTTGTGTACACACTTGCACTTTGTAGACTAAAATCCAAAGCACTACACTTTCAAGACAATCACACTATCTGAGCAATGTGAACCAACAATCAATCCAACATGTCACTATGAACCTATCAACTAAATCCTTAAATAGAGCTATCACATCATCAACATGTCAAACACCATCTAAGTTCCTTAAACACTAAAAAGCAAGTAATAATGGACAAGAATAGCTATTGGCTCATGCTATTTAGTGAGTGATTTATTTTTTGCTTTGTTTTTCTTTGATCATGTTCCTATGCCACTCGATGATATAAACTAATCTATGAGAGTGGCTAGGATGGTTCATGGTTATCTTTTTCTATTTCTATCTGTTACAATGTACCTTTGAGAGTCTAGGGCATGTGCATATGCCTTAGGAAGGACAAGGTCTTTTTTTTTTTTTTGTATCATGCTTTTTTATGCAAAAGGCTTGCATTTGTGCTCTAGCCCTTTATGCCATGATGCATTGCATTCCATTTTCCATATCAAAATAAAGCTCCATTTGACATATAGTGCACTTTCCAAAAGCAAAAGTCTTCACCTCAATCTAATTGATCCTCATCCCATCTCCTTAATCTTCTATCGTTCATCTCATTCTCCATCACCATAATAATGTCTTTTGACTCATCAAATCATCTTCATCTTGCATTCATGCATCCCTACCTCATTCTACACTGTCAATCAACTTTCTGTGGCTTTCCACCTAGTCCAACCTTAGTTTGGCATTTGTCTAATCATATTTGACCAAATCTAACCATTTTTTATGATTTCACTCATGCTCTAACATCTTTCCATCATTTTCGACATTCACACAAAGTTTTGGGTCATTCTGAGTCTAATCGAGCTAATTTTGGCCCTCGGAGCCTTCTAGGGCATGTTTGCACTTTTAGAGCATAGTTGGGCCTCCCAAGTGAATCTTGGGTGCAATTGGTACTATCATGACACAATTGGGCTTACCAAGTGCATATTGGGTGTACTTGGATGAGTTTTGGGTACACTTGGGGCAATAGGATGCCCAGAACTGCTCTCAGAGCCCCTATGTTGCACTCTAGAGGCCATACCTTTTGTGTTTCAACTCTGATTTACAAACCATTAGTTGCATTGTGCTCATATATTTGTTGTGAAAAAAATGAGCTATAATTTTCATTATTTGGTCACTATATTGAGTTGTAAGCCAAGAAATTACTCTTGGGCTCCTGATTGACCCCTGTCAGGTTGATTTTGGCCCCCAAAGCCTTCTAGGGCATAGTCTGCATTTTTTGATCACACTTAGGCTTCCCAAGTGCATCATGGGCATACTCGGTATTTTCATGGTGCACTCGGGCTTACCAAGTGTGAACTAGATGCACTTGGGTGCATTTTGGGCACACTTGGGTTAGTAGGATGCCTTGAACTGCCCCTAGAGCCCCTATGTTGCACTTTAGAGCCCATAACTTTTGTGTTTTAAATTAGATTTGCAATCTATTAGTTGTGTTGGATTCATATCTTTGTTGCAAAAAAAAATGAACTATAATTTTCATCATTTTTTGTGTTTCTTGAGTGGAAACCCATGCAATTACTCTTAGGCTCTTGATTGACCTCGTTCTGCACTCTAGATCTCATAACTTTCACATTTTAGCTCTAATTTATGATCCATTAATTGCTATGGTTTTGTCTTCTTATTGTCAAAAAATTGACTTATCATAAGCTTATCTTAGTAAATTTCTTGATGGGGCACCCATATATATCATCCCTACTGGGGCATGTTGTGGCTTTCTCATCATTTATTCTTTGACACAACACTCTAAATCACATTGTATCAAAGAGGGGTAAAATGTAGATGCTCAAAAATGGTTCACATCTATGGTTTCATCACTTCTTCATAATAATTCATCCCATTTTCTCATTCTACTAACTCTAATCTTTTGGCCAAATTTATCATATTTCATCATTTGTATCCTCTTTCACAAAAACCTTATATCATTCTGAAATAATTTCATATCAACTCAAAACCATTTCAAATCAACTCATAACCACCCCAAATCAACTTAGAATCACTCAAAATCAATCATAATCATCATGAAACATGTTAAACATCTCAAATCAATCATCATCTATCCAATCCTAGGCATTATTGTGGCTTTTAGTGTCTTGGAAACCTATCAATATGACCTTAGTACTGTCATGGCTCTCAGTGCTAGGTCAAACTATCATTCATTTCATCCAATATTTGATGTTGTTGAGGCTTTCAATGTTAGATCACTGCATTATCAACCATTTTTAATAATATTGACAGTGTCTATCAATGTTATTATGATCAACCATATCAATCAATCTCAGTCCTGTAGCATTTTACAATGTCAGTTAAATGTTACATATCAATCAGTTCATGTCATGTGTCCTTGGCATGTTATCAATTTTGATCAATCAATCAATTTGACCATGTATTTGGTCTATCTATCATCATCCTATTCAATTCGCATCATCATCACATTTTAGCAAAGGATATTGTCGCACTTATTTAATCAATTTTGGCCAATCATTTACTAATTTACTCTATAGGATTAAATAACCCATAATTTAATCTTATCATTCTTACTTATTATTCTTCCTAAATAATCTTCTCAATTAATTAATTTCATTAATTAATTGATTCATTATCTACAAACCATGGAAATTCACAATTTCCTAAGTCACATTTTGCATCATTAATTCCATTTTTACTAATTCCTATTTTGTGGAATAAAAGGATTTTTAATTCAAATATTCCATAGAATATTGACATCATCATGACACTCAGGTATGACACCTCATGGATTCTCCTTTGACACTTGGCTAAGATATGTCATAATCCAATATTCTTATTCTCTTACACACATCCATATTTAGCTTTTTTGTCATAGATTCTTGGCTTTAAGTGGGTTGAGGTGTTTTATAACACATCATAGATTCTCTTCCACATTTAGCCAAGTTTGACTTCCATGCATCATAGAATCCTACATTTGGAATCTTTTGTCATATGTGTCATGGATTCTCATAGGAATCTCTTGCCACATCGCATATCTAAGGGTGACAAATCCAATGCTCTCACCTTGAGTGATGATTATAAAATGAGCATTCTTTCTCTCATTTTGGGTCCTAATTTCTTTTATATTTTTCACTCCATCTCTCACACTAAAATCAAAACTTCAAGTATTCTAATAGCATTATTATCATCTTAGGCTTCTGCTTCAATTTTTTTGTGCACTAGAGGCAACTTCGAAGCTACCTCATTTGGAGAAGAAAGAAGGACATGGGAGCCACAAATGAAAGAGGGAGTTTTAACATTGTTTACTTCTTTTGATTAGTTTGGCTTTCATGGTAGACTAGTGGGTGCTAACATATGTTGATTGAGTTTGTGATTTTCTCCTTGTATGTTATGCATTTAACCCATTTTCTAGTCCTACATTTTGGTGAACTCGATGTCAGGGCACACTTGGGCACCTGCATGACCATTTTGGGCCTCCAAAATGCACTTTGAAACCCTAAAATTTATAGAATTATGTAAGGATGTTGCATTATAGATTCACACTATTGACAAAATTTTGTTTTTAGTTACATGCTTGGGAGTGTAGTCATTGACTAAAATTTTAGACATGGAGTCACATCTATATCAATCTATCTCATCCATCTTGGGAAGGGAAGAATGATAGAATACTAAAGGATATTTATGCAAAGTTTTTAGTACAATGAGATAGAGATCTTACTATTTTCTAGTTTTCTTCATGAGCTTCAAATTTTATTGACTTAAATTTATTAAATTATGTAAGGATGCTACATTGTAGATTGACCATGTAGACAAAATTGTCTTTAGATCCATGTTTGGGAGTCTAGTCTTCAAGGAAAAGCTTAGACATGGAGTCACATCTTTAACAATCCATATGATCCAACTTGGAAAGTGAGGAATGAAAAAATACTAAGGATATTTATGCAGAATTTCATAGAATAGTGAAAAAGAGATCTTTCTTATAACTATTGTTATAACTATTTTAATAAAATTTTGTTATCTTTTTTCTATATAAATGTTATGCCCTGTTTGTTTTTAGTAAGCTACAAGAGTAGTTGTTCCAGTGCTGAAGTTGGGATAAAATGCATAATTTTCATATAGTGGTGTTCAATTTAGGATACTTTTCTTCTTGAACTTGTGTACTGTACTTTGAAAATTGACTGCCATGAATATAAAATTCCTTTGTTACTTTGATTATATAATATATCATTATTAATAGTTGAAGTTTTTTTATCAACTTTTGCAATATCAAGAGTGCATAATGAGGCATGTTACACTTCAATGGTTCTACTTTTGCTTACATTCTTCAATGCTTTCATTTCCAAGAAGACATGTCCATGTTATATGTTTATGTTCTTCTTTGTTCCATACTGTATCAAGAAATTGTTTCTTATCTAAGCAATTTAATTTGCAACTTTTTAAATCTTTGTAGAGATAAAGTTGGAGTAGGAGAATTTTTCTTCTCAAAGGTGCCCTTTGATTGTAAAGAATCCATTCCATTATCTATTCAACAAACAAGACATATCTAGTTGAACAGATAATGGAATGGATGCTTTACAATTAGAGGACATCTTTGAGAAGAAAAATTCTCTTGCTCCATCTTTATCTTTGTAGAGATTTAAAAGGTTGCAAATTAAATGGCTTGGATAAGAAACAATTGCTTGATACAACATTTAAAAAAAATTGACCAAACATTGGTGGAAATTTTGACCAATTCTTTATAGTTTTCTACCAAGACTTGGTCAAAATTTCCACCAATTATAAAAAAAATTTGACCAAACATTGGTGGAAATTTTGACCAATTCTTGATAGTTTTCTATCAAGACTTGGTCAAAATTTCCACCAATTATAAAAAAAATTGACCAAACATTGGTGGAAATCTTGACTAATTCTTGGTAGTTTTCTACCAAGAATTGGTCAAAATTTCCACCAATTCAAAAAAAAAAAATTTGACCAAACATTGGTGAAAATTTTGACCAACACTAACTAATCAAAGCTAGCAAAAATTAAAATTTTTTGACAGTTGTATTGGTTGAAATTTTGACCAAACATTGGTTGGTCAAAATTTCGATGAGAAAAATTACCACAAACTGTTAGGTCAAAATTTCAACCAACTAGCATCAAAATTTTGACCAATATTCATCAAAATTTGAGTTCAAATTTACTAGCATGGGGATTACCACATAATTCTCTCAATAACTAGGATGAGTTAGGAGAAAGATTATGCAAACATTTAGAAGATAAAAGTGATCACCTATCACTTTTTGAGCAGCTAATTAGCATTAAGAGAGCACACCATGAATATATGACAGATTTTAATTATAGATTCCAAAAGACATGGGATAGAATACTTGCTACAGTAAAACCTTTCCTTGGTAATTCTTTCTTAAATTACCTAAGAGATTTCAATAGTGAAATTTCTACAAGCCATGGGAGGGGATACAGTACCAGTTGCATATGAAATTGCCATAAGAGAAAAAAATATCTTGATTCAAGGAGGGAAGTTAGCTCGAAGGCCTCCAATGCCTTTCTTTCCTGACATGTCCAATCATCAGCCTATGGTAGCCCCTATTGATACCACATCCACAAGCCAACCCTTTCCATAAACCCAGTATCCTTTACACCCTCCAACAAGTTAGGAGAGTTGAAGAACATGATGCAGGCCATAATACAAAATATAGACAAGAAGTTGTGAGATCAAGGTTCCAACCTAGAAAAGAAGTTGGAACACAACTTCTCTTTGGTACAAAATATGAGCAATAAGGTGGTGTCCTTGGTAAGGAAAAAATCTCAAAACAATAGGCGTTTCTAGCTTCATTATCAAAACCCCACATATAGGCCACCAAATCAAGTTCAGGATTATGTTCCAGATAGCTGAAATAGGCTCATGGGTAATGTAGCCCCTACAAATACAAGCAAAAATATAACAAGGACATTAGTTCCTCAAAACAACCTTGCTCAAGAGAAATATTTTTGTCCTTGTAATTATTCATATGAGTATTGTGTATGCTATACAATGGAACCATACCAAGCACTAACCACATAAGACCAAGCAGTAGGACAATAGTATAATGTCAGTCTAGACCTACTGATGTTTCTCATCTATAATAGCAGGATGATTTTTCATTTATGAACCATTAGCCAGAGGAACATTTTTATGCTAGCCACGATAACTTTGATGTTATAGCTCATAATACCAAAAGAAAAAGAAAATCTATTGAGAATGCTACACCTCCTCCACTAAACTAGATGATAAGGAATATTAATGTCTTATTTTTGATATAATTTTCATATTTTAGAATTATTCTTTGTGCTTTGTCAAAAAAAAATTCAAAACATTTGTGTAAATATCTTGTGAACTTATGCCAAAGATAGCTAGAACTTACTAAACCTATGGGTAGTGTGTATGACATACTTTTCTTTATATTATACATAGAATGTAGTATTTCATATAAATATCTTCAGAAATGTTCTAATATCTGAATAAGAGTGGGAATGTTATCATGCATATATATTCCAAATGTTTATAAACTTTAGGAAAATGAAGAGCAACACAAAGGGTGGTGATTATTGCATTAACGGAAGAGGATGATGGAGACCGATCATGGCAAGTAAAGTGCAATTTAGTTCCTATGGGTAAGCCATGCCTACAGAGGAGTTACTATTCCAAAAAAATCTAGAAGATGCAACTTGCTATATTTCCTACATGTTATTATTTTGTTACTTAGTAATAAATGTACTATGTCATGGTTGATCTTCCACCTTCTTTTCTAGCAATGTTGTTCGTGACTTTTATGTCATGTTTTTAATAAGTATCCAATCCTCTATATAATGGATTTTGATCATCTTAGTAAGCTAATAATGAGAATATAGACAATGCTAGTTTAAGATTCAGAAGTTACTCTTTTTATGTTCACAAATTATTTAGTTGATGTAATCAAAGAAGGATTTTAATGAAAGAGTAATTTTTGAATACTTGTTGTGTTCATAGTTATTTGAAACCAACCAAGGGGGACCACTTGGGAGGTGCAATAGATTTAGGTAGAGTAGATTCATTCTTTGCAACTTCCTATTTTCAAGATAGATTTACTATATTAGTCCTGCAACATTGTTACTATAAAAGTTCCTACAACACTTGTAGAAAATGTTCATGGTGGATGTTTTGATTTCTTAACTAGTTTAGGTTGATCTTCCAAATCTTTCTATAGTTATTTGTTGTTAGCCCAAGTGTGTTTACTATTTTGTAATAGTAGTATAGATTATTTTCATGCAGTTTAATTTATAGTAGCATAGGTGTTAAGACTCTTAAAGGAACTTAGTGCACATACCTTGCTGACCCATTTCAAGTTCCACGTCTTGGGTTGACAAGTCAAGTGTATTTCATGATGGAATAGGTGGTCTTTAGAATAGATATAGTATCCATGAGAGAGGAAATGGTGTGATTATATTCATCTATTATGAAATTGTACATTTTTGGCACCATTGCCAAGGATGGTGTCAAACTAGGAACCTTCATGAGTCCTCTATTTTTAAATTAGTTTGTTAGCTAAAAACCCCAAAGTTGTGGACTTGATTAATAAGTCACCAATTTAATTGCATGCATCAAAGAGGAAAAAAATGAGATGATATGGAAGATTTATTCCATGGGGGTCTTTCAATTTGAATGAAGAAATTGAAGAAGAAGTTGAGTTTCATTTTGAGGATGCAAGCCTTGATTTTCTTGTAGGACCTTCTTCTAGAGTAGAAACCATGGACACAAGTGGTTTTTTTGCTGAAATTTTGGCCAACTTTCTTGATAGTTCTAGTCCAAATCTACCTTTTGTTAACAATCTTGTAGCCAACACTCCTTTTCACCAAAAACCACATAATAAAATACCTCTAGTAATGGCATAACCTACTTTTCCATTTCCTCTCCTAAGCCTCATAGTTAATGCTAATCTGAAAAGTATACCCATAGCAGCTCTTCCAAAGTTTTATGGCCTTGTAACTAAGGATCCTAATACTTTATTGTTTGAATTTGAAATATTCTATCATAGCTTTGATTATAACACTGATTCCCATAAGCTCAATTTGTTTCCAGTAACACTGAAAGAATCACCCTTACAATGGTTCATGGGCTTAGGAGCCAACACAACAGGTACCTAGGATGAAATGAAAACTCTATTTTTAAATAAATATAAAGACTATTGCAAAGGGAAGGATCCAAGAGGAGATGATGTCTTTAGAATATCAGAAAAGGAGGATGAAACATTGGAAGACTATGCTTCATATTTCTTATATACATTGTAGAAGAACCCCCAACATGTATTGGCAGAGGATTCATAGAAACTAGTCTTCTTGAGAGGGGTAAATGATAATTGTCTAGAAGCACTAGACCTGATGACTGGTGGTGATGTATATCAATCTTCTTGGGATGACCTCAAGAAATTCTATCTTAACTACTTAAGGTCAACTATGAAGAAAGGCAGAGGATACTGGCCCACAACCACTAAAGGGATCAATTAGGGTATTTCAAAGCTTGAGGTATCTAATCTACTCTCATATTTCAAGTAGGACATCATAAATGGTATCACTACACATCTTGACATAATGATTGCGAAGAAGAAGCATGTAGAGGCTGAGGTGCAATTAGTTGAGTACTATCCACACTACTAGAAGCAGAAGAAAGATTGTCAATGCAAATTGGTTTCTAGTGTGGAGAAACAACATCTTCAACTGAGTACCTCAATATAGAAGGAGAGGATGAGCAAGTATTCTTCATTTCTCAATGTCGGTTATGGGCCCCACATCAAGGTATGGCTCAAGACCCTTTACAAAATTCAAATCCATATGGTAATCAATGGAAAAACTATAGAGTCTAAGGCCTTCCACAATATAGTCCACCTAATTGGAATGGTGCTTGGCATAATAATCCACAATAGCATCAATGGCCACAATTTCCAAACCAATGGCAACCACCCCAAGGGAATTGGTAGTCTACAAACCAATGGAGATGATCTTAGCAATGGCCTAATATTTCTAGATACCCACCTTTACCACATCCAGCAAATATGCCTATACCAATGCCACCACCTACAAGTTTTGGATCTCAAAAGTAGACTCAGATGCCTACACAACCTTAGCCAAATCCAAATAACCAACAACCCCAACAACCCATGTATTTTTTTGATGCTTAGCAATATCCTACTTATGCTCTAAATGTTGCAAATAACATTTGAGATCTAGTATAACCCTATGAATTCTTGAACTGCCTCTCATAATTAAAATATTAGATACTCCTGCAACATCAGTGCCAGCAACTTCTCAGTCACAAATATTTGACCTAATCAATGAAACTAGCTCAGCTCAAACTCAAATAGTAGTTGAACCTCCTTTTCCACAAAAGCTCATACGAAGTAAAACTACTCAAATAGAAAACAATCCTTTGACATCATTGATCAGCTAAAGAACATTCATGCCCATATTCCTTTGTTCCAAGCTATTAAGAATGTTCCTATTTATGGAAATGCCATCAAAGAAGCCTGTTTGAAAAATCCTAGGAGAAAGAAAAAGGGCCCAACTACAGTCCATGTTATAGGATAATTGGTTGATATTATGTTAGGAAAATTGGTTATTCCTAAATATACTAATCCAGGAAATCCAGTTATGAATGTGATTATAAATGGTTAGTCTATTAAAAATGCTTTGATTGATCTTGGTGTTGCTATAAATATTATGACGAAGGATACTATGAAAAAGTTGAATATAGAAGGATTAATGGCTATCCCAATAACTCTACAACTTATAGATAGTTCTACTGTCACTCCTGATAGGATGATAGAAGGCATGTAGTAGCAACCCTAGACTCTTTACTATACCCTATAGATTTCATGATTTTGTCCCCAAAAGTCAACTTGGCTAGTTACCCTATCATTTTAGGATGACCATGGTTAGCTATAGTCAATGCAAATATAAGTTTTAGGTCAAGGAGTATGACCATATCAAATGAATAGGCAACAAAGAAATTTGTCTTGTATCCTCCAACACAACCCCAACTAGATTTAAGAACACATGTATGGCCAGATTTAAGGGATGGAGAGGAAGAGTTGAACTCTATAGCATAGCTTATGATGTTAAATAGACAGTAATGCATTATAAACATATTATTATTACACTAAAACCATGTGATTCTATTCCACTTTTTCCTTCAAAATGAAACTTATTGGAATTGTCAAACATGAACACCCGTTTGTACAAGACTTTGATCTCAAGCACATGTGATAATCCTTTTCTAAAGTTACAAGAGGAGGATTCAATAATTTAGAGTATTCTTCATCATACTTATGTGGTAGAAAAGGATGTATCTAATAGCTCTATGTTGGAACTAGCTACATATGAGGAATGTAATGAGAATTGTTTTCTACCCAATGAGCCAAACATTATCTATTAGTTTTTACCATGTGAACTAAACACAAGTTCAATATCTTAAGCTACTATGGTTGATCTCACAACTATTTTCGAGTTGTCAAAAGGTCATAATCTCCATGTCAATAAAAAATTGCCTCCCAAATAGATGAAATAGTTAATAGAGCTTCTTCAAAAACATGAAAAGACTTTTGCATGAGACTATAGGGATATGAAAGGATTAAGTCATACATTATGAAATCATAGAATATATATCAATGAAGGGTGTCTACCACTCCATCAACCTTAGAGGAGGATTAATCCAACACTTAAAGAAATAGTTAAAACTGAACTGCAAAAGTTGCTTGATGTTGGTTTTATATACCTTATATATGATAGTAGATGGGTCTCACCTCTGGTTATAGTACCTAAAAAGGGAGGGAAATGGTAGATTTGTCTAGATTATAGAGAATTAAATAAGGCAACCAAGAAGGATCACTTTCCTTTGCCTTTTATTGATCTAGTTCTATACACTTTGGCTAGTAAGGAATATTATTCTTTTCTTGATGGGTACAGTGGTTATAATCAGATAAGTATAGCTCCAAAAGATTAGGATAAACCCACATTTACATGCCCATGGGGTACTTTTGCATATTTTAGTCTTTCCATTTGGCCTATGTAATGGTCCTACGACATTTCAAAGAGTTGTAATCAACATCTTTGTTGATATATCACATGAATGCATGGAAATATACATGGATGATTTCACAACATTTGGAGTCACCTTTGAGGAAGCCTTAATGAATCTTGGAAAGCTTCTTGTCTAATGCAAAGAACATAATCTATCACTCAATAGTGAGAAATGTTTTATGCTCATGTAGGAAGGAGTAGTGCTTGGTCATTTTATATCAATTGTAGGAATGCAAGTGGACATGACTAAGATAGAGGTAATTTTAACATAGCCCATATCTACAAAACCAAAGGATATAAGATATTTTTTAGGTCATGTTGGCTATTATAGGCGTTTCATAAAAGATTTCAATAAAATAGCTAGTTCTTTGTATACACTATTGACTAAAGAAGCTAAATTCATTTGGACATCTACAGATAATGAAGCCTTCCTATACCTTAAGAAACTCCTCACCACAGCACCAGTTCTGAAGGGACCAAATTGGTCAATTCCATTTCATACCCATACTGATGCATTAGACTATGTTGTAGGTGATGTATTAGGACAAAATTCTACTAACCTTGAAAATACAATCTACTATATTAGTAAAAGCCTCCATGGTCCTGAACTAAACTACATTGTAATTGAGAAACAACTTTTAGCTATAGTTTATGCATTGAAAAAATTCAAACATAATATAATTGATATCCTATTTTTGTTCATATTAACCACTTAGCTATAAAGTACTTAATGAACAAACTTGTTGTAACTAGCAGATTGGCAAGATGGCTCTTGTTGTTGTAGGAGTTTGATATTACCATTGTTGACAATCTAGGTAAGTCCAATGTAGTTGCTGATTATTTGTCTAGATTGCACATTGCTAATGAAGATCTAAATCCAATTGACGATACCTTTTTAGATGGGCATTTTTTCCAAATAGTAACTCATACACCATGGTATGAAAACATAGAAAACCATCTTGCTACAAATAAAATGGCCCCACACTTCTCTCACAAAGATAGGAGAAAGCTAGTAGAGAAAAGTTTTTATTATTCATGGATAAATAACAATCTCTTCTATACTAGACTATATCATATCATAAGGAGGTGTGTCAGGGAGGATGAGATATATGACATATTATATACCTATCATGACGAACCATGTGGACGCCATTTTGCAGGAAAAAGAACAATACTGACGGTACTTACAACTAGATATTATTGGCCAATATTATATAAGGATGCAACAAATTATACAACCAAGTGTGACAAATGCTAGAGGATGGGCCAGCCAACAAAGTTAGATGAGATGCCACTCAATACAAAAAAATTTGTAAAACCCTTTGACAAGTGTGGTATGGACTTCATAGGTCCAATTGACCCACCATCAAATGGAAATGCCTACATCTTAATATGCATGGATTATTTAACTAAATGGGTAGAAGTATTGGCAATGAAAAATGCAAGAGATAAGAAAGTAGCTAAATTCTTAGATGAGGAAATATTCACATGCTATAGAGTTCCTAGAGAAATTGTCATAGATCAAGGCAACCAGTTCACATCAAACTTAATCACTGAACTTATAAAATAATATAGCATAAGCAACTAGAAATCTAGGCCTTATCACCCTTGAGAAAATGGGCAAGCAGAGATCACCAACAGAGAAATTGAGGTCATTCTTACCAAGAAAGTGCAAATACATAGGAAGGATTGGAGCAGTAAGTTAACTAAAGCTATCTGGGCATACCACACTACATGGAAGACAAAAAATGGATTAACTCCATTTGAAATTGTGTATGGAAAAGCAACAATGTTTCCTAATGAATTTAACATAAAAAACTATGCACTGATTTGGAATTGAACATTAGTCTTCCTAAAATAAGGGAAGAAAGAATTCTCCACTTGAACTCACTAGATGAAATGAGAAAGATAGCTTTAGAAAGAATAGAGATCATTTAGCAGTAGAGAAAGAAGTGGCATGATGCACATATCAAAAATAAACAATTCCAAGTGGGAGATTGGTCTCTCCTATATGATTCTCATTTCAAAGAGAATCTAGTAAAGTTGAAGACTCGATGGTTAGAGCCTTATGAAATTCAGTATGTATTTGACAACGGAGTAGACCAACTAACAACCATTGATCTTTTCTAGTTCAAATTGCTTATAACTGGCCATAGATTGCACCTCTATCATAAACAATAGACCAAGGATGAGTTCCAACAGCTGTTTCAACCAAATAGTTTACCAACTCCTACAGATATAGTTCCTGTAGCGATACCATAACAAATATTCAATGAGCACTCTTAAATAAACCTCATTTAATCTGAGGTCCATTCACTTATTCATTTTTCTTTTTCTTCATACCAACTCATCTCATTTCTTTATCTATCATCTACTCACACTCCACATCACCTACAATTTTTTTTTTTCTTGCTTTCAATAAGACATACCATCAACACCTTTTGTATAGTCATAAGAATTTTCCACCTCATCAATTTTCATGTGGAAGTATGCTCTAAATTTTTTAGGTACAATATTTTACTCTTTATTCATTTTTAGTGCATAGGTTTCGATATTTATATGTAATACTGTACTAAATGTATTGTATAAGCCTTAAGCCAATTTCTCATTCCTATGCCAAAGTTTTTAAGTGTGGACACTTGTCAATATTTAGTGGGGGCAAAGAAATTGTATTAAATTTCAAATGTCATCTCTATGTCACCTTAGTCATGTCCACATTATAGGTTATACTTAGGTGGTGGTCTAATTTTAATTTTAAAATCTTTTTGTATCTAGCATACCTTTTCATTATGATTTTGGGAAAGATCTCTTGTGTTTGAAAAGGACTATGATTTATTATAAGAACACTTCTATTTAAACCTTGATGTCCTTCATAGTTAATTGCATCATAATTTTACATGCCAAACATAATGGAGTCTTATTAAGAGAATGTGGTATCAACATTTTTCAGAAAAATCAATTTGAAATTTTGAGAATAATATATTTAGGTAAGTGTTAAAGGGGTGAAACTTATCAAGATGGTGAGAATAGAGAAATTTGAAGCTAGGCATTTGAATATGGAAGGACAGTTGCTAAGACAGGAGTTAGTTGATCATAGTATTCTACTTACAAACATGAAAGTAGTCTAACAATTAAATGCTTGTGGATAGCTTGGCTACTTCTTGCAGTTAACTAAGCTCAATGAAGAAGTAACAATATCATTTATGAGGACATCTAATGAAGGGGAAACCATAGTATGGTGATTGATAGTAAATGCTATTGAGGAGTAGATAGTAGAAGTAATAGGACTACCAACTAATGGGGAACATTATCCAAATAAACACGATGCCAAGTCATCACGGGTGCAGTTCTCTCAGTTGGGTGACCCTCAACTAGAAATTTCAAAGCAAGTATGTAAAATGCTCTCTCTCCTAGCTCTGTATCTAGAATTGGCAACCCATATCATCAAGTATTTGACTTGTAAAGGCAGGTTTTCAAACTTGCACACTCACCACTTTAAGCTGCTTAGTTGTGTAAGACATAATATTCAAGTTAATGTCCCTAATTTCCTTTATAATATGTGTAAGAATTTGGTATAGCTCTAATATCATGTAAGAATTTTCCTCAGGAAATAATTTAACACCAAGATCAAGAAGCTTAGTAGATAGCACAAGAGAGACAAATAGTGATAAGATGAGAATGGATATCAGATGATTAGATAATTGGATGATTACATAATGGAGGGTGCTTGTATATAAGGGCAACTAATATATCTAAGTGATAAGGATTACAACTCAAAACATGTCCACCAAAAGTGGATTATTCTCCATTGAGCATAGGAGTTTGTGCAATGATGAGAGGATAAGTTTGCATAGGTGTATCTCGTAAAGAGATGTTGTAGACACCATGTGCTCTAATAAGTTGCTAACTCCTATGTTGTCAACAAGACAACTCATATGACTATTCATATTCCTAAGTAAATTTGAGTAAAGTGTAATAATATTTAATTGTTTACAATAACAACCCCCTTAAGTGCAACTCAGGGGAATGCACTTAAGCTCACAAAGCTAAATACAAGATGCAATGTGGGTCCCAACTACTAGGTCATGTTAGGTACCCATGTACAAATGCAATACTCTACATACAATGTGATGCAATGTAATGTAATGCAATCTCTCTAAAAATAGAGAAAGAGGGAAAACCTCATGGGAAAAATCTCCTCCAAAAAGAGAGATGAAGAAATACAAGATGCATGCAAGGATGGAGAAATCAAGACCCCCCTACTATGACATACATCATGCATGTACAATAATATATCCCCCATATAAAAAAAAATACATGATGGTATCCCCTCCATATTGAATAATCTCCTGTAGGGATGTCATGAAGTTCCCTTTAGCAAGAAGATACACCAAGTATAGGTGCAAGTATACTTCCCATTGTGGATAGGAAGATGGATGAGGAATCCATATGTAGTATGCTATGGATGCTACCTCTGAAGTCTACTCATATTTTGACAAGTCCTTGATGAATTTGGATGCCACAAGCCAATCTGGTGGATGCCCAAAACAAGGTGGCAAACAAGGGAACATGCCCATGTATGAAAGTGAATCAAACTCGAAAGACAAGGAATCATCCTTATAGGAAGATATGAGAAGAGAAGAAATGTAACCTCCCCTCAATGATAAATGCACACCCATTAAAGAAGCTCCTTGATGACTGAAGAAGTTGGACCATGAAAATTGAATGATGTTCCTCCTTGTAGGAAGAAGTGGTGCCATAGGTGTAGTAGAGAATGCTCCCCAACCAGTAGGAAGAATCCTCAAATGATATGATGTCTGAGGAAAATAGAATACAATCTCCAAAGATTTATATGTCTCCTTTGAAGTAAAAGAATCATCCTCCAACTACTAAAAAGAAGTGTCCATAATCACGTTAGTCTCAAAAGAAAAATCAAGTGGTTGAGGGTTAGAGTGTTCCCTTGCAACAAGTGAAGAAGAATTCTCTTCAACAAAGAGAAGATGAATGTCATCAATAATTTGTCCCACATCTTCAATGTAAGACTCCATAAAAAACACTTCAATGTCTTGAAGAAAGTCATCCCATGAAGCTGAAATAGGAAGACATGGTGTTTCCCACTACACTAAATCAGGAGCATATATGGCTGGAACTAGATTAGTAGAAGTAATAGGAGCATCAGGAGGTATTGTTAAGATTAAACCATGGAAAGAAATATTAATTACATGCAAATATATACAATACTAGAAAATAATAGATTACATAGAAAAGAACACAAGACACAAAGATTTAACATGGTTCACCCAAACCCTGGGCTACGTCCACCAAATAGCAAGTACAATATTTTTACGATCCAAAGATTAAAACCTTATTACAATCTATAATCCCTTACAGCTCAATATTGCCACAAGAACCAATTTTCACATCACCTTATGAATTAATCCCTAACCCTAAGCCCTTTTATACAAGTATTAAACCACTTTAGAGTTATAATTAATAATTACATGTCAGCCCAAAATCTTGATTAAATAGGGCCCAAATTTTTTTTTGGGAGTTTTGCCCTTGAACCCTCAAAAAATCATGGCCTATTGGCCCTAACTATATTGGGGGCTACCTCCCCCAAAGCCCCACTTGGGGCCTGACCTGACCCCAAACCTTGGTGAGGAATTATGGGGTATGTACAGTACTTCCTTGATTAGTCACCACAATTTAACAATCTAACACTTGGGGATTGATCAAGCTCCACAATAAACAATAATCTCCCACTTGGAGACTAATCCTATAGCTATTTCACTACTCCATGAGACTCCCACTAGATCAAACCACATTGGACCTTGTTGTTCTTTTATTCATGTTCAGTCTAGAAGACCAACCAAAGTTGAAGAGGATTTTAGCTTCTCCCTAGTTACTACCTTTGTTAACATGTCTATTGGATTTTCATTTGTATGTATCTTAGCCAACTTTAACATTCTATCCTCCAAAATTGACCAAATGAAATGGTACGATGACTGTATGTGTTTTGTCTTTGAATGCATAGCTGAATTTTTCACAAGATGAATGACACTCTGACTATCTATAAACAAATAATTATCCTTCTCAAGATGTCCCAATTATTCCAAGAAAAATTGAAGCCATATAGAGGATAAATCATTAACCTTCTGTAACCTAGAAACTTAGCTCATGACTACCCCACCAACAGTAAAGACATAACATGTAGTACTCTGCCTAGTATCAATATCCCTTGCCAAATTTGAGTCAACATAGCCTTGTAAATTAGTGGTAGAGCCCCCAAAGTGTAAACACTTATTGGATATTTCTCTCAAATATCTAAGAATCCATTTGACTACATTCCAATGCTCAATTCTTAGATGACTCATATACCTGCTAACAACTCCCACTACATATGCAATATTTGGCCTTGTACATACCATAGCATACATCAAGCTTCCTATAGCTGAATCATAGGGTACCTTGGACATCTTATCCTCCTCTTCTTTTTTCTTGGGACACATCTCCTTAGTCAACTTCAAATGACCAAGTAAAAGTGTGCTAATAGCTTTAGCATTCACCATAGAGAAATGTTGCAACACCTTCTTAACATAATCAGCCTAAGATAGTGTTAATTTTCTATTCTTCCTATCTCTACAAATCTTCATACCAAAAATTTGTTTTTCTGTCCCCAAATCCTTAATAGAAAATGCATGTGCTAACTAGTATTTTAGCCCCTTAATGTGATCCATGTTAGACCTAGCTATAAGCATATCATCAACATATAAACATAAAATAATGTAGCTATCATCATCCAACCTCTTAAAGTAAACACAATGATCTAAATGACACCTATTGTATCCATGCTCATACTTAAAACTGTCAAATTTTAGATACCATTGTCGAGGTGCTTGCTTCAAGCCATATAAACTTTCCTTCAATTTGCACACTAAGTTCTCCTTAGCTTTGATGTCAAATCCCCATGGCTGAGCCATAAATATCTCTTCATCCAAATCACCATGAAGGAAGGTTGTTTTAACATCAAGCTACTCTAAATGCAAATCTTTAGTAGCCACAATACTTAAAATAGTACAAATAAAAGTCATTTTAACAACGAGAGAAAATATTTCATCAAAATTGATTCCCTTTTTCTATGCAAATCCTTTTACAACTAACCTAGCTTTAATTATTTTCTTACATCCTTCCTTTTCTTTCAACCTATAAACTCACTTATTCTGTAAAGAATTTTTACCTGCTAGCAACTTGCATAAATCCCATGTCTTATTCTTTAGCAAAGAGTCCATTTTGTCTTTTATTGCAAACTCCCACTGAAGCTTAGTATCCACCTACGTAGCTTCATCATAACATTTAGGATCACCAGCATCTGTTAATAAAATAGAATACAAAGAGGGAGACAATCTTTCTAGAGGTTTGATTTACCTTGTTGATCATCTAACATTCACTGGTATGTGTGGTATTTTTTGTTACTGTTGTTGCACATCATGAGGAGTGGCTAGAACATCATCTTTTGGAGTATCATCTAGCACTACATAATCATCTTCTTTCTTCTCATGTTGCTGCAACAAATCTTTGTGGAATACTTTCTCATTAAATATGACATACTTGCTTCTTATAATTTGATTATTTTTAAAATCCCAAATCCTATAACCAAATTCATTAATACCATATCCAACAAATACACATTTCTTTGACTTAGCTTCCAACTTGGTTCTATTTTCAGAATCTATGTGAGCAAATGTTTCACAACCAAAGGTTTTGAGAAAAGAATAAATCACCTTCTTACTAGTCCATGCTTCCTCTAGAATGCCACAAACCAAAGGAGTAGAGGGACCTCTATTAATCAAATATAAAGCATTATTGATAGCCTCTACCCATATGTATAAGGGCAGCTCAACATGTAACCTCATGCTCTTTGTACAATCCATTATAGTCTTGTTCATATGTTTAGCCACTTGATGAGGTTAATTATTGCCTCTATTTTATGATAGTTTTAAACACTCTGTTTTACTTCCACCAAGACATTTGTGAACTTATCTTTACTTGAATTGATGATTAATCTATGGGTAGATAGTATGCTATATTTTTCCAATATTATATACATAATGTACTATTTCATATAACCATCATAATGTGTGTTGTCATATTTGAATTTAATTTAATAATGCTTATTTGCAAATATTTCTACATAATGACTAACTTTTTAGAAAAGGGAGTTGAAGATGGTTGGAAGTATTCAAAGGGAAATGTTGAAGGCAACCAATAGAATTCGAGGAGAAAAGACATTAAGCCATGGTGGAAAGAGTCATAACGGTACCAAGGGACATGACCACTAATATGGAGAAACTATGAAGAATTGTTATATTTGTTTGCATTTATTATGATGTCAAAGTAGTTGTCCAGACTTTATTATTTGTTCTATGATTTGTTAGCTTTTCTTCTTTTTCTCTAGCAGATTTGAGGTTAGCTTTTTTTGCTTTTATGTTATAGAATAAGTGTCAATCTTCTATTTATAGGGATTAGACCAATAGTTTTAAAACTTAGAAGAAATTTTATGACAAGAAACTGTTGACTCTTGTAGTGAGTTGTTTTTATAGTTCTATGTATCGTTCTCATGTAATGAATTTTTGGAACATACTAAAATAGCTCCTATTTTACATTCTGTGTTAGTAGATTAGTAGAAGCCAACCAAGGGGGCCCACTTGGGAGGTGGATTATATTAGAGTAGTATAGATTTTTTTCGAGCATTTTTAGTATTGTAGGTAGATGTTATAAGTTCCTTCTTGTAGCATCATACTTTGTGAATGTTCCTACAACATTTGTATGAACAGTTATAGTAGATCAACTAAGTTGGAATATATGTTAGCATTTCATTTCATTTCTAGTATTTGTTTCAGTAAAAAATTTAGTGTGTTAGTTCCCTGTAGCACTAGCATAGGTTCTTTCCTTGCATTTTACTTTCCCGTAGCATAAGAATAATGACTCATTAAGAAACCTAGTGCACATACTGTGCTGACCATTTCAAGTATACATTTCTAGGTTAACAAAATTAAATACATGTCATGGTGGAGAAAAATAGTCCTTAGATTGAATAAACTATCCCTAAGTATGGCCTTTGGCATGATTATTATACACCTATTATGAGGTGGACCATTTTTGGCACCATTTCCAAGGATGGTGTCAAGCTAGGATCATTCTTGAGTCATAGTTCCTAGTTAAGTTTTCTTAGAAATTTGTAGTCTTAAAGCTTTCTTCACAAGTGTGAAGAATTCCATTGCATGCATCAAAGAGGAAGATGACAAGATGAATATGGCATATTTATTCTATGAGAGTCTATTAATGTGAATGAAGAAATTGAAGAAGAAGAAGTTGAGTTGCCTTTTGAAGATGCAAGCCTTGTTTTTCCTACAAAATCATCCTCAAGAGTAGAACCTATAGATACGAGTAGTCTTCAACCTTTTGCTGAAATTTTGGCCAATTTTCTTGATAATACTACTCTAAATCCACTAGTTGTTAATAATCTAGTACTCAATGTTCTTTTTTAGCAGAAACCTCATAATCTAATACCTCTAGTAATGGTATAACCTACTTTTCCATTTCCTCTCCTAAGCCTCATAAATACTGATAATCTCAAGAATATACCTGTAGCTGCTCTTCCAAAGTTCTATGGCCTTACAACTAAAGACCTTGATATTTTCTTATTTGAATTTGACATACTCTATCATAGTTTTGACTACAACACTAATACCCATAAGCTCAAATTATTTCCAGCAATATTGAAAGAGTTAGCTTTACGATGGTTCGTGGGCTTAGGAGCCAATGTAGCAGGAACTTGGGATGAAATGCAAACTCTATTTCTAGATAAATATAAAGAGTATTGCAAAGCATCTAGTTCAAGAGGAGATGGTATCTTCAAGATATCACAAAAGGAGGAAGAAACATTGGAAGACTATGTTTCATGTTTCTTATATACATTGCAAAAGAACCCTCAACATGTGTTGTTTGAGGATTCACAAAAACTAGTCTTTTTGAGAGGTGTGAATGATAATTGTCTAGAAGCACTAGAATTGATGGCTAGTGGTGATGTATATCAATCTTCCTGGGATGACTTCAAGAAAATCTGTCAAAAGTATTCAATGTCAACTATAAAGAAAGGCTGAGGACCTCATTCCATAGTCACTAAAGGAATCAATTAGGGTGTTTCAAAGCTCAAGATATCTAACTTATTGTCAAATTTCAAGTAGGACAACATAAATTATGTCACTATACATCTTGATACAATGAATACAAAGAAGAAGCATGCAGAAGCTAAATTCCAACTAGTTGAATACTACCCTCATTGTCGGAAGAAAAAGAAGTATTATCAATGCAAACTGGTTGCTAGCATGGACAACTAGCATCTTCCAATTGAGTACATCAAGATAGATGGATATGATGAGGAAGTATTATTTTTTACTCAATGCTAGCCATGGGCCCAATGTCAAGGTATGCCTTAGGACCCTTTGCAAAATTCAAATTTATATGATAAACAATGGCAAAATCATAATCCCCAAGACCCCCCACAATATAATCAACCTAATTAGAGTAATGCTTGGCAAAATAATCTGTAATAGCCTTAATGGCCTCAGAACTCTCAACCATCCTAGCCCAACCAATAGAATAACCAATGGCAGAACTAGCAAAACCAATGGCAACCATCCCAAGGGAACTGGTAGTCTACAAACCAATGGAGAGGACCTCAACAATTGGCTAATCAAAATAATAGTACTCCAAAATTACCACCCCCAACTCAACAACCTACTCTAATGCCACCACCTATGAATCCTAGACCTGAAACTAGACATAGCTACCTACACAACCTCAACCAAATCCAAATAACTAGTGGCTACCACAACCCATGTGTATTTTTGATGCTCAGTAATATTCTACTTATGCTCTGAATGTTGCAAATATACATCTGAGATTTGGTACAACTTTACTAGTACCTAAACCATAGCTTATAATTAAAATATCAGATACTCCTATAGCATCAGAACCCCCAGTCTCTAAAGAGGTTGACCCAACCAATGTCACTATCTTAGCCCAAGCTCAGCTAGTGGTGGAACCTCCTTTTCCAAAGAAGCTTGTATAAAGAAAACCTATACAAATAGAGGAACAGTCTTTTGATATTGTTGATCAGTTGAAGAACATGCATGTCCAAATACCCTTATTCCAAGCTATTAAAGATGTTCCTATCTATGGAAAAGCCATTAGAGAAGCCCTCCTAAAGAAGACTAGAAGGAAGAAAAAGGACCCAACTACAATCCATGTTGTGGGATAATTGGTCACTCCAATATATTATGATCCAAGTAGTCCAATAATGAATGTGAGTATAAATGGTCATTTTTAAAAAAATACTTTAATAGATCTTGGTGTTGCTATAAATTTCATCACCAAGGATACTATGAAGAAGTTGAAAATAGAAGGATTAAGGGCTACTCCAAAAAATTATCAACTTGCAGATAATTCTACTATCACCCCTAATGGGATGATAGAAAAAATAGTTGTAACCTTAGAATCTCTAGAGTATCCTACATATTTCATGATTCTATCTCCCAAAGTTAATTTATCTGGTTACCTTATCATCCTAGGATGACTGTGTTTAGCTATAGCTAATGCAAATATAAGTTGTAGATTAGGAAATTTGACCATATCAAATGGCCAAGCAACAAAGAAATTTGACTTGTATCCTCTAGCACAACCATTACCAGATTTAAACACATCTGTTTGGCCAAATTTAGGGGATGGAGAAGAAGAATTAAACTCTACAACACAACTTATAAAGTTACATAGACAATCCTTTGTAAAGCTATAGAAAGAGGATTTAGTACTTTAGAATATTCTTACTAACAATTGTGCAGTAGAAAAAGATGTATCTAAAAGTTTCATGTTAGAATTAACCACATATGAGGAATGTGATGAGAATTGTACTTTTCTCAAAGAACCATACATTCTTCATCAACTTTTACCATGTGAATTAGATACAAGTCTAATTTCTGAAGCTAGTATGGTAGAGTCTACCACTATTGTTGAGCTGTCCAAAGGTTATAATCTTCATGTTAACCCCAAATTATCATCCACACAAATGGAACAATTTAGAAAGCTACTTCAAAAGAATGAAAAGGCTTTTTCATGGGACTATGATGATATGAAAAGTTTGAGTCCTACATTATGCACTCATATAATATACATTAATGAAGGGTGTCTATGGCTCCATCAACCCCAAAGAAGGATAAATCCAAACCTTAGAGAAATAGTTTAAACTGAATTGCAAAAATTGTTTGATGCTAGTTTTATTTATCATATATCTTATAGTAGATGGGTGTCATGCCTCTTCATAGTGCCCAAAAGGGGAGGGAAATAGTAGATTTGTGTAGATTACAGAGAATTGAACAAGGCCACCAAAAAGGATCACTTTCCTTTACCATTCATAGATCAAGTTCTAGACACTCTAGCTAGAAAAAAGTATTTTTATTTTCTAGATGTGTATAGTGGTTATAAGCAAATCAATATTACTCCTGAAGACCAAGATAAAACCACATTCACATGCCCATGGGGTACTTTTGCATTCTTTGTTTACCATTTGGTCTATGTAATGCTCCTGCAACATTTCAACAAGCTGTTATTAGTATCTTTGCTGATATATCACATGATTGGATAGAAATATATATGGACAACTTCATAAGATTTGTAGTCACTTTGAGAAAGCAATGATGAATCTTTTAAAAGTTCTGATAAGGTGTCAAGAACATAATCTAAAACTTAATAGTGAAAAATGTTTCATGCTCATGCAAGAAAGTGTGGTACTTGTTCATTTCATTTTAGATGCAGGAATACAAGTGGATCCAACTAAGATAGAGGTAATTCAAACATTGCCCATACCCAAAAAATTGAAAGATGTAAGATCTTTTCTAGGTCATGTTGGATATTATAGATGTTTCATAAAGGACTTCAATAAAATAGCTAGTCCCTTGTATACATTACTCACTAAAGAAGTTGAATTCATTTGGACATCAGAATGTAATGAAGCCTTCTTGCAGCTTAAAAAACTTCTCACTACAACCCCAATTTTATAAGGACCTAATTGGACTTTTCCTTTTCACATATATACAGATGCTTCTGACTATTGCATAGGTGTAGTTCTAGGACAACAATCTCAACATCTTGAAAATGCAATATATTATACTAGCAAGAGCCTTCATGGACTAGAATTAAACTACGTAGTGACTGAAAAAAAACTATTAGTAGTAGTTTATACTTTGAAAAAATTCAAACATTGCATAACTAGATATCCCATATTTGTTCATATTGATCATGCAATAATTAAATATCTCATGAACAAACCTTCTAGAATAGGTCGGTTAGCAAGATGGTTACTATTATTTTAAGAATCTGATATCACCATTGTTGATAAGTCTAGAAGAGCCAATGTGGTAGCTGATTATTTATCAAGAATCCACCATGATGAGAATGACACTACTCTAGTAGATGATGCATTTCTAGATGAGCATTTATTTCATATTACTATTCAAACTCCATGGTATGCAAACATTGCTAACTATATTGCAGCTAATAAAATGCCATAATATTTCTCTTACAAGGAAAAGAAGTTATTTGCAGAAAATTTTTTACATGTCTCTTAGATTGATAATATCTTATTTTACACTAGACCTGATCAAGTTATGAGAAGATGTATAAGAGAGGATGAGACATATGACATTCTACATGCATGTAACTGAATCAAGAATCCACCACAATGAGAATGACACTACTTTGGTAGATGATGCATTTATAGATGAGCATTTATTTGATATTATTGTTCAAACTCCATGGTATGAAGACATTGCTAACTATATTGCAGCAATAAAATGCTAGAACATTTCTCTTACAAGGAAAATAAGTTATTTGTAGAAAAAAGTTCCCATGTCTCTTGGATTAATAATATCTTATTTTACACTAGACCTGATCAAGTTATGAGAAAATGTGTAAAAGACGATGAGACATATGACATTCTACATGCATGTCATAATGAACCATGTGGAGGGAACTTTGTAGGAAAAAGAACAGCCTTGAAAATTTTAACAACTAGTTACTATTGGCCTACACTTCACAAAGATGTAACCAACTATACATGGAAGTGTGACAACTATCAAAGGATGGGGTGACCAAAAAGAACAAATGAAAAGCCTCTCAATTCACAATTGGCATTAACACCATTTGAAAATGGGTTATGAACTTCACTGGTCCAATTGATCATCCATCCAATGGGAAATCATATATCCTTGTGTGAAATGATTACTTGAAAAAATGGGTTAAAGTCAAAGCCATGAAGTATGCTCGTGATCAAAAAGTTGCAAATTTTTTGTATGAAGAAATCTTTACCCACTATGGTGTACCCAAAGAAGTAGTCATTGAACAAGGTGCCCAATTTACTTCTAATCTGATCATAGAACTAATGAAACAATATAGTATCAGGCACCAAAAATCAAGCCCCTATCACCCTCAAACTAATGGACAAGCATAAGTCACAAATTAGGGGATAGAAGCTATCTTAACAAAAATAGTTCATTTGCACCATAGGGATTGGAATAGCAGATTACCAGAAGTTGTTTGGGCTTACAGAACATGGAAGACTACTATAGGGTTCACACCATTTGAGCTCCTATGTGAGAAAATAATAATGCTCCCCATTGAATTTGAACATAAAACTTTAAGAAACACATTGGAGCTAAACATTGAACTTTCTACATCATAGAGAGAATGTCTTCTACATGTTAATTCTTTAGATGAAATGCACAAGGCTACTCTAGAATGCACTAAAGATATACAGAAGCAAAGAAAATAATGGCATGACTCCTACATTAGCAACAAACAATTTCAAGTTGGTGACTGGGTATTGCTATATGATTCCAAATTTAAAGATATGTCAGGAAAGCTACAGACATGATGGTTGGGTCCATATGAAATTAACCATGTATTTGTAAATGGAGCCATTCAATTAGCTACCATTGATCTAGTGCCTTTTAAGTTATTAGTCAATGGCCATAGACTCAAGTTATATAAATGGCCCCAAAAAAAAGAGGACTTCCTGTAGCAGTTCCAATGGATAAGTTCAAATGTACACTAGCTAACTCTTCCTACAATAGAAGGTGTTGATCTCTTGCTTGTAGCTCTTCAATATTAATTTCTTTTGCATGCCCATAATAAAAACTTCATGTTCACATAAAGTTCCAAATTTATACATTCATCTTCTAATTTCTTCTTTTCCAACTCATCTCACTTATTTACCTACCACCCACCCACCTTCTATGTCATCATTTTACAATGCTTTCAGTAAACACTATAAGTTTTCTGATGTATGCTATCATTGTTGATGTACTTTCTGCCACTTTTGGTGCATGCAACAATCAACTCATAGGTATAAGCTTTTAAAATCTTAATTCATTTATAGTACATCAATTTTTTTGGTTATATATAATACTACATTATTTATATTATGGTGGCATTATGCCAGTTCCATACTCCATACTAAGTCTGACAAGTGTGGACACTTGTCCATATTTCATAGTGGGCAGGGAAGGTTACTAAAACTCAAAGACATTCCTATTTATTCATAAAGACTTTTTCCCAAATATTTATACTTCTTTTATTTGCAAAACTCAATTGCTATAAGTATGCAAGTGTCTAGGTGTCGTAACCCTTATTCTTGAATGATTCCTTACTTTCAGGCTATGATGTAACCCATATTTAATTTTCAAGTGATCTAAATTCTATTTTTGGATGATTTTCACCTATCCATGATAAACCACATTATTATTGCTCATAACAAATTGTTATGACATTTAATCAACTAAAAAAAATGAAATGTGAAAATGGGTCTGAAAGCCTGAATTTATAGAAGAGAAATAGTGCAAGTAGAATAGAGAGTGAAATTGTTAGGTAGAATGGGTGGACAATTGTAGTGACAAGAACTAGTGGACCATACTATTTTAATCTCAGATGTAGAGGTAGTGAGGAGATTTAATGCATCTAGCTAGTTATGGTATTTCCTAAGTTTAATTGTGTTTGATGAAGAGGTAGCCATGGAATTTAAAAGAATATTTAATGAGGGAGAACCTATTGTATGGGGTTTAACAGTTGTTGCTATAGAAGAATGAATAGAAGAAGTAACTAGGTTACCAGTAATATGAGAATATTATCCTAATACACATGATGCAAAATTAGCCAGGGCTTAGTTTTTCATACCAATTGATCCTTAGTTGGATATCACCAAGCAAGATTGCAAAAGGACACCTCTTCTGCCGCCATACAATGAGTTGGCTATGCACATTATTAGGTACCTCATCTGTGAAGAAAGATTTTCATATTTACATACACATGATTTTAAATTTCTTAGCTATATAAGGCACAATTATCCAGTAAATGTTCTCAATTTCTTGTATAACATGTTATGCATTAGTGCTGAAAAAACCAAAAGGGGAAGGACAATTCTATCACTCATCATGCCCTAATTAAATTACTCATAGAAATATCACTTAGGGATGCCTCTCTCATGTCCTGGGTAGAATATTTCCAAGCTAAAACCCTACAACCTTAGGGTGTTCTTAATGAATAGCCTAGTGAAGAGAATGTAGTTCCCATTGATGAACCTACTAAGTGATGCAGTCAAGATGCTAAAGCTAGAAATGTGCAAGAGAATGTGCAAGAAAATGTGTCTTTACCTATTGAAGAGAATCAAAAACCTACCTTTGCTAGAGAAAAGAGGAAGCAAAAATTACAAGAGGAGACCTTAGCTTTGGTAGTAGAAAAGCCAAACCCTATAGTCATAAAGCAAAAGAAAACTGAGATGGGTCTTGCTGTAGTTACTCCTACAACAAAGACACCAAAAGTAAGAAGTAGGAAGAAGGCTATGATACCAAAGGAGACCCCTATGAGAAGAAGTCCTAGAATGAGGAGACAAATTTCTAAAATGACAATAGAATCTCAATCTACTTCATCCAAACCATCCACTAAAGAGTCCCCAATACAAATTGTTCCCAATAATTCTCCTTCTCACCCTGAAACTACAAACATTCCTAAAAACCCTAATGAGGAATGTAGGGTTGAAGTAAATAAAAACAAAGATGATCCCCCAATAGGCCAATAGATAGTTCCCATAATGAATGAGTTAGTTTATTGAAACATTAGCCTAGTTCCTTATAAACCAACATGGCTTACAAATTTTGTAAAGAAGTTATGGAAGGAACATAGGAAGAGGAAAAAAAACTATGAAGAGGATAGTGGTCCCATTATTCTACAAAAACTCCTTTTCTAGTTGTTTGGACAACATATGTTTACTGCAGCCCTATGGAAAGAGGAGAGGAAGAAAATAAAGAAAGTCATAATGTCCCTAAGTGAGGAAATTACAAATTTGAAAGAGCAATTGGCAAACCAAAAACAAAGGATGGATCATGCTCTCAAATTGGCTGATCAAGAACTTGCTTATAGACCACTACCTTAGATTTATGCTATGTGTTTAAAGGAACAATTCCTTTTATTCCAACTTATGCCAACCCTCAAGAACATAAATGCAAAATTCAAATTAGCTCAAGAATTCTATGGTATATACTAGGCTCTGCAATCCTAGTAGTAGAACTTGCTCTATGAATTATATGCACACAATTTTATCATTCCAGTAGAAACTCAATGGAATCCTTTACTCTATATAGGGGATATACATCTGAGGACTTTGATGTCCTAGATGCATAATGAAGCTAATTATGCTAGACTATTGAATAATTACAGAGATGAGGAAAGAACAAAGCCCTTGTCATTAAGAGATGAGAGTAGTAAACATGAAGAAATTCTTAGGGACTAGTTTAGATTAACTTATGGGGATAAAAACAAGGGAGTAAGGGACATAATCTTTGTTGCTAGAACCAAGGTCTATGCAGAATATGAGAACCTAGCTTAATTTTCCTTTTAGAGGTTCATGATTGGTGCTAAAAGTCAATGGGATAGATTACTTGAGACACTTAAAAGATCAGAGCCTCACAATCCTATCAATTTAGAGGCCACCCTTCACCGAGTTCCAAAGTATATAGAGTTGGGGAAATAGGCTAGGCTAGAACTATGGTGCCCACTCACTATGCAACCTCCAATGCTCATGTGGCCCCTATATGATATTAATGTTGATAGACTTGACAAGCTGCAGGAGGAAAATAGGAGGAAAGTCTAGGAGAGAACACGAGGATTCTACTACACCTTCAAGAGTAGTAGGAAAGGATGGATTGAAGTTGGAGAATTTAGGCCACTAACTAGAAAATGCAATGTTTGAGGAAAAGCATTAGTTTAACAGGGGGAAGATGATGAGTCTAATTATTGCCTCTATTTTATGATAGTTTTAAACATTGTTTTACTTCCACCAAGACATTTATGAGCTTATGTTTACTTGAACTGATGATTAACCTATGCGTAGATAGTATGTTATATTTTTCCAATATTTTATATATATAATGTAGTATTTCAAATAACCATCAGAGTCAAGATAGCCATATAAATCAGTAGTAGAGCCCCCAATTTGTAAATTCTTATTGGATGTTTCTCTCAAATATCTCAGAATACATTTGACTACATTCCAATGCTCAATTCCTAGATGACTCATATACCTGCTAACAAATCCCACTACATATGCAATATTTGGCCTTGTACATACCATAACATACATCAAGCTTCCTACAACTAAATCATAGGGTACCTTGGACATCTTATCCTAATCTTCTTGTGTCCTAAGACACATCTCCTTAGTCAACTTCAAATGACTAGGTAAAGGTGTGTTGACAACTTTAGCATTCTCTATAGAGAAACGTTGCAACACATTCTCAACATAATCAACTTGAGATAGTGTCAATTTTTTGTTCTTCCTATCTCAACAAATCTTCATACCAAGGATTTTTTTCACTGCCCCCAAATCCTTCATAGAAAATGCATGTGCTAATTGGCATTTCAGCCCCTTAATGTGATCCATGTTAGACCCAACTATAAGCATATCATCAACATATAAACATAAAATAATGTAGCCATCATCATCCAACCTCTTAAATTAAACATAATGATCTTAATGACACCTATTGTATCCATGCTCATGCATAAAACTATCAAATTTTAGATACCATTTCTGAGGTGCTTGCTTCAAGCCATATAAACTTTTCTTCAATTTGCACACTAAGTTCTCCTTACCTTTGACCTCAAATCCCCATGGTTGAGCTATATATATTTCTTCATCCAAATCACCATGAAGGAAGGTTGTTTTAACATTAAGCTACTCTAAATGCAAATCTTTAGTATATCTCATCAAAATCAATTCTTTTTTTCTATGCAAATCTTTTTACAACTAACCTAGCTTTATATCTTTTCTTACCTCCTTCCTCTTGTTTCAACCTATAAACTCAATTATTCTATAAAGTCTTTTTACCTATAGGCAACTTGCATAAATTGCATGTCTTATTCTTAAGGAAAGAGTCCATTTTGTCTTTCATCGCAGACTCCCACTGAAGCTTAATATCCACCTACGCAGCTTCATCATAATATTTAGGTTCACCAACATCTATTAATAAAATAGAATACAAGGAGGGAGAAAATATTTTTAGAGGTCTGATTTGCTTCTCATGTTGCTGTAATAGATCTTTGTACAACACTTTCTCATTGAACATCACATCCTTGCTTCTTTAAATTTTATGATTTTCAAAATCCTAAAGCCAATAACCAAATTTATTAATGCCACATCCAAGAAATACACATTTCTTTGACTTAGCTTCCAGCTTGATTCTATTTTTAGAATCTATTTGAGCAAAAGCTTCACAATTGAAGGTTTTGAGAAAAGAATAATGCACATTCTTACTAGTCCATGCTTCCTCTAGAATACCACAACCCAAAGAAGTAGAAGATCGTCTATTAAAAAAATTTACAATAGCATTGATAGCCTCCACCCACATATATAAGGGCAATCCAACATGTAACCTCATGTACCGTGCATGCTCCATTATAGTCCTATTCATGTGTTGAACTACTCCATTTTCCTGTGGAGTTCTTGGAATAGTTTTCTATTTACAAATACTATTAGTGGAGCAATAATCTTCAAATCATGA
The DNA here is from genome assembly GCA_028749045.1 of Cupressus sempervirens. Taxonomy (NCBI): domain Eukaryota; kingdom Viridiplantae; phylum Streptophyta; class Pinopsida; order Cupressales; family Cupressaceae; genus Cupressus; species Cupressus sempervirens. Next base: position 561,992,928 of record CM053786.1, on the reverse strand, counting down.
CTAAAATACTCACTACCATTATCAAATCTAATATATTTTAATTTCTTACCAGTCTCATTTTCAACCAAATTTCCATTTCTTAAAAGTTTGAAATACATTAGATTTCTATCTAAGGAAATAAATCCATACCTTTCTAGTTGCATCATCAATAAATGTAACATAATTATGGGAGCCTCCAAGGGAAGATACTTGAGCTAGTCCCCATACATAGGTATGCACAAGCTCTAATTTCTCCTTTTTGTTTTCTTTCCCAATCTTCACAAAACTCACTCTCTTTTGTTTTCGATACACACAACTTTCACAGATATCGATATTAACACATTTCATACATGGTAGAACTTTCTTTGAATGAAGTACTTTCATAACTTTCTCACTCATGTGCCCAAGTCTATTGTGCCATAGCATTGTATTATAATTTACAATAGTTATTTGTTCTCCCTACTCAACTGTAGCAACTGTTCCTAAATATTTATTTTTCACTGAAATAATTAAAGTAGAAGGAACAATATGACTTGTACAAAGATATAAGGTGCCTACTTTCACACATTTTTCTACTACAAGGGAACTTTTTATAACCTTCCAATTTTTATCATTAAAGTAACTACACAACCCTCATCACCGAGTTGCCCTACTGAAACTAAATTCTTACTCAGCCTTGGAACATGTCTTACCTCTTGTAGTAGCCAATGATTCCAATTCTATAACTTAATCTTAACTTTTCCCTTTCCAAAAATTTGATAGGGTTCATTATCCCCCAAATAAAGAAGCCCAAAATCCCCTTGGACATAATCAATTAAATATCCTCTATGAGGTGTAGCATGAAATGAAGCACTAGAATCTAAAATCCATGAATCATCAACAATTTCTAAAGATAGAAGCAAAGCATCCTCTTCAGATTTGTTACTTACTACATTTGCCTCCTTGTCTCCTTCTAGTTTATCTCCATTTTTCTTTTGAGTCCAACAATCTTTCTTGTTATGCCCTGGTTTCCCATAGTACCAGCAGTCATTTAGTCCTCTCCTTTGACTTTCCTCTTGATTTCCCATGATTTCTAAAAAAAATTCCTATTTTAGTTGTTCTACCTCAAGTTTGTGCATTCAAAGCACTTCTTGATATAGATCCACTGGAGGATCTACTATGAATTTTTTCACTCAAAATAACACCAATCATATCATCATATTTTAGAGTACTAGATCTAGGAAGAGAATTACTCACAACCATTACCAAGCTATTCTAGCTTTAAGGCAAAGAAAACAACATCAAGAGAGCCCTAATTTCTTCATCAAAATTGATACCCATAGAAGACAACTAACTGGTAATAGTATTAAACTCATTTAAATGATCTATAACAGATCCACCTTCTGCCATTTTCATATTATTTAAACACTTCATGAGAAATACCTTGTTTGAAGTGGAGGGCTTTTCATATAATGTCACTAGGGTTTTCATCAACTCTTTTTTTGCCTTCAATTTTGTACTATTAAATTCCATTGATGGTGCCAGGCATAATCAAAAGCTTTCAAGTGCCTTTATGTCTAAAAGATCCCATTTGTCATTTGACATAGATTCTTGATTCTTGGCTTTGCCTTTCAACGACTTCCATAAATCCTTCTGATAAAGATAGTCTTCAATTTACATCTTCCATAACTAAAAGTTCTACCCATTAAACCTATCAAACCTCAGTTTACCCTCGTCTGCCATTGCTCCCACTCAACTATGAAAATTTCTTGCGAAGGATAACTAAAACATAACCTCTCTCGAATACCACTTGTTAGGATTCAACCATGGATAGAAATAGAAATTACATGCAAATATAAACAATATCAAAAAATAATAGATCACACAAAAAAGAACACAAGATGCCAAGATTTAATGTGGTTCACCCAAACCCTAAGCTACATCCACCAAATAGCAAGTCCAATATTTTTACAATCCAGTGATTACAACTTGATTACAATATGTAATCCCTTATAGCTCAATACTGCCACAAGAACCAATTTTCACATCACCTTATGAAATAATCCCTAACGCTAAGCACTTTTATACAAGTATTAGACTACTTTAGGGTTATAATTAATAATTACATGTTGGTCCGAAATCCTGATAAAATAGGGCCCAAATTTATTTTTTCGGGGGTTCTTCACTTGAACCCCCAAATAGTCATGGCCTATCGGCCCCAACTATATTGGGGACTACCACCCCCAAACCCCTACTTGGAGCCTAGCCCAACCTCGAACCCTAGTAAGGAATTATGGAGTATGTATAGTACTTCCTTGATCAGTCACCACAATCTAACATTCTCCCACTTGGGGATTGATCGGGCTACACACTAAAAAATAGGTATGTTCTCAACTAGAGTTGTAGGTACCACAATTGAAGTGACTGGAGGTAGAATGTCCTCTGGGAATGGAGGAGCTTGTGGATCTCCATATACTTCCCAAAGACACATCCAAAGTTCATAAGGATTACTTTCATTTATAAGGACAATAAAATAATCCTTATTGATATTTTAAAAAAATAGCTTGAAAAATCATTCTAAGAATTGTCTAATTAGTAGAAGGAGGTAGTTCTTTGGAACATAGATAAGGAAACACTTCCTTATGTTCCCTTTGATGATCAATCATCAAAGCACTCCATCTCTAATAGTTCCTTTTTGTCAACTTGAATCTTAAACCAAACTGACACTTGTGATATGACTCCATGAGATCAAATAATGTATGCACCCCCAAAATGTAAAAAAAATCAAAGAACCCCCACTAATTTATGATTTGAAACTTTCTATTTAGTGCGATTACAATGGCCACTTGCCAATTTAGGGCTTAAGTGGACTTCTAATTTTGATGATTACAATGACAAATATGAATGTAAATCAGACTCTATAAGATAAGACACAAGACCTCTCAAGGATTTAATTAATTACAAGTGCTAATAGGCCAAAATGAGATCAAATTTTGAAATTACTATGCCTACTTAGAATTACTCCAAACTGATACTAAATCTAGAAAGTAGACAAAAAGTCAAGCACTATAAAAGAAAATAGCACCTGCATATGTGTTTAGATAAGGCTGAACTAAGCCTTTGAAGTTGCAAAAATCAAGATTTGCGATTTGCAAAAAAAATTAGGAATAGAGATCTCAAACATCCTGCACCAATGTGTAGATCATGAAATTCTATCCCAAAACAAAAAAAATTACTCGAAAAAAGGAGTCTGTGTGAGGAAGATATCATTGTTTAAAAACCACCTCTATAATTATTTTTCTTGAATCACTGTCATCACACCTCCAAAAATCAAATGTCTCTAGATTTCACCTTAGATTTTTTATTTTGATGAAACAAAAGTCGATTTGGGGTTTTTTTAACCTTTTGAATGTGATACCAATATCTAATTTGCACCACCAAGCTCCAATCTTGACCTGAAAAAAAAAATATCTCCAATGATTATGCAACGATACTCCTATGGCTTTGATACCATGTAAGAATTTGGTATAGCTCTGATACAATGTAAGAATTTTCCTAAGGCAATAATTCAACACTAAGATCAAGAAGCTCAATAGATAGCACAAGTGAGACAAATAGTGATCAAATGAGAATAGATATTAGGTGATTGGATATAAGATGATTGGATAATTGGATGATTACAACATAAAGGGTGCCTATTTATAAGGGAAACCAATATGTCTAAGAGATAAGGAGTACAACTGAGCACATGTCCTCCAAAGGTGGATTATCCTCCATTGAGCATCAGAGTTTGTGTGATGATGAGAGAATAAGTTTACATAGGTGTATCTTATAAAGAGATGTTGTAGACACCGTGTGCTCTAATAAGTTGCTAACTCCTATGTTGTCAACAAGAAAACTCATATGACTATGCATATTCCTAAGTAAACTTAAGTAAATTGTAATAATAATTAATTATTTACACTAACAGTATGTTGTGTATCAATGTTGAAGAAACCCAAAAAGGAAATGCAAATTCTGTTTCTCATCATGCCCTTGTGAAACTTCTATTTGAAAGGTCTCTTAGGGATTCCTCCCTTGTATCATGGGCATTATTTGTTGAATTTAAAACCTTGCAGCCTCAAGCCAACCCTGTTCCACAAAATTTAGGGAATGAAGAAGAAATTGTAGAGCCTAGTTAGAATCCGGATAAAATAGAAAAAGAACTAGCATTACCTTCTCTTGATAAATCTATTGAGCCTATTTTAGACAGTGATATACCTAACTATTATAGAGACAAAGGTAAGCATAAGGTTGGTAAAGAGAGCCCTAATCTTAAATAGGAAGCCTAAAACCCTTTTGTTAAAGTGACAAAGAGAAAAAAGGTTTGTTCCTACAGCAACCACTCCTACAACATCTACCCCAGTAGCACCTAAACCTAAGTGGACCCAAAAAATAGTACAAGTTAAAGAGGTACATATGCATCAAAGACCTCATATATGAGGTCAAGTATCCCTAGTTTCCACTAAGAACCTAAATTCTTCAATTTCAAAATCTTATACAAAATCATTGTTTGAGAATATTCTAGATGACTCTCCTATATAGTTGGAACCCTAAAATGTGGAAACAAATGAAAGTGAGCCTATTAATGAATTGCCATAGGGAAATCAAAAAATGTGTGAGTTGAACCCCACTTTTGTCTCTAAAAAGGCCCCTGAAAATGCAAACCTACTTCTCCACCAATCCCTATATATTCTAATGTTTCTATCATTCCTTATAGATCCTCCTAGTATACCCCTTACTACTAGAAAGTTGCTAAGGAAGAAAAGAAGAAATCTATGGCTCAAGAATTCCCTTCATCTACAATTCAATCTATATTATTTGGTCTACAATCACTTTATTTTTCAAAAGGCCTTACGGAGGCAAGAAAGAGACCAAATGCAAAAAGTAATATTTGACAAAGATGAGGAAATTGAGTCATTAAAAGAGCAACTTGAGAAACAGAAACAACCAATGAATAAGGCTTTAGAGTTAGTTGACCAAGTAATGGCCTATAGGCCACCGCCAATGATGTATTCCATTTGTTTGAAGGAGTAGTTTCTACTATTTATACTAATGATGACAATAAGGGATGTTGACTATGAATTTAAAAATGATCAATATTTCTATAATGTGTATCAAACTTTGCTCTCATGGTAGAAGAGTTTTTTGTTTGAATTTTATTTACATAATTTCATAATTCCACATGAGACAGAGTGGAACCCTCTCCTTTACATAGGGTATGTTCACCTCAAAGCTTTAATGTCCTAGATGCACAACGAGACAAACTATGATAGGTAGTTAAACGCCTATAGAGATCTTGAGAAATATAAACCATTACCCTATGGGTTGAATCATGCAAACCTAATGACCTTCTAAGAAATTGGTTCAGAATAACCTATGAGAAACTAAACCTAGAGAGCAGGGAGAAAGTGCTTGCAGAAAGGGAAAAGGTTTATATAGATTACTAGACACCTCCAAACTTTACATTGCAAAGAGCTATTGTAGGGCTTAGGAACCAATGGAGCTTACTACCAGAAGCTTTTGAAAGGTAACAACCACATAGCCCTATCAACTATGAGGCAACTATTAATAGGGTGGCCAGGTATATACAATTGGGAAGGCAAATTAGAAAGGAACTATGGATTCCATTGACTTTTCAACCTCCTACCCTTCTTTGGCCTCTTCATGGTAATGGTGCTACTAGACCAAATCCATTAGTTGAAGAACACATGGGTGAACATTGGAAGTGCACCAAAGGCTTCTTCTATACTTTCAGAAGTGGGAAGAAAGGGAAAACTATAGTAGGAGACTTCATAGAAATGTCAAGGAAGTATAATGCTTGAGGACAAGCATTTGAATAGTGCGGGGCAGATGATAATGCATATTAATGTATTAATTTTGATATAGTTTTCATATTTTAGAATTACTCTTTGTGCTTTGTCAAAAAAAATTCCAAAACATTTGTGTAAATATCTTGTGAACTTATGCTAGAGACAGCTAGGACTTACTAAACCTATGGGTAGTGTGTATAACATACTTTTCTTAATATTATACGTAGAATGCAATATTTCATATAAATATCTTAAGCTATGTTCTAATATCTGAATAAGAGTAGGAATGTTATCTTGGATATATATTTCAGATGTTTCTAACTTTCAGAAAAATGAAGAGTGATGTAAAGGGTGGTGATTACTATATTAAAGAAAGAGGATGATGGAGACTGATCATGGCAAGGAAAGTGCAATTCAATTCCAATGGATAAGCTGTGCCTATAGAGGAGTTACTATTCCAAAAAATCTAGGAGACGCAACTTGCTATATTTCTTGCAAGTTGTTATTTTGTTTCTTAGTAATAAATGTACTATGTCATGGTTGATCTTCCACCTTTTTTTCTATCGATGTTGTTCAAGACTTTTATGTCATGTTTTTAAGTATCCAATCCTTTTTATAATGGATTTGGATCATCTTAGTAAGCTAATAATGAGAAAATAGAAAATGCTAGTTTAAGATTCAGAAGTTACTCTTTTTCTGTTTATGAATTATTCAGTTGATGTAATCAAAGAAGGATTTTATTGAAAGAGTGATTTTGGAATACTTGTTGTGTTCATACTTATTTGAAATCAACCAAGGGGGGCCACTTGGGAGGTGGAATAGATTTAGGTAGAGTAGATTCATTCTTTGAAATTTCCTATTTTCAAGATAGATTTACTATATTAGTCTTGGAGCATTGTTATTATGAAAGTTCTTGCAGCCTTTGCAGAAAATGATCATGGTGGATGTTTTGTGTAGTTAACTAGTTTAGGTTCATCCTCCAAACCTTTCTATAATTATCTATTGTTAGCCCAAGTGTGTTTACTATTTTGTAACAATAGTATTGATTCATTTCATGTAGTTTACTTTCCTACAGCATAGGTGTTAAGACTCTTAAAGGAACTTAGAGCACATACTATGCTAATGTATTTCAAGTCCTACATCCCTAGGTTGACAATTTAAGTGTATTTTATGATGGAATAGGTATTCTTTACTATAGACATAGTATCCTTGAAGAGGAAATGGTGTGATTATCTTCATCTATTATGAAACCATACAACAAGCTTCAACTTCAGGTATTACTCCTCATGATCCAATTATAAATATGCAATCAAATGTTGCTCCCAAATAGAAGTGAAATATAAACAAAAAGAATTCTATTGAACCTCAAACTTCTCAAATTTAGTTATCAAATCCTATAGTGCCCAAGACTCAAGTCAAAGTAGTTTAAACTTCTCTCAATATTATAGATGAAATGAAGAGGGCTGCAATTATTATTCCTCAATAGGATGTTGCCACTATACCATCATAGTTTGAGCTACTACAACAAGGGTTAGAGAGTATGAAGGTGTCACATTAGTCAGCTACATTAGATGATGTGATGAAGGGTGATCCCCTTAAAACCATAAAATCATAACAAAAACAAAGAAACAACAACAAATGCAAGAACAAAATATGTACTTCTTATTTGCACCACAAATTCAAAATTACAGAATTCACAAGTACAAAATGCTAACCCACATGAGCACCTTCATTACAATAATTTGCAAGACTAAGCTGTGAACTACCACCCATCACCGTCTTACACAATGTTCAGGCTTTTTTAAAATAAGCAATTTTATGTCACCCAAGAAGGTTCTAGACATTAAAACTTAATACCTAGGACTGACAAACCCTAACAATACATATAGAGTTAGCCAAATACATCTTTGACAATTATTTTAGATATTTTGGGTAGCCCAACTTTGAAAGGCCATAACTCTCAAACTATTGCTTTGATTAGTTATTATAAGCACTTTCTGAAAATACCAACTCTTGCTCTACATGATTTGAATTGTGCAAGTGCCCTTCTGTCAACTTTTCGGACCTCATCCAAGCACTTTAAGGCCTCCAATGATGAGCTTGAAGATTTTCTACAAATATTTCCACTGAAAATCCAAAATAACTTCTCCAAGACTTATTAAGCTAGAGAAATGAGATTTTTATGGTAGACTTATAACTCTAAAATGAACCTTCATGTAGAAAATGAGAACATTCCAAGCTCATATGAAAAACTTACTAAAAATAGCAAGTTCCCATAAATAGTAACCACCCTATCTACTAGTCTTTATTAAAATATAAAGGACTAAAAAGAAAAATATTTTTGGGTGATGCAAGATTGTTCTTACATCTAGGATGCTCTTGCATCAGACACCTAGGGTAATTTGAGAAGTGACTCTGTCTTGTCTCAGGTGTTCAGAGGAAAATCAAGATGATGAACCTCCTCCCTTTCTATCTAGGATGAATCCTCTACTAGACTCCCTTTCCATTTGACCAAGTATTCCTCATAAGTTTTGTTCCTTGTACTTTTACCAACATGACTATCTAGTACCTTCTCAATTTCTTTTGTAGCTGAACTAGCTACTGGAATACTCTATTGCACTTCTAAAACTTCATCTCCATCACCTCCTTCATAATACTATGTTAAATCTAAAATATTAAATACTGGTGAAATATTCAATTTAGTAGGAAACTCCACTTCATAAGCATTCCCAGAACATGCCTTTTCACTATCTTGCATGGTCCAAACTTCTTCATCTTCAATTTATTATATGTACCCACTAGAAAATGCTATTTTCTCAAATGAATCATGACTTCATCTCCAATTTGAAATTCCTTATACCTCCTTTTCACATCTACCTTATCTTTATATTGTGTATTCATCTTTATGATGTGTTTCCTCACCTCCTCATGGATTTTCTTCAAATGTCCATCAAAATCTTCTACTTCAGCACTACTTATCTCTTTTTTATCCAACTACCTCAATTTAGAAGCATTTTTGGGACTACTCCCATATACAATTTGGAATAGTAATTTACTAGTACTCCTATTCATAGAAATATTATATGAATTTTTTTCTTGTGATAAAATCATATCCCATCCTTTTGGCTTGTCTCCAACCAAACATCTCAGCAAGTTTCCCAAACTGTGATTCACAACTTATGTATGTCTATTAGTCTGTGGATGATGTGATGGACTCAACTTCAACTCTCTCTTTAATTTCTTATACAATGTACACTAGAAATACCCAACAAATTTGGTATCTTGACTTGAAACTATACTCTTTGGAAGACCATGTGGTCTCACCACTTCTATATAAAAAAATATGCTACATGAACAACATCATTAGTCTTCTTGCAAGGAATAGAATGTGTCATATTTGAAAACACGTAAATTGCCACAAAAATAGAATCATGCCCAGACTAAGTCCTTAGTAATCCAAGAACAAATTCCATGCTGAAATCCTCCAATGGCTTCGCTAGTATAAGTAATGGCGTATATAACCCTTTAGTAATCCAAGAACAAATTCCATGCTGACATCCTCCCATGGATTCCCTGGTATAGGTAATGGCTTATACAACCCTTTATTTTGCTTCACTCCTTTCACCATCTGACATACTCTGCAACTTTTTACAAACTTCTTCACATCTTGTTGCAACTGTGGCTAGTAATAATTCTTAGCAACCAAAGATATGGTTTTATCTCTACCAAAATATCTAGCCAATCCTCCACTATACTTCTCCTTAATGAGATTCTCTCTCATTGAACTTCTAGGAATGCACAACTGGCTTCCTTTGAACAACATACTATCTTGGATCATGAAATTCAACCACTTTGTCCTATCAAGTGTAACAGGTTCTATACAAGCCTTCCATGCTTCACTAAAATCAAGATCATCTAGATATAAAGTACTATGTTACTTGAACCCAACCACCTCTATCAACATTTTTGACTGCAAAAGTTATCTTCTACTAAGAGCATCTATAACTTTGTTAGACTCTCCACTCCCATGTTTCAAAATAGATGTATAAATTTGCAAAAAATCAACCCACTTTAAATGTAGTGCCTCTCCCATTTGACTTTTATAAGTCATCCTGATGGATGCAACCTTGATGATCTTTTGTTGTGATGGATCATGATTGTGACCATGAGTGGTCTACACCGATGTGGTGATTTGATGTATGTTTCTGTATCAGTTACCTTGATTATGCTTTGACTGATTTATGAGATTATGATTTGATTCATGGTTCACTGAGGTTTGTGCTAGTGGTTACCAAGATCAATGTGGTATCATGAGGTTGTTCCATGATTACCCTGAGATGTGTGTAGAGATTGCAGTATGTACTTTTTACCATGCTACACTGGACTAGGTTCCTATAGCAGTGGTTAGTCATGTTTATGCCTATGTTCACTTATGTGTTTTAAGTTTCTTTTTAATGTTGTGTAATCTATCATTATTAAATGTTTAAATAATTAGAAATGGGTTGTCCATGTTGGATTATTTGGTTATGTGCTACAGACATTTACCTTGTTATATTTTGATCTGATAGATTTTTTTTTTCATGTTATGTTTTTAATTTGAGATGACCTGAGGGTTGGATGTTATACCTTGATTTCAGTTTCATAGATGCTAGACTACTATGTTGTTTAGTTAATCATATTGCATGATGATGCCATTTTGAGATGACAGTGTGTTTTATGATGATATCTGGTTATCCAGTATTTGGACATATCACTGATTATGTTATGTGATGGATTTAATGCCATAGTTATTTACTTCATTTCTGCATTGTTATTCTTTATGTGAATGTGAGTGATGTAAATAGATTATTTTAATATAATTAAATAAATGGTTAAATTAGGTGATTTAATGCATTTATTGCTTCGACTATGTTATTATATACAATTACACTTGATCATGTTGTTCAGTGTGCAAGATTTATATCCCTGGCAGTGGCACATGGAGTTAGTGATTCAGCCATTCATATTTTACCAATGTTGTCCCTATATGGTCGATGTATCTTTAATTAGCTATTTAAATTAAACCTTTTGGTGATTATTAAATCCAAACTCATTTGCATTATGTGATTAGACCAGTAAGCGTGTCTGTGCATTTAGAGGTTCGCTTTGTCACAAAAGTTGTTAAGGAAATTTATGTATTTTTGGGTTTTTGGGCTTTTTAATTGATTTATTTTAATTTCTAGTAGCTTTTCCATAAATGAATTCCTATTTATAGGAATAGCCTATTTTCATTTGGGTCGATTTGGGGTTTAACTAGGTTGGCTGGTTATTTGCCCTAATCAATTTTTCACTTGAAAAGTGAATAAGTATCCAAAAAGAAATTTAATTCCACACTTGTTACTTTCGAATTAGAAAGTTGGAGAGTAAAATCCAAAATCCTCTTCATGAGGATTTACTGTTTTGTTTGTTGTGGGAGCTACAGGCGTGAGATCATCACGAGGTTGAGCTTGTTGTATCCAACTCGAGGAAACCTTGGATTGCTGCAATTTTCTACTACTTTTGCAGGCTATTTATTTTATGGTTCAAATTTCCATTTTTCCCTTTTGGCTGTGAGGTAGGACTTTCCTATTTTATTGTTTTAGCTCTATTTTTGCTTCTATTTTTGGTAGCTATTTGTTTGGAGGTTGAGAACTAGTGTTCCCCTCCATTTCTATATGCTAGTTCTACCTGGTTGGGCAAGTATGAACATTTTCCTATTTTTTGGGATGAGGGTTTGGGATTTTGCACTGTTATGCTAGTCATTTTTTCATATGGTGTTCGAACTTAATTATTTTTGGATTTTTGGGGTTTTTGTACCCAAAGGCCAAATGGGTTTTAATTTCAAAGTTTTCCAAAATTTTGGAATTTTTATCTTGTTTTGTGTGTTGCCTTTTTTTCTCAGGTTTTCTTGGCACAATGTGGGTTGTGAACTTGGATGATCTGTTAGGATATCAATTAGACCACTATTGCACTTTTATGTTGCATTGAGATGCATGTTGCACCCATACTCTTGACTTTGTGTTCGATTAAGTGATTTTATACCTAGTGTTATTGTTTCTTTTGGACATTTGCTTTCGTTTCATGGACACTAGGATTCATGTAGAATCCATACTCCCAAATTGAGGCTGGTTGAGTGAGTTCATGATGTTTGGTCTTGTTGCATCATTGGGATTCATGTAGAATCCATACTCCTGGATTGAGGTTGGTAGAGTGATTTCATGATGTATGGTTTATTGGCTCTGGGATTCATGTAGAATCCTTCCTTCTAAGTTGCTTTCAGTTGGATATTTTGTTTTGCATTATGTGCGCCTACATTTTTTGGATGACTTGCGAGGCCTGATCTTTTGTGGTACTTCTAGAAGTTATGATCATTAGGGTTGGGATGGGAGTATGCATGCCCATGGGCACTTATCGTAGGATGAGCATGGGTAGGATAGGGTAGTATATGGAGGGGGCTTCTATCTCACAGCTCGGTGATCATGGTGCCATGGGTTGGCAGAGGGAACTTTATATAAGTGATAACTAAATAAAATGTGTGAATGGTAATAAAACTTAAAATAATAAAATGTGTGAGCACCCGATTAAGTTCAAGGACACAATGTGTGAGCACCCATTTAAGTTCGAGGACACACAATCTGATCTTGGACTTTCTCATGCCAAGCAACTGTCCATGATTTTAGCCCCTACTTAGTAGCCTATTGAGTGTCTAATAAGGACCTATACTTCTTGCATTGTCTTAGGTTCTTGGTTTCAGCCATCATACTATCTAGTGTGAGTCTTAGCTATGGATGATTGTTTTGTGTGTGTTGTGGTTAGATCATTATCTCCATCAGCATCATAGGTTTGGACCTATGGGTGCCACATGGTTGGGAGGCATAGCTACCTTCACATTGCTAAGGACCAGTGTATAGAGATGATCTTTCATCCTAGTGTGATCATTGTTGGATTTTTTCAATTAATACTTTGGGTTCTCGAGTATGCTTTCTTGTGATTTATGCTTTCATTGGAATGCTTGGATATCATATTTAGATGATGTTAGTTTATTTGACGCATTCCCATATTATGATGTTTAGCATATGACTAGATGATGTGGATCACTATATTAGATTATCTATTGCTTATTGGTTTAGCATGTTAGATTTCCTTATTATGATGATTAGCATGTGATAGGTGATGTTATCTACTAATAGGATTATCTTATGCTTTACTACTAGCATATTAGATTTCCTTATGCTTATATTGTAGCATGTTTTAGTAGTGACATCCCTATTATGATAGTACTGATGATCTGATTGGTGGCTTGAGATGTTACATGTGGGGGATGGCTAGGATCCATGATAGTCTTATGATGCCAGTGATGGTTGGGAGGAACCGCGTACTTGGTTGTTCAATTTTTGTGATGTTACTTCTATTCACTATGATGTTGCATTTAGTATGTTCTCTACTGCTATGGTTTAGATGGATGGATTTTTTTTTCTTGATGTTTATGCACTCAAGTGTTCATTCATCAATTTACGTGGATCTAATACTCCTTGATGTGAAGGTTTTCATGTTTTTATGATTTTTATTCTTGTTTTGTTGTTGCACTAATGTGTTTTCTCGCATGGATAGGCAATTCCTCACATGATAATGTACTTCTTCATGCAAGAATGCATTTTCTCATTTGAGAATGCAAATTCTTGTGCGGTGTGTAATGAATCCTCACGTGAAGCCATGCACTTTCTTATGCGTAGTGATGCAACATCTCACATGAAACTTGAGACCAGTGCACTTTTTTGTGTGAGAAACAAGAGGCAATTATGCTTGGCTGAGGAATGTTTGAAAGTTGGTTTTGGACACCTTATTGGATTTCATACCTTTCCATTTCAAAATGATCTTTATAAGGGGTTTAAAATATATCATTTAAGTAAAGATATATTTTAATATATGCGACGAATCTTTTGAGATAGGTTTTGGACCTCTCTGAGATAAGACAAAGATTCTAGGAAATTTCAGGGCTTCAAAAATTTAGACTTAGCCAAATTTTAGGGCTTCAAGATTTCAGGCTTAGCCAAATTTTAGGATTATGCATTTGCCCCAACTTGGTTTTTTGTTGATGTGTGGTAGTTTCTTTGAACCCTCATCATGTGTGTGGTCGTTGTTGGCTTTTGTTTGCGTGTGTTAGTTTGGTAGTGGCATTCAAAGATTTGTTGGTTGTCGAGATTATGGTGAAGTCTTTCATTGTGATCTTTGTGATCCCTGTATGTTGTTGTCATGTGCATTCATACTTGTAAAATAAAATAAAATAAATATGGCTTGTATTTCATCCTTGTTTCCAAGGATCTCCGGGCAGGGTATTACATTAAATGCCTTTGGTTCAATTTTCTCTAACTATTCAAATATTGCAAAGCTTGATGATCAGTATACAAAAAAAACTCCTTAGGAGGAAGATAATGTCTCCACTTCCTCAATGCTTGACCTATAGCATAAAATTCTTGATCATAAACATAATATCTTCTTTTAGCATCATTCAATTTCTCACTAAAGCAAGCAGTAGGCCTACCTTCTTGGCTCATAACAACTCCTATTGCAGCACCACTAGCATCATAGCCTTCTTGAAAAACTTTGTTAAAATTAGGAAGTGCTAAAAAAGGTTGCTCCGTAACTTTTTGTTTCAACAGATTAAAACTCTTATCTGGCCCTACAATCCACTTAAATTCTTTCATATCCCCTCTCATTGTTTTAGTCAGGGGTCCACAAATACTGCTAAAACTTCTTATGAACTTTCTATAAAAACTAGCCAGTCCATGAAAAGATCTTATGATATCTCTATCACACTCCTTGGAGTAGGCCATTCAAGAATAGCCTTCACTTTCTTTGGGTCCATTTTTAGACCTTCTACAGAGACTACAAATCTTAGGTACACCAACTCCTACTTTACAAAATTGCACTTCTTCAAGTTTATTACCAACTTTTCTTCCCTTAACTTATTAAACACCTTGTAAATATGGATAAAATTATCCTCTAATGTCTTACTAAAGATCAGAATATCATCTAGGTAAACAATAACAAACTTACCTAGAAACTCCTTTAGTACCTCATTCATGAGCCTCATGAAAGTGCTTGGTGTATTGGTTAGCCCAAAAGGAATGATTAATCACTTATATAGTCCTTCTTTTTCTTTAAAAGCAAGCATCCACTCATCACCTTCTCAGATGTGAATCTAATGGTATCCACTCTTTAGATCTATCTTTGTGAAATACTTAGCCCTACTCAAACAATCCATAATATCATCCATCCTTGGTAATGGAAATCTATACTTGATTGTGATCTTATTGATAGTGTAAGAATCTGTACACATCCTCCATTCACCATTCTTATTTGGTGCTAATATGACTGGTGCAACACATGGATTTTGACGCTCTTGAATCAACCGCTTCTACAACAACTCATGAACTTGTATGTTCAACTCTTCACTTTCTGATGGTGTCATTCTATGCATTGTCTTGGTTGGAAAACTAGATCCTAGAACCAAATCCATCTAGTAACTGATCTTCCTCATTGGGGGTAATCCATTAGGTACATTATCTAATACAATATCAAAAAACTCTCCCAACATATCTGCAACTTTTGTAGGTACCTCCTCTACTTCATCTTTACTATCTTTTAGATTTATAGCAACACACATATGCTCATGCTTCATACCTTTGAGAAACACTTTTCCATCAGAAAAAGATATTTGAGTAGCACTAGATATCTTTTCTTCTTTCTCCTTCAATGGATTCAACTTATGTTTCACTCCATCCTTGGTTAGAGTGTAGCTATTTTCTCACCCATCTTGTATAGCATGCCTATCAAACTGCCATGGCCTACCCAACAACATATGACATATGTTCTTAGGTATGATATCACATAGTACCTCATCCTGGTAGTTTCCAATCTTGAATTTCATGGAGCACTACTTATTGACTATGACCTTGTGGTCATCCTACACCTAAGAAATATGGTATGGATGTGGGTGTTTCTATCTCTTTAGCTTTAACTTGGTGACCATCATTTCTAACACCAGATTGTCAATACTTCCACCATCAATTATCACATCAAAACACTTATCTTTACATCTGCACCTTGTGTGAAATAAGCTCCTCCTTTGATTAGGTTCATTCTCACAACTTAGTAGAGCACTTTTATTAGCTAGGACTTCTCCTCTTTTAGCATCTTTGGAATGTGAGGATCTAGCATCTTCATCAACATGTACAACTCTAGCCTAGCCTTCTATTATTTGTTCTACCCTTCTCTGGCACTAGATCTTTTGCTTTGACCTCTTCCATATTCTTATTGTCAAACTTCTTGCTTAGTTTCTCCTCAACATTTAGGAAAAATTGGTATGCCTCCTCAATACTATTCATTGGATCTAGACTCATCTCATCTTGAATGCTTTTCCTTAACCCATAAAGATAATGGGCCACTTTCTCCTTATCAACTTCTGCATGACTAGTTCTAATGAGAACTTGGTAGAACACTTCAGTATACTCTTGAACAAATTTTCTTGCTTGCTTTAATCCTTGCATTTTCTTCAACATATCAAGCTCATAATCCATATGAATGAATTTGTGCTTCAATTTAGCTACCATCCATTCCTATTTGGTGATTTTGTCCATTCCCTTTTCTATTTTTCTCCAACTAAACCTCCTACCATCATATCTTCGCATGTCCCTTCAATTTTTCCTTCAAAAAAATGACCCTATCAAGATCCTTAATATCTTCATACTCAAAGTATTCCTCTAGTCCATTGATCTAATAAATCAACTCCTATGGGTTAAGATTTCCTAAAAATGTGGGAACCTCAAACTTAGGTCTTTTTCCAATCTTGGAGATGGCCCTAAAAAGCCTCACTTCCTCTGGGTTTAGAACTACCTCTGCTTTAGCATTTTCGTCTACTTTGTCCTCATCCTCTCTTTCATCTGTTACAAGAAGATTTATTCCTCTACGCATTTGTTAATCCAATGTTTACATTTGTCTTTAAAGGGCTAGGAAACCCTCAAGTGTAACATCTACAACTCATTTATCATGCTCTCTTTGTGGATTCATTTTTGGTGCTTCCATTGAGACCCTAGTGCAAACTTCATAAAAATCAACAATCTATCTACACACTTAGCCCAAACCATAGTCCTAGTGTGAACTATCTCACAATCAATGATCTATCCACACACTCAAGAACTCCAACTCTAATAACACTTGATGAAGGGTTCTCCCCTTAAAATCATAAACTCATAACACAAACAAAGAAACAATAGTAAATGAGAGAACAAAATATGGATTTCTTATTTATGCTTCAAATGCAAAATTATAGAATTCACAAGTACAAAATGCTAACCCACATGGGCACGTTCATTATAGTAATTTGCAAGACTAAGCTATGAACTACCACCTAGAGCTATCCTAGACAATGTTTAGGCTTTTCTTAAATAGGAAATTTTATGTCACTCGAGAAGGTTCTAGATAGTGAGAATTAATAGTTGGGGCTGATGAACTCTAACAATACATATAGAGTTAGAGAAATACATATTTGACAATTATTTTAGATATTTCAAGTAGCCCAACTTTGAAAGGCCATAACTCTCAAATCATTGCTTTGATTAGCTATTATAACCACTTTTTGAAAATTCCAGCTCCTGATCTACAGGCTCAAAATTGCACAAGCAACCTTCTATCATGTTTACAAACCTCATCTAGGCATTCTAAGGCCTCCAATCGTGAGCCTAAATATTTTTCTACAAATATTTCTACTGAAAATCCATAATAAATTCTTTGATGCTTGAGTTGGAGCAATGAGATTTTTATGATAGACTTCTAACTCTAAAATGAACCTTCATGTAGAAAATGAGAACATTCTGAGCTCATATCACAAACTTACCAAAAATAGTAAGTTCCCATAAATAGTAACATAGATAGTAACCACCATGTCTACTAGTCATTATTAAAATAGAAAAGACTGAAAAGAAAAATATTTTTGGGTGATGCAAGATTTCTCTTACACATAGGATGCTCTTGCATCATGATGCAATAGATTTAGTTCAGCCAACAAAATAAGGAGACACAAGTAAGAAAAAAATACCTCCTCCTTTTTATGTCTCTTTGATTATAGGGGACAAAATAGTTCATAATTACATGATAGATTTTGGATCTAGTAGTTCTATGATGCCTAAATGTGTAGCTAAACTCCTTGATAGTAAATATGAACCAATGGTTATTGATTTCCTCCAATTAGATGGAAACTTTGTTAAAATAGTGGGAATCCTAAAATATGTGAAAATGGCATTGCATTCTTTCCTTGGTTGTACTATCACCCAAGACATATAAGTAGCCAAGGTTGATTGACATTTTGTCATCTGTCTTTCGAAAGACTTCACTACACAAAGAGGTGGCTATATTTTATTATATTTCTCCTATATGTTCTTTAGGACAAGACATGGGACATAAGCTCCCATAAGGGCAAAACCTCTAGCCCTTAATCAAATAGAGACCTATACACCTAGTCATGTAAACATGAATTTTGAAATTCATGAGATAGATGATAAAGGCATAACACATGAACCTGCTACTTCCCTAGAAAAGGTGCTTGATTATATTTTAGATGAGTGGTCCACTACTTTTTAGTTTGATCCAGTAGAAGAAGCTCTAGAAATAGGTCTTGGCACTTATTATATATTGAAAAGGAATGCTCCTATTCCTAATCTCATAAAATTGCAAGAAGACACTAATGCATTATGGAGCATGTTCTTTGATGGCTCAAGATACAAGAATGTTTAGGAGTTGGTGTGATGCTTGTCTCCCTAGTTTGGAGAAGTTTTACTTCTCTTATAGAATCCAATTTAGTTGTGCTAACAACATAGCAAAATATAAAGCATTGATTCAAGGCCTCCAAATTGTGTAAAGGAGGGGAATCAAACCTTTAAAGTTCTTTGGAGATAGTGAGCTAGTTGTTAACTAAGTAAGGATTCAGAACATCATAAAAAGTAGTCTGCTCAAATCATGCAACCATAGAGTTTCAGATTTTCTTGAAGTTTTCCAAGCATTCAATATCCAAAGTGTCCCTAGAAGAGATAATAAACATGTTGATAGACTTGTAAAAATAGGTGCTCACTATGATGTACTAAAGCATGTTGAAGATAAAAGAGAGAAACAAATCAAATTGGTTGTAAGGCCTATAGTTCTAGACAACCATGCCAATTGGTCGGTGTTTGACTTTGATGTGTGAATTGTCAAGTTTCTACAAAGTGAGGTAGAATTCTCTAATAAGAATAGTCCAAGCTACAAAGCCAATATGGTGATTAGATCATGAACCTTAGCTCCAATAAGTTGTCTAAGGGTCTGATCACCTTATAGAGTGTTTTCAATCCTGATGATTAAGCAACAAGAAAAGGTTTGAACCTAGTTGCAAATAAAGATTATCACATACCAGTTGCCATTATTGATGAAAGGGTTCTTATTTTGGGAAAGGTATGCTCTGAAATTGAACAAGAAGATTTTGTTCATTTATGTCAAGAAATCAATGATGTATTTGCATGGATATATGATGATTTGAAGGGTTTTGACCCAAGTTTGTTTCAACATACCATAGATTTAAATAGTCATGCAAAGCCTATTGGGCCAAAGAAAAGACCATTCAATCCTAAGATTGAGCCTATGATGAGAAAGGAGCTATCCAAGCTGATGGAGGCTAATATTATTTTTCCTATTAAGCATTCCTCTTGGATAGCTAACCTTGTTCTTGTTAGAAAGAAGAATGTAGAAATTAGATTATGTGTAGATTTTAGAGTCCTAAATAGAGCCTCTCTCAAAGATCATCATCCTCTTCCTTCCATGGAACAAATATTATCCAAGGTCAATGGTTCTAAAAGATTTTCCTTCCTAGACGGGTTTTCAAGTTATAACCAAGTATTAATCCAAGAGTCTAATAGATAGAAGGCAACCTTCACAACTAAATAGGGCACTTATGCCTATAGAAAAATGTCTTTTGGTCTAAACAATGTATGTGTTACTTTCCAAAATGAAATGAAGGTGGCTTTCAAGAGCATGCTTGAGGAATTCATGTTGGTCTACCTTGATGACATAACTATCTACTCAAAGAACATGGCAGACCACTTTGGTCATCTAAGGTAGGTATTCATCAAGTGCAAGGAATATTGTTTGTCCCTAAATCCAAAAAGGTGTGTGTTTTGTACTAGTTTCTAGGAAATATTGTGTCTAAGGATGGCTTAACCATTAATCTAGAGAGAAAATAAGCAATCCTTTCTCTTTTGCTTCCTAGTCATAAGAAAGGGCTGCAAAGTTTCCTTGGTAGAATCAACATTGTAGGAAGGTTCATTCCTAACCTTGCTACCATGGTCAAACCTCTTATAGCCATACTAAAGAAGAATATGGCTTTCACTTGGACAAGGGAAGGAGGATCCAATTTTAAAGAAATCAAAGTAGCAATAGCATCAGCTCCTACCCTTATCAACCCCAACTTTGATAAGGATTTAATTCTATATACCCTTGGGATTGAGTTAGGCATATCAGCTATCTTGACATAGTTGAATGAATTGTAAATGAAGATAAACCTATAGCCTTTTTCGGTGAAGGGCTAAAGGATTATGATGACAAATACAATTATGTGGAAAAGAAAGTTCTTACTATCATAAGATCTTTAAAGAAATTCAAAGATCTTCTATCACATAACAAGGTCCAGCTCCTAGTTCCACATGCAAGTGTGAAGGAGTTCCTCTTGAATGAGGATAATGGTGAGAAAAGAGCTAGATAGATCACCAAGGTCATGGAATATGATGTTAACATTAAAATAACAAATCTTGTGAGAGGTAAAGGATTTTGTGAACAAATTATTTCTTCCTAGGAAATGACTAAAGAGATCATACTAGTATTAGAGGATGAACAACTACTGAAGGATAAAAATTTGAATAGTTGGATACATGATATGATGAACTTATTATTGGGAGGAAGATATCCACAAGGATTAGATAGAGCTAAAAGAAGACAAATCAAATTTTAGTCTATTCCTTTTGTCCAAGTGGATGAGATTCTTCTTAGAAGATATCTCAATGGAGCCCAATTAAGATGCATTAATGATGATCAAATAGTTACAATGATTAAAGAGTTTCAATGTGACCCTGATGGTGGCCACTTCTTAGCTAGAACAATAGCCATAAAGATAATGAAAGCTAGTTATTATTGGCCAACTCTATTCAATGACTATCATAAACATGTGAGGAAATGTGAGAAGTGTGATTTCTTTTCAAGAAAACAAATCTTAGAAGCTCTTCCCCTTCATCCTATTTAGGTTGACCAACTACTTATACAGTGGGGGCTATATTTCATTGGTCCAATCAATCCACATTCTATCTTTGTTCACAAGTGAATCTTAGCTGCAATAGATTACTTTACAAGGTGGAAAAAAGTAATAGCCTCAAAGGATGGCACAAATACTTCAATAGTAGAATTCCTTGATGGAATTATTACTAGGTTTGGTGTCCCTTCAACAATTGAAGACAATCAGAAGTGTTGGCATTCAAAGTTAAGAACAACCCTTTGGGCTAATAGGATTACACCTAAGAGAGAAATTAGGAACTCACCCTTCATGCTAGTATATGGAAGGGAAGCAACACTTCCTATTTCATTAGAGTTACCCTCTCTTGAATTAGCTCATCAATTGGAGCTAAATGAAGATGATGCCATGACAGTCAAGATGGAAAAATTGATTGATAGAAGAAAAATATAGCAAGCTATGTAGACACTTGAGATAGATCAACAACTGATAAAAAAGAGTTTTGACAAGAAGGATAAAGCTAGGGTTTTCAAGGAGGAAGACCTTGTTCTCAAGTGGGATGTAGAGAGAGATAAACTGGGTAGACACTAAAAGTTTGATGCTATGTGAAGTGGCCCATATGTTATCACTGGCTATAAAGAGGCAAATGATTTTTAGTTATCTAGGCCTAGTGGTGATTTTCTGCCAATTCTAGTCAATGAAATTTAACTTAAGCCTTTCTTATAGAGAAGGTTAAAGGTTTTTATACATAATAGAGTTTTTTTTTTCTCATTTTTTAATAAGCGCATGAGCACACACTAGTTCTCTATGAAATAGAAAAGTTTTGAGGTGTTGCGATTGTAGAGGTTCTTTTTTGGTTGCAGAGCAAGGCTCATTTTTTGTGACTCCATAGCCCAATGGATTCCTTAATGCCACTATTCCATGATTAGTAGGAAAGTATCCCCTCTAAATCATCACAAATGCTAACTATTTTAGCTCTCCCCCCTTCTTGTTCCAATATTATCATCTTTGTGAATAACCTAGGTGATGGCCATGCTCTATGTTATTTTAATTATTCATAATTACCATGAAAACATAAAAGGGTATACGTAAAACCTTGGTTATGGGTTTTTTATTTTATATTCCTAATTCTTTAATTTCTTCATATCATATGTCAATATCTTTATGAATGCTTCAAGTTAAAATGGTGAGAAATCATTTTAATCACCTTGTCATTCCAATTTGTGATAAAACTATTAGAGGGGCTACAAAGATGTGAAACAACTAGGTTCATGGTCATCACAACTTCAGATTAGTTAA
Source organism: Cupressus sempervirens (assembly GCA_028749045.1). Lineage (NCBI taxonomy): Eukaryota > Viridiplantae > Streptophyta > Pinopsida > Cupressales > Cupressaceae > Cupressus > Cupressus sempervirens. The sequence goes on along the minus strand of CM053786.1, from coordinate 561,970,497 downwards.
CACTAAAATTCAAGTTAATTTTGTGAAGGAGCAAAAGCAATCAAACATGTTAGTGCTTTGAAACTATACGGTTCCAAATTACCTCGATGAGAACAAGATACATCTAGGGGCAACTACTTCCCATTCTTAACATAATATTTCAGACACTAGGCCAACTAGAAGGCTAGACCCTTCTACTTTAGGCTCTACAAAACCTATGAAGATGTACCTTAGATTCACTTATATGGTACCAATGCTAAACATATTCTTGAATCTAAACAAATTAGATAAAACCCTTAATCTCCTATAATTATGCAATAACAAAGATGTGCACTATAAAATTGCAACTCTATGAAATTCACAAGCTAAATGAGGGCATCCTTTTTAGCTCTTCAACATAAAAGGGAAATACAATTGATTAATGATGTTGATTTTAGAAAAAAAACCAAATATGTAGCAGTAAGAACAAGTAATCTTGTAGCTGATCAATGCCTTATCTATTGGGCAATTCAACAAATCAAATACATACATCTATGATATCAAGAACATATTTCATACACCTATACATTAGATCTATCCTATCACTTTGTGAATTAGACATTGATGTTCATAAAGACCTCATTCTCATGAAATATCCTTCTCAAAATAACCAACAACGCTCTCAAACACATCAAGCATTTACTTGGCCCTTTGTTCCAACAAAAAAACATATTAGATATACAACCTTAAGGGGATGCAAATGGGTCTCAGTTCTTTGTCCCTAGACCACATAAAACTATAGATTACAGAGATAGGAGATGAGAATCAGAATGAAACTATAGAAATTTTTCTCATTTGTATTCATTTCTTTGAAACTATACATTCAAATGCATGAAATTAAAATGCAAAAATGCCTAACATATCAGAACTAACTATATTAACATCACTACTAATGCTCATACAAGATAAAATGTTGAAGAATATGGTGGAATAATAGTTTTGGATCCAACAATGTGGTCTCAAAGACAAACTGGAACCAACCCCTACAATGGATGAGAAAGAAGAAGATATAGACAAGGAATGAATTCCCAAATCTGATCTAAAGACAACATGTGTCCACCTAAAATTCTATCCTTTGTAGTTGTAAAAACTCTCTCATCTTTCTACCCATTTGATCTAATTTAGTTTTCATCATTATTATGTAACAAACTTAGAAATATCTCTGTTAAACGAAGAAAACCTGTATTCAACCATAATATCTGAAATGCATCATGGAATGCTAATAAAATCTAGATTTAACTATTTTGAAGTTGATCAAACTCAATTCTAACTACATTTTTATCATGTTTTACCCACATTCAGTTCATTATTCTACTAGAATTCAGTTTTGAACTTTGATACTTGAATGCGGTTGCAAGGTGGAAATCTAGGAGAAAACCTCAAATAACCTGAAAAAAAAGCTTCTTGTGCAAAAATAAATTCCAAAATCAAAAGGTTTGTCTTCTCCCAGTTTCAGTGATATATAACATCACTATGTTATCTTGCTAGAAACTCCAAGAATACTATTTTGAAAAGCATGCCTCTGTTATGGCTCTTTGGTCTAAAACTCAGCTTTTTAAAATTTTTATGCAAAAATTTCACTTCCCTAAAGTTTAAACTTTAGCTTACAACCCTTTAAAATTTTAAAAATCATGTACATGGCCTTTTTTGAAAAATCATTTAAAGTCAATTATTAAATCACTTTTGAATGTTTGGCCCTACTTATGAATTTTGGGTCAACCCTACTTTGACCAAGCTGCCATGTGGAAGCCCCTCATTGGCTCACAAATTGTCTAATCATCACCCTATTATTGTTACGTTAGTACCTTACCCACACCTGCCACATCACCACATACAGGCCCTGCTGCCACGTAGCAGCTTGGCACTTCCCCTATTTTTCTTAAATCTTGCATATCTCTGCAAAGTGGGGAAGCACCATGCTACCACATGTTCATTGCGACATGTGGCACTTGATTTATTCACCTAGGCTAGGATGTCATGCTTGAGACTTGGTCAGTTTTCATTTGTCTGGGCTCCATGTTGGCATTAGTAGTTATCTTCAAAATATATCGTGTCTTATGACTGAGACCCACACATGAGCTTGAGGCTTCTAAACCCTTTATCTTTTAGATACTATGCTATTGAGTGGTTTGATATTTAAATGTTATAAAATGTACTTGCTTGCTCAATGCAGGATATATTAGTTCATGGCTCCTCTCCTCCATGCTTGAGTATCTTCTCATTAACTCACGACTCATACCTATGGGTGATCAAATATCAAGGAAAACAATATGTTTTCTCCTCTTTTCTTAGTGTTCAAGATGTGCAAAAGGTATGAAGCTTGGGAAAATATTTACACACTAGTGACCTGGTTGTATGCTTTTCCCATCTGACATCTAATTTAGCAGCTAAAATATGCTCCCCTTTGATTCAGTCCCTCACGGTAAACAAGTGCTAAGGGCATTTAACAAGCAACTTCAATCTTCTTCATGCATGAGGCATCTTTCACTTGTCTAGACTACGACCCCCCCCTCTATGTTGTGAGAGTTCCTTCTCCCTCTGTAGTCGGTGGTCTTACCCTTTTGATGTGGGTTGCCTATAGAATTCCATGCCATGGTGAGGATGATGTGGAAGCTATAGGGATTTCCCCTTCCTTTTCATGATATTTCCCCTCTTCTATGATGTGGTCTTCCTCCCAAGTAGTGCTACAGCTGACATGCCTTCTCGAACACATTCTATGGTTTCTTCGATGAGTTTAATGCCTCCCCTATTTTCTATGCCTTGGGAGTTCCTTCAAAATGTGGCCTTATTAGGTGTGGAATTCTCTCTTTTCAAAGTCCTTTTCATCTTTATGTTTGAATGACTATATCACATCCTCCATTTGTCTATTCACCTCTAAATTTACAAGAAAATTGTTAATATCTCCTTGGCAAGATGGGCACTTCTTGACTATCTTTTGCAGTCTCAAGGAGTGGCCACTAATCAGTAGTACACTCTTGCACATCTTGTGTTCTAGCAAACAAATCTTCTATACAAGACTTAAAAAAATTATGTCCACATGGAGTAGATATTAGAAGATTCAAAACCTTCTTGCAAAGACTACAATTAAACTCTTTAAGAAGCCTCTATTGTATTTTCATAAACTTCCTTGGTCTATCATTACTCATACTTCCATCAGAACATACTATTTTATTTGAGGAACCAAGTCTTGTACTTATTGGAAGGTCTTGTACCCATCCCTATAATTCACCTATCCAATTCCATGATGGCTCTTGCATGAATGACTACCCTTGCTTCTACCCACATTATGAGGATGTTTTGATTTTTTGATTCAAAAAAATGAGCTACCCCCTTTTACTAGAATACTAATCCCAACCTTTTGTAACTTGGACTATATAGAACACTGCTTGGATGACAATATGATTTCCTTAGTACCAAGTGTGTTTTTCAATTTAGATTTGACATTAGATTGTTCTTGATATTTACTTGTTATATTAGATTGTTGAGTCACTTCAGTATGTGATTCTACATCATCTGTGGTATCAAATTGAGTTACTCTTATATCTCCAGCTTCTTTTTCCCTCTCTTGGACATCAATAACTAGCACCAAAATCTCTACAACCCTGTCTATTTTTAATTGCTAGTAATTATATTTGCATGGTGGTCTATGTTTTCCTTTCACCATTCTCAAATGAATGTTATCCTGTCCATATTTCCCCTTTTGATACTTCTTCAATATGTTTGATACCATTTTATTTTTTCCTTTCAAATCTTACTTGCTCAATAGAATTAATCGGCCCCTAAAGTGGGTCTAGCTAAAAAAAAGTTTGAACTCAAACACCTGACAACTTAAAATAGCCTACCAAAAAATTGACATTGACTAAATCCATTCAATCACTATTGATTCAATTTTTTAAAACTCAATTCACTTATTTCTACAACTTGTTGACTTCATGCCAGAAGGTCCTTTGACTGGCTTTAAAAACTGACCCAAACAAGTAATTGGGCTCTAAAATCAAACATACTAATTCACTATTCTACACAATCCTATCTTGTTGAATCTCATGCCATGAAAAATTCAGGTTCAAAGGATTTTGACCATCAAAGTTACCCTTTCACAACTGTCTGTAATAAAATATGTTAGAAAACCATAAAACACGTTTGGATTTGGCTTCGAAAACTAGGCAAACTGACACTTGGGGACACAAAAACTAGGGTATTGTTTTATTGTCATGAGGACAACATAAATCTTGGATTATGGCTTATGATGAATAATAAGACAAGAATGGCGAGCTATCAAAGTGGGTTACTCAAAATTTGCAGACTAGAAACATTGGTAGAAAACATTTTTTGCAAATGGAATTGACCTAGGAAAGTGTGTAAACGGATTCGCCAAGATTTGAAAATTGGCATACTTAAAAGTATTTTTAGAGTAAAACACAATGGTTAAATCCATTCGATCTCACCTATCATAGATTTTGAGTTATAACATCACAAATAGGGTTTTTGACAACTCCACTTCTTGACACCAGTAAAAAGTTACAAATTGCATTTGGAATCACATTTGAAAATAGATCAAATGGATTTATCATAAGCTCAAAATTGTAACATAGTAAGTCTTTGACCTCTAAAATGCAATGCAATAGGAATTTTCTCATTTTGATCAATTGGGTCAAAGTTATAACAATTCAAATAGGGCCTCCTAAAATTATAAACAATTCACATCAACATGGCAACAGTAAATAACCAACTTTAAGGGATTCAAAGCCCAGTCAAAAAGATTCAAAATCACTTGAAATCTAAAAAATTGGCTCTTTGGTATGGACACTAAAAACTCCCAAAGTGGTGTGTCATGAAACATTACTGGGTGCAAGATATTCAATTGAAAACATGACCTTCTGTCATTGTTTGACACTTTAGGCAAAGATGCAAATTTGGACATTACCCAAAATGAGACTACACGAAATGACTTGGAATGGAAATTTATCTTCATGGGATCAGTAGATATACTAAATGCAAAGTGTTAGAAACATTAAACACCTCTTAGGCCTCACAAGTACAATTGGGTACACCTGTATCAAAAAGTGCTTAAGGGCTTTTTTTTAAATGGTATTCAAAATTAGGGCTTCAATTTTGAGTCCCAACAGTGGCTTTTTCTAGGGATGCATGTCCCTTGCAAGCATGGCAAAGAATTAAATCTCTAGAAGAAGCAAACAACACACTTGACAAAAAAAACTTCTCTCAAACATCTTTATTGAAAGCAAGAAATCTAAACCTACTATGTACAAACAATGGCCCTGGGCCACTGAATATTGTCAAAACCTCTTACCTCTATCATAAATTTGATTCTCTTTTATATCTTCTTAAGGTAAACTATAAACATCTTTCTCATGAATTCCACCAATCAGATTAGCATCTTGAAACAAACATTTGGTAAAACTAAATTCCAACCTTAATTCTCATAGTGCATGTACAAATCAACATTAAACTCTATTTCATGCTCATTATGAAAAAAAAAATCAGCATGCTCATGTAAACTAGAATCATACTGAAAACCATCATCCACATATGATTAATGCATGTTATTAACTAGAAACATAATGGTTTGGTATTCTACTTCATCCAATGAGTTACACAAATCAATTTATAACTCACCTTGTGTATCTGGGTATGAAAAGTATACGAAATCTATTCGTTGCCTACTTGTAGTCATGTCATTCATTAAATCAGATTTACCTTTTGCTGAAATCTCTTCATATTCAAACAATTGATTAGTCACCAAGTATGAAAACTTATTTTAAAAGTGCTAATCTAAACTATGCTGATCACAACCATTTTCTTTATCTAACAAAATGTCAAAATGAACCTTGAACGTATCTCTACACTACTTATCAGCATATAAAGAAAATTCATATTTGAATTGACAACTTTTAATGTTTTCCTCTTCATCATATGAAACATCAAAACATATTTCATCAAAACCAACATGAGAAGAATCTGAAATAGCATCAAGCTTCCCTTCACTAACATCCCCCACCTCCAACAAGTTATCATGTGTAAAGAAATTTGAGGTGCTATCATATACACCTCCAAAATCTGACAAAGATTGTTGAGATTCTATATCTATTTCCATGTCAAACTTTGGGGAAGTGACTTGATTGAATGAAGAAACATTATGAAGGAAAATATGAGCATCCTTAAAAACACATACATGCTTTTCAAAATCATGAGCCAACAAAGGTGAAATTTCTTTAGGGCTCAAGGAGACTACCTCACATATCTTCTCCCAACTGTGATTATTATTTGGATAACATGAAGAACTTACAATAGAAAAATCATTAGTGTAACAACCTGAAAAAATAGTATTATTACAACATTCATTCTCATCATGGAAAGAACTACCTCCACTATTGTTATAAAATTCTTCAACTTCATATTCACTATAACAAAGTTTATTTTCACTTTCATATCCATCTTCCTCATGTTGATTGTAATTACTTGATTCATTAACATTTGAATCCACCTCTTCACATTTAGAAGACAAATTATCTTTCTCTACAAAATTATTACATTCATTGCTACCTTGACTTTCAGCACATCCATTATTATCATTAGGAGATATATCATGAACTCTATAATCATCACTTTCCATCTCCTCAATGAATCTTTCAACTTGCAAAAACCTTTGTGATCTTATAGGTATTGTCCAATTAATTGAATCAGGCACTAAAACATTAAGGAAAACACTAGGCAGAGAAGATTCCTCAGGTCTAGCATGAAAACACATCTTGTTGACTATTGATTTAATATTTAGATAACATTGTTTGGCATTTAAACCTTGAGTACTTCCTATGTTAATTCTTATAACACTGACAATCTTATTGTAGATCAATCTATTCAACATAGAAATGTTGTTACTCATAGTCTCCAAACTTTCAGAACTTGGTAAACTAATCTTAGATATGAGATCTGACTCCATCATAAAATACAATTTCTACCTCTTTCTTCTAGTGCTAAAAAGCATTGAATAGAGGTAACCATTTTTAACATTTGACTTCCATGAAAGAAAACATGAAAACCAAAATACCTCAAGTGCTGATGTAAGACATTGATCTGCTGATTTGACATGGGTGCATACTAAAATTCCTTCACACCATTGATAAAACTTGGTAGAGCTACCACCTCCTTGAGAGAGGATAAAGAAATCACTGTTGTGATTTACTTTTTACAATTCACTTTCTTATAACAGTAGATTGAAAACAACACTTCAAATTTTATCAAGAAGTTTAACTTCCTTTTCAAGAGGCTATCAAAAGCTTCAGATCTACCCATACAACTGAAAGTCCTTCAAAATTTTGCAATGAGATCAAATAAGAACAAACTAGTATAGAGATTGAGAGTTTCCACTCACACTTTGTGAGAAATAAAATATAATTTGTCACTTGGAAAATCTAAACCAAACCTTCAATGTACGAGAAACTTGCAAATCATTAACACCTTAAAAGGAAAATACACTTCATAAATTGATTCTTAACTCTAAACTTTCTCAACAACACTTGCAAAAACTGAATTGATTGAAGGTAGACTTATAATAGTCATAGAACACAATTTACATCTAATTTTACAACATACTACTGTCCATGAATAAAGCTCAACTGAGGAACACAAAACTATGCACAATATATTAAAGGTTTCCAGCTCCATAATTCATGCACTTACAACCTTTATCCCTAGTAGAGTTTCCATTTTGTTGGTGCTTTGAAACTATATGACTCCAAATTACCCCAATGAGAACAAGATACATCTAGGGGTAGCTATTTTCCATCCTTAACATATCATTTTAGACATCAAGCCAACTATAAGGCTAGATCCTTCTTCTACTTTAGGCTCTACAAAACTTAGGTAAGTGTATCTCAGATTCACTTATATGGTACCGGTGCTAAACATATTCTTGAATCTAAATAGAGTAGATAAAACCCTTAATCTCCTATACTTAGGCAATAACAAAGATGTGCAATAGCAAATTGCAACTCTATGAAATTCACAAGCTGAATGAGTGCATCCTTTTTAGCTCTTCGACATGAAAGGGAAATACAATTGATTAATGATGTTGATTTCAACAAAAACCCCTAATATACAACAGTAAGAACAAGTAATCATGTAGCTGATTAGTGCCTTATCTATTGGGAAATTCCACAAATCAAATACATACATTTGTGATATCAAGGACATATTTCATACACCTAGACATCATATCTATCCTATCACTTTGCAAATCAGACATCGATGTTCATAAATACCTCATTCTCATGAAATATCCTTCTCAAAATAACCAGAAACCCTCTCAAACAAATCAAGAATTTACTTGGCCCTTTGTTCCAATAGAAAAACATATCAAACATACAACCTTAAGGGGATACAAATGGGTTTCAGTTCTTTGTCCCTAGACCACATAACACTGCAGATTACAGAGATAGGAGATGAGAATCAGAATGAAACTAAAGAAATTTTTCTCATTTGTATTCATTTCTTTGAAACTATACATTCAGATGCATGAAATTAAAACATAGAGATGCCTAACATATCAAAACTAACTATATGAACATCACTACTATTGTTCATACAAGAGAAAATGCTAAAGAATATGGTGGAATCACAGTTCTAGATCCAACAATGTTGTCTCATAGACAAACTAGAACCAACCCCTCCAATGGATAAGAAAGAAGAAGATATAGAAAAGGAATAAATTCTTGGATCTAATTTGAAGACAACATGTGTCGACTTGAAATTCCATCATTTGTAGTTGTAAAACCTCTTTCATCTTTCTACCCATTTGATTTGATTTAGTTTTCATCATTATTATGCAAAAAACTTGAAAATATCTCTACTAAATGATGAAAACCCTTATGTAACCAAAATATTTGAAATGCATCATAGAATGCTGATAAAATCTGGATTTAACTATTTAGAAGGTCATCAAACTTGATTCTAACTACATTTTTATCATGTTTCACCCACATTTAATTCATTACCTTGCTAGAAATTAGTTTTGAATTTTTAAACCTAAATGCGGTTGCAAGCTGGAAATCTGGGAGAAAACCTCAAATAACCTAAATAGATAGCTTTCTATGTGAAAACAAATTCTAGAATTAGAAATTTTGTCTTCTCCTAGTTTCGATTATATATAACATCACTATGTTAGCTTACTATAAACTCCCATAATACTATTTTGAAACTCATGCCTCTGCTATGACGCTCTACTCTGAAACTCACCTTTTTAAAAATTTTAAGCAAAAATTTCAATTCCCTAAAGTTTGAACTTTAGCTTATAACCCTTTAAAATTTTAAAAAGCTTGTTCATGGTCTTTTTTGAAAAATCATTTAAAATCAATTTTTAAATCTCTTTTGAATTTTTGGCCCTACACATGAATTTTGAGTCAACCCTATCATTTCTCTAGTAGCACTTTACCTACACCTTCCATGTCACCATGAATGGGGCCCACTGCCATGTGGCAGCTTGGCACTTTCCCGCTTCACTTAAACCTTGTGCATCTTTGCGAAGCGGGGAAGCACCATGCCACCACGTGTCCACTATGACATGCGGCACTCGATTTCTTTACCTAAGTTGGGATGTTGTCCTCAACACTTGGAAATTTTTCATATGTCTAGGCTTCATGTTGATGTCAACACTTTTGTTCAAAATATATCCCATCTTATTCTCTGGTTGAGACCCATGCATGAGCTTGAAGCTTCAAAAGCCTTTGGCTTTTAGACACTATGCTATTGAGTGTTTTGATATTTAAATGTTATTAAATGTACCTGCCTGCTCAATGTGGGAGATATTAGTTCACAACTCCTTTCATCCATGCTTGGGTATCTTCTCATTAACTCGCGACTCATACCTATGGGTGATCAAAATCAAGGAAAATAAAATGTTTTCTCCCCTTTTCTTAGTGTTCAGGATGTGTGAAAGGTATGAAGCTTGGGAAAAAATTTACAAATTAGTAACTTAGTTGTATACTTTTCCCATTTGACATTTGATTTAGTACCTAAAATATGCTCCCCTTTGATTCAGTCCCTCATGGTAAACAAGTGCCAAGGCTGTTTAACAAGCACCTTTAGTCTTCTTCATGCATGAGGCATCTTTCACTTGTGTTTTTCTCCTTTCTCTCCTTGTTCTGGACTACATCCCCCCCTATGTTGTGAGAGTTCCTTCTCCTTCTACAGTGAGTGGTCTTCACCTTTTGATGTGGGCTACCTTTACAATTCCATGCCATGGTAAGGATGATGTGGAAGCTATAGGAATCTCCCTTTCCTTTTCATGATGTTACCCCTTTGCTATGACATAGTCTTCCTCCCAAGTAGTTATGTAGCTTATGTACCTTTTCTAACACATTCTAAGGCTTCTTTGCTAAGTTTAATGCCTTCCCTAATTTCTATGCCATGGGAGTTCCTTCAAAATGTAGCCTTGTTAGGCATGAAATTCTCTCTTTTCAAAGTCCTTTTCATCTTTATGTTGGAGTGACCATATCACGTCCTCCATTTTTCTATTCACATGTGGATTTACAATAAAACTGTTAATATCTCCCTGGGAAGATGTGAACTTCTTAACTGTATTCTACGTTCTCAAGGAGCGACCACTAATCAATAGTACACTCTCTCATGTCTTGTGTTCTAGCAAATAAATCTTCTACATAGGACACACAAAAATTATGTCCACACAGAGTAGATATTGGAAGAGTCAAAACCTTCTTGCAAAGACTACAACTAAACTTTTTAAGAAACCTCTATTGTATCGTAATAAATTTCCTTGGTCTATCACTACTCATACTTCCATCAAAACCTATTGTTTTATTTGAGGAACCAAGTCTTCTACTTACAAGAGGGTCTCATACCCATCCCCATTGTTCGCCCATCCAATCCCATGATGGCTCTTGCATGAACTACTACCCTTGCTTCTACCCACATTATGAGGATGTTTTGATTTTTTGATTTGAAAAAATGAGCTATCCCCTTTAATAGGAACACTATTCCCAACCTTTTGTAACTTGGACTGTATAGAACATTGCTTTGATGACAATCCAATTTCCTTAGTACTAAGCGTGTTTTTCAATTCAAAATTGACATTAGATTGTTCTTTATCTTTAGTTGTTAAATTGGATTGTTGAGTCACTTCAGTATGTGATTCTACATCATCTATGGTATCAAATTGAGTTACTCTTATATTTGTAGCTTCTTTTTCCCTCTCTTGGACATCAATAATCGACACCAAAATCTTTGTAGCCCCATCTGTTTTTGAATTGCTAGCAATTATATTTGCATAGTGGTCTATGTTTTCCTTTTATCATTCTCAAGTGAATTCTATCCTATCCATGTTTCCTCTTTTAATACTTCTTCAATATGTTCGATTCCATTTTATTTTTACCTTTCAAATCTTACTTGCTCAATGGAATTAACCAACCCACAAAGTGTGTCTAGCTAAAGAAATTTTGAACTCAAACACCTGACAACTCAAAATAGCCTATAAAAGAATTTAAATTGACTAAATCCATTCGATCACTATTGATTCAATTTTTTAAAACTCAATTCACTTCTTTCTGCAACTTGTTGACTTCATGCTAGGGGGTCCTTTGACTGGCTTTGAAAACTGATCCAAACAAATAACTGGGCTCTAAAATCAAACATATTGATTTCCTATTCTACACACTCTTACCTTGTTGAATCTCATACCATGAAAAATTCAAGGTTAAAAGATATTGACCATCGAATTTACCCTTTTAGAATTGCCTGCAATAAAACATGTCAGAAAACCATAAAACACGTTCAAATTTGGCTTCAAAAACTAGGAAAACTAACACTTAGGGGCACAGAAATTGGGGTATTGGTTCATTGTCATGAGGAAAACACAAATATTAGATTAGGGCTTATGAAGAATAATAGGATGAGAATGGTGAGCGGTCAAAGTTGGCTACTTAAAATTTGCAAACTAGAAACACTAGAAGAAAACATCTTTTGCAAATGGAATTGACTTGGGAAAGTGTGTAGACGGATTCACCAAGATTTGAAAATTGGCACACTTAAAGTATTTCTAGAGTAGAACATATTGGTTCAATCCATTTGATATCACCTATCATAGATTTAGAGTTATGACATCACAAACAGGGGTTTTGGCAACTCTGCACTTCTTGACACTAGTAAAAAGTTACAAATTGCATTTGGAATCACATTTGAAAAAAGGTCCAACAGATTTTTCATAAGCTCAAAATTAAAACATAGGAAGTCTTTAACCTCTAGAATGCAATGCAATAGGAATTATCTCATTTTGGTTAACTCGGTCAAAGTTATAACAAGTCAAACAAGGCCTTCCAGAATTCTAAACAATTCACATCAGCATGATAATAGTAAATGACAAACTTTAAGGGATTCAAAACATAGTCAAATAGATTCAAAACAACTAAAAATATGAAACAAAAGCTCTTTGGTATGGAAACTAAACACTGCCAAATTGGTGAGTCATGAAACATTATTCGGTGCGAGATACTCAATTGCAAACATAGCCTCCTGTCACTATTTCACACTTAGGCAAAAATACAGATTTGGACATTGCTCAAAATGAGACTTCATAGAATGACTCAGAATGGCAATTTATCTTAATAGGATGAGTGGATATACTGAGTGCAAGGTGTTAGAAACATTAAAAATCTTTTAGGCCTCACAAGTACAGCTGGGTACACAAGCATCAAAAAGTGCTTAAGGGCTTGATTTTTTGAAATGGTACTCAAAATTAGGGCTTCAGTTTTGAATCCCAAAAAACCACACAATCACAAATCAGTTATGCATTAACAAATTTTAAATTCTCAAGCTATGACTAGTGGTTTTCACATTTTTGACATGCAGTTTTAGTGGGACCTAGTGGCAGTAATGTAACAAGGTAGACATGTGTCAACATTCTTGGAAGTTCATGGCACATCAAATGAATAAATATCTTAGAGGCCTAAGATCAATCATGATCATTGATCTGGGAGGAAATCAATGTCTATCAATTTCTCACTTTTCAAAGATGCATGAAGAATAGCCAAAGTGAGAAAGTGACAAGATGATATGTGTCCTATTCACCATACATTCAAAGAAAGAGACCATCACAATATCGCTTGCAGTTAGATAAACCCTAAAATTTAGGTCATGATGTTGCGGAAATGGAGCAACAATAGTTTAATCAAGGTGATCACATCTTCGCATGAGGTTAATAATGAATTAGAAGTTGATTTGAAATGTTTTAAAATGAGAAAAAAATAAAGTTTAAGGGCTAAGTGCAGCATCATAAAGTATGATCTCTAGTGAATTTTTTTTGTTGCAAGGTTGCGAAATAGTAATGGTAGTTAATTAGAATAGTGTGTGCAACATTGCATGATTGTAAGGGGCCTTGTATTTGGAAGTTTTAATGGGGAAACATGGTTAAAGATAGCAACAAATTCCTTTATCATGACATCACATAGTTAAGAAAGTGTTAGATCCTAACCATTACGAAGGTGCAAAGTAATCAATGTTATGAGGTTTGCAAGGTCACTGTACTTAGTGTGCTAAAGTGATTTCAAGTTGTGAAGTAGTGATAGGTCACAACATGAAGCAATCATGGTTTCAGAGGGCCATATAGTCAACAAAGGTTTTATGAACCCTCAAACTGGAGTAGGCACAGGTGAACATGATAGTTAGAAAAGATGGATGATCTAGAAGAATGTTTAAACGATATAGGGCCACATGGAAAAGTTGATTATTGAATTTAGTTGACTTGATGATACTTTTGACTTTGCATCATTGTAAACATGAAAACAAGCAACTCTTTGATGGTGAATAGGTCCTTGATCATCTACAACCACCCTTTTGAGTGCTCTCCATATAAATATAGAGTTCATTCTACCACCACCTTGGTTATCCATCTACTTAGCTAGAATAGTTATGGTCATTGTTTCTTTCTCTTCAAGACTAGAATTTTCACATAAAGATCATATTTCCTACATATGGACTAGCACCTAATCAAATCTTTCTAGGATTAGCAATTATTTCTCTCTGTAACCTGAAGGCAGTAGTTCAATTTTGGCTTTTAGGGGAAGTCTTCTTAGTTATGCTTAAGCTATAAAGACAAATTTTGTCACTCTTTTAGGGGTCAGTCTCTTCTCTAATTCTGTATCAATTGTATTGCATACTATTGTACTATAATTTCCTTTCCCCCTGAGTGAATATAATTCTTTGTTGTATCTCTTTCTTCTATTAGTACATTGTGCAATATCTTTTTCCTTTTCTTAGTGTATTTCCTCCATTCCTCAACTTGTATGATTGTATCTATCTTCCCTTTGAATGATTAGAGTGAAGTTCCTTCCTTATAGCATTCTATTGGGTTATGATCTACATATGGTCATTCAGTGAAAGCAAGGATTCATTCTGTGTATTTTAGGATTATATTGATAAATTATACATTTCTAGGAAGAGATAATACTGAATGTACTATTTTGGTATATCACCCCTATAGATTAGATTAGCTAGTTTTATTTTCATGTATTTCCTTCTCCATTTTCCTCTCAAGAAGTAGTTAAGTGCATCTTGATAGAAAAGAAGTTGACCTTCTCTAGAGACTCAATCTCATTGTTAAGTCCCATAATGTGGAGATTATTTTCATATTTCATAAGGTTTCCTTTAGGTTAAACTTTAGGCAAGGGTGCAAACTTTTGTGACAACAATGACCCTAAAGGCACATCTAATGATGGTCAAGGTGTTGTAGGTGAAGCAATAACACCTAAATGTGAGCCATGCTCAATGATGACATATGTCAATGATGCAGCTTCATGAAGAGTCTTAAATAAATAGACTCCTTTATAATTAATAGGAGAACAACACAAGGCATGGTTTTTTGTGGTGTACATCTCCTCTCATGTTGTGGTACCACTGTATGATTCCTGGGTCTATCCTATGTAGAGCATCTCCCTCTAGAGCTCACAGATGTCAAAGTAATTTGGTTTCTCACCAAGGATGAACTCACTATATAGATTTCTCAAAAAATATAAGAGATCCTCATAATTATTACATCGTGGTAGGTCAAATTCCATATACCACCTATCCAAAAAGATGAACTCATCCTAGCATGAGTGCACTAATGAATAGGAAATGTTTTGGTTGTGTCTAATAAAAAGTTGCTAGATATAACATCAATGAAAAGATCACATATACTACCTTTCATTATTTCCTTATTTTTCACTTTTTGATATTACAATCCATTGGCCTTAAATGCATGATACCTATCCCTCCATGAACCCCATTTTGTAACCTCCCTAAACAACTCATTCACATTTTGAGCCATTTGTTGAAGTGTATTCACTAGGGTTGAGTAGTTAGAAATAGTAGATGACCACAACCTATTGATCATTTGGATAATATTTGCACTATTTTGTGTAAGATTCTCTACAATTTCCTCTTGCAAAGTATTTACATGATGTAATGGTATGCATAGAGGGTTTATTGGCAATAGTTTTTGTTGAACGGTAACATTGAGTGCAGGGTTTTGTGCCTATGTTGAGGTAGGTGGAGGGTTTTTTATTTGTGTCACAGTGGGTGGAGTGTTTTGTGGTTGTGTCATTGAGGGTAGAGGGTTTGGTTGTGTTGTTTGTGTTGGATGTGGTCTTGTAGATCTACTTCATTTTCTTGGATTCGTTGTAAATCTAATATTAAAATTTAAAAGAAACACAATTACAAATCTTCTAAATTATGGAAACAAATTAAAAATCTTACAAATTATAAAAATAAATTATAGACCATGATGAAAAATATATATAAGAATAATAATACATACCTTCTTTGCGAGGCATTATGGAGGAAAAAGCAAGAAAACACTACTTTTTTATATACCCAATCGGGTTTTTGCCTGCCACTATCACCTAAACATTAGTTGCCATTATTTGAGGGTATAACAATACCCTAAAATGTAGGAAACAACAACTATTTATAGTTCTTAAAACTTGATCAAGGTTTATAAAACTCGATCAAGTTTTTAAGAAATATAAATTATTTTAAAAATCCAATTGGGTTTTAAAGAAATATAAATTCAAAAAACCCGATAAGGTTATTTTTATAGTAATATGGCCAGGCTTGGATACCAATCTTGGTTAGCATTTGAATTTTTGAATAACTCTATTAGCTTATTAGAAACTCAATCAAGTAATTGAATTTTCTTTTTTGACAGGGTGTCCACCTTTTTGTACACAAACTTGGGGCACACATCCCTCAATCAAGCATTTTCTCCCACTCCCATTCTAGCATGCAATAGCCCTCAAGACATAGGAGATAAACATAATTATCTCATTAATTCAATGCTTCATTTAATGTGTAGTGTTATCACTTAAATAAGTTACTTACAATTAGATATCATTAAAGCTACTTAGGCCTTCAACCCCCATTGCAATCCACTTCCCCCTATATAGCTAGATAACCAACCTCAATGCTTCATTCAAGGAAACATAAATAGAAGGATAAAATAATTGAATAAAAGAATCTCATAAAATCAATAATCATGACATTCATCATAATAATGGGGTATAGGAAAGAATATCATACCAAGAATTCACTATCCATCTCCATATAACATATCCAAAGATCATCCATCCCATATTGGATTCACAATTATTATAGAAATCTATGTACTCTTATGTAACATGATAATAATGATAATGTGATATCGATATCATCCATCTCCATCATGGAGTACATCAATCCTAAAGATAACCATCTAGATCATAAAATAACCATATAGAGAACAACATAAATGATAACACATGATAACTAGAGAAATCAGACTTAACAAAATAATGTTCATCGCCCCTTTTTGGTAAGAGACACAATGATCAAAACAAGTAACATTATTGATAGTTACATCCCAAAATAACACAAAGACTAATAATGACATAAAAATGTTATAACTTTCTCATAGAAAATAAATTCCAAAGCCTTTGGATCTTAAACACTAAGGGTCATCTAAGCCCCCTAATAATTAACATAAATATTCAACATAGAAATACAAAAGAAATCAGAATAATCACACATGTTCAATTTTACATCAAAAGTCAAGTTATATTTCGAAGCCTAGTTTATTATGAGCAGTATATAACTGCAAGTTTCCGTAATAGATCAAGAAAATCACACTACTATTCCTCTAACAAGGGTACTCTATCCATCTTAAGAACTATCTATTCTACTATAAAAATATTTTTGAATTGTCAACCTAGGGATGTAGGACTTGAAATGGGTCAGCACAATATGTGCACCAAGTTCCTTTAATAGTCTTAACACCTATGCTACAAGAAAGTAAAGTGAATGAAAGGAATCTATACTACTGATGCAAAATAGTAAGCATACTTAGATTATCAATAGAGAACTATAGAAACTACAGAAAAGAGAATTCTAAACTAGTTAACAATTCAAATATCCACTATGACAATTTTCCACAAGTGCTACAAAAAATTCATAGTAACTATGTTGTAATACTAATATAGTAAATATATCTTTAATAGGAAATTAAAAGAAACAAATCTACTCTACCTAAATCTATTACACCTCCCAAGTGGGTCCCATTGGTTGGCTTCAACTAACTAAGAACACAACTGGTAATCCAAAATCACTTTCTCATTAAAATTCTACTTTTGTTACATGACTAAACAATTCATAAAGAATAGAGAAAAAACAACTTCATAATCTTCTAATCCCCAAACTAACTCTAAGTTCCCACATATATAGAGGATTGGAACTTATTACAAAAGCATAACATAAGAAATCGTGAGCAAACATCATCAATAGAAAAAGGGCGAGATGTCAACCGTGACTTTTAGAACATTGATTGAGTAACAAAATAATGGTTCGCAGATAATGTAATAAGTTAGCTTTTTGAAATAACTCCTTTTGCAAATGTGGCTTATCACCTAAAACTGATTTGTGCTACTCATGTTTTGACCGGTCTCTATTACTCCTTTAATGCAGTGCTTGCCACTCTTTGTGCCACTTCCTCATTTCCTGCAAATTAGAAATATTTAAACATATACAAAAACATTTCTACTCTCATTCAAATATTAAAACATAGCTTAAAACATTTATATGAAATACTAAACTTTATATATAATATTAAGCAAGGTACGTCATATCCACTATCCATAGGTTTAATAGGTTTTGGCTGCATTCAACATAAGACATTTAAAACAAGTATTTTGGAAATGTTTTTCTCATGGCTAAAAGAGTAAGTTCAAACTATATAAAAACTATATCAAATTTGAGACATTAATTTGCCTCATCATCTACCCCCCCACTATGCCAATGCTTGTCCTCAAGCATTGTACTTCTTTACCATTGTTCTAAAATCTCCCACATGTTGTCTTCCCCTATTTCCCATTTTTGAAGGTCTATAAGTATCCCTTAGATCATCTCCAATACTCACCCAAGTGTTCTTCAACTAATGGATCTAACCTAGTAGCATTGCTTTCATACAGGGGCTAGAGAAGGGTAGGAGGTTGGAGGGTTAGTGGCATCCATAACTCTTTCCTTATTTGCCTTCCCAATTGCATGTATTTAGGCACTCTATTCACTATTTCCTCGAAATTAATAGGGCTATATGGTTCAGCATTCCTAAAAGATTCTAGTAGTCAACTCCACCTATTTTTAAGCCTTGCAATTACTCTTTGTTGTGTAAAATTAGAAGGTGCCTGATACTCTCTGTAAGCTTTTTCCCTTTCTTCAAACACTTTCTCTCTAATTTTTGGTTTTGGCCTTCCACAAGTTAATTTGAATGAATCCATTAGGAGATCATAAGCCTTATGGGATTTAGCCTAGAGTGGTGATGGCTAAGATTTTTCAAGGTCTCTATAAGTATCCAAATGTCTATCATAATTGGTTTCATTGTGTATCCATGACATTAGAGCTCTTAAATGAACATCCCCTATGTAGAGCAAGGGATTCCACTCTATTTCTTCTAGAATTATGAAATTATATAAATAGAGCTCACACAACTAGTTCTTTTTTAGAAATGTTTGATACCCATTATAAAAATCTTGAGCATTCTTAAACACACAATCAATATTTCTTATTTTCATCATCAACTAGAACAACAAAAACTATTCTTTCAAACACATCGCATACACCCTTGGGGGTGGTCTATAGGCTATCGCTTGATTAGCTAGCTTCAAAGCCTTATTCATTTGTTGCTTCTACTTTTCTAGTTTCTCCTTTAATGATTCAATTTATTTGTCTCTATCAAATATTTCCTTTTGCATCTAGTCTCTCTCTTGCATCCATAAGACTTTCTAAAATATAAAATGATTGTATAGACCAAACAATATTGACTACATTGTTGATGTCAAACATCTTGATTTTCAAATTTCATCTTTTGTTCTCTAGCAACTTGTTGGAAATACTAGGTGTACCAAGAAGATTTATAAGGTATAAGGGAGACATTGAAATATTTAGTGACTAATGGCATGGTAGGTTGCTCATTATTGGGTGCTTCTTTTGGAATAGCAATAGGAATTTAATTGCACATTTCCAAATTCTCTTGTGGTGTCTCCTTGATAGACTCGGCTTCATGTGTTTCTATGTTTTGGGGATCTACTTGCATAGGAGAATTATGAACTCCATTGTCACTTCCTCATTGAATTTTGTTAATTGTAACAAATAACTGAGCCATCCACAAGCATAGAATTGCTAAGCTACTTCAATATCTACGAGTAAATATTATGAATAACTGGCTCATACCTCTTTAGTTGTCCTCCCATCTTCAAAATGTCTAGCTTCCACTCTTGCTACTATGACAAAAAAAATTTCCCTCTTACCTCTGTAAATTTTCTTTTTCTCTAAGCTTAAAAACTAATTTTAAAAATGTCATATGTTGTTACCACTTCTCATAATCAAGACCCCTTTGTTTCTGGCATGTAGAATAATAATGATGTGTTAATGATGGAGTACATTGAGTCTTTAACTACAAATGTTCCCATAATAGCTCTTAGTCCTTTCAATCATGCCAAGTACAAGAGATCTTTTCCCAAAAATTACAATAAAAGGTATGATGGATATAGAAAGGTTTTAAAAATTAATGAAATAAAAACCATCAGAATGTTGGAAAACTACATTCTTTAATGTAGACATGACTAGGATAACATGGAGGTGACATTTGGAAATTACTACACTTTCCCAACCCCCCACTAAAATTTGACGTGTCCTCACTTAAAAATTTTTGGTATGGGAAGGAGAAACTAGCTTAAGTCTTATATGATATATATAATGCAGTATTAGATATAAATATCAAAACCTATATTTTAAAAATGAATAAAGAGGAAAATAAATTGTTGTACCTACAAATTTTTTACTATACATCTGCATGCAGGTTGATGAGGTGGCAAAGGCTAATGATCATAGAAAGTGCTAACGATTTTGTTTATTGAAAGCAAAAAATAGAGTGTGGGTGACGTGGAAGGTGGAATGTGGGTGGATGGTTGATAAAGAAATGAGATGGGTTGATTATGAAGAAGGATAAAAGTGAATGGAAGAATGGGGCCTCATATTTAAATGAGGTTTTATTATGAAGGCTCCTAGAATTCTATCATTACATGGCTATAGGAAGAAGATTTTCATCTTCCACTGTAGGAACTGTGCTTTAGTCTATGGCTTATGATAGAGATGTAGCCTATGGCTATTTACAAGTAACTTAAATTGAATAAGATCAATTTTTGTGAGTTTTACTATGCCATTGTTAAACACATATTGAATTTCATAAGGCCCTAACCATCAAGTTTGCAATTTCCCTAGATTCTCTTTGAAATGAGAATCATAGAGGAGGGCCCAATCTCCTACTTGAAATATTTTATTCCTAATATGTGCATCATGCCACTACTTTCACTGGTGTTGAATAATTTATGTTCTTTCTAGAGCTATCTTTTGTATTTCATATAGCGAATTCAAGTGGAGGAGTCTTTTTTGTTGTGCTGCAAGAAGATTGATTTTCAATTATAAAGCAGTGCACAATGTCTTGTGTTCAAATCCAATGGGTAACATTTCTACTTTACCATAGACAAACTCAAATGGAGTAAATCTAGTTGTTGACTTCCATGTGGTCCAATATGCCCAAATAGCTTCAATTAATTTATTTGTCCAATCCTTCTTATGTATGTGTATTGTTTTGGTTAGAATGGCTCCAAGTCCTCTATTGGTAACCTTTGCTTTCCCATTTTCTTGAGGGCGATAAGGACTAGATTTATGGTGCCTTATGTTATACTCCTTCATAATCTCAGTAATCAAATTTGATGTAAACTGATGTCCTTGATCTATGACAATTTCTCTGGGCACTCCATAATGGGTAAATATTTCTTCATACAGGAACTTAGCTACTTTCTCATCTCTGGCATTTTTTATTGCTCTAGCTTCCACCCATTTAGTTACATCATCCATACATACTAAGATGTAGGATTTTCCACTTGATGGTTCATCAATTGGACCTATGAAATACATACCCCATTTGACAAAAGGTGTGACCACAACTAGTGGAGTGATTGGCATCTCATTAGTTTTGGTTGGTTAGCCCATCCTTTTGCATTTGTCACAATTAGCTGTATATGTCATTGCATCCTTATGTAGGATTGGCCAATAGTATCCTATTGTAAGTATCTTTAGTATTGTTCTTTTTTTTACAAGGTGGCCTCCACATGGTTCATCATGACAATCATGGAGTATATCATATGTCTCATCTTCCCTGACACACCTCCTCATGACTTGGTCTAGCCCTACATAGAAGAGATTTCTATCAATCCAAGAGTATTGAAAACTTTTCTCTACTAACTTTCTCTTTTCTTTGTAAGAGAAGTGTGGGGCCAATCTATTTGAAGCAAGATAATTTGCAATGTCTATATACCATGGTGTATGAGTTGCTATATGGAACAAGTGCTTATCTAGAAAAGTGTCTCTAATTAGAGTTGGATATTCATTAGCAATGGTCAATCTAGACAAATAATCTACAACTATGTTGGATTTGCCTAACTTATCAATAATGGTAATATCAAATTTTTGTAACAACAATAGCCATCTTGCCTATGTACCAGTGACAGCTAGTTTGTTCATTAAATACCTTATAGCTAAGTGATCAATATGAAAAAAATAGGATATCCAGTCACATATTGTCTAAATTTGTTCAATGCATAGACTATGACTAAAAGTTCTTTTTCTATTACTATGTAATTTAGCTTGGGTCCATGAAGGCTTTTACTAATATAGTAGATGACATTCTCAAGATTAGTAGGCTTTTGTCCTAATATAGCTCCTACGACATAGTCTGATGCATCGGCATGAATATGAAATGGAATTGACCAATCTGGTCCCTATAAAATTAGTGCCATGGTGAGAAGTTTCTTAAGCTATAGGAAGGCTTCATTACATTTAGGTGCCCAAATAAATTCAGCTTCCTTAGTCAATAATGTGTACAAAGGACTAGCTATTTTTTTGAAATCTTTTATGAAACATCTATAATATCTAGCATGACCTAAAAAAGATCTTACATCTTTCAGTTTTGTAGGTATGGGTAGTGTTACAATTACCTTTATGTTAGTTGGATCCACTTGTATTCTTGCAGTTGATATGAAATGACCAAGTACCACTCCTTCTTGCATGAGCATGAAACAT
This sequence comes from Cupressus sempervirens, assembly GCA_028749045.1. NCBI lineage: Eukaryota > Viridiplantae > Streptophyta > Pinopsida > Cupressales > Cupressaceae > Cupressus > Cupressus sempervirens. The sequence continues at coordinate 561,947,808 of CM053786.1, read as the reverse complement.
TTTTCACTATTAAGTGCCAAATTATGCTCTTTACATTAGATAAGAACCTTTTCAAGATTCATCATGGCTTCTTCAAAGGTGGCTCCAAATGTTGTGAAATCATCCATATATATTTCCATACAATCATGTGATATATCAACAAAAATGTTGATGACAGCTTGTTGGAATGTTGTAGGAGCATTACATAGGCCAAATGGAAAAATAGAATATGCAAAAGTACCACATGCATGGGCATGTAAATGTGGTTTTTTCTTGGTCTTTAGGAGCAATAATTATTTGATTATAACCACTGTACCCATCTAGAAAAGAAAAATACTTCTTTCTAGCCAGAGTGCCCAGAACTTGATCTATGAATGGTAAAGGAAAGTGATCGTTTTTGGTTTCTTCATTCAATTCTCTGTAATCTACACAAATCCACCATTTACCTCTCTTTTTAGGCACTATGACTAAGGGTGACACACATCTACTAGCATCAAGTAATTTTTGCAATTCAATTTTAACTATTTCTCTAAGGGCTAGATTAATCCTTCTCTAGGTTTGACAGAGTGACAGGCACCCTTCATTGATGTATATTCTATGGGTGCATAATGTAGAACTAAACCCTTTCATATCCCTATAGTCTCATGCAAAAGCTTTTTCATGTTTCTGAAGCATCTTTGTTAACTATTTCATCTGTGTGGAAGATAATTTGAGATTAACATGAAAATTATGACCTTTTGACAACTCAACAGTAGTGGTAGACTCAATTATAGAAACTTTAGAGATTGGACTTTTATCTAATTCACATGGTAAAATTTGATGAATAATGTTCAGCTCTTTGAACATAATACAATTCTCATTACATTCCTCATATGTGGTTAACTCTAACATGGAACTATCAGATACATCTTTTTCTACCAAACAAGTGTTAGTAAGGATACTCTGAATTACTAAATCCTCTTCTTGCACCTTTAGGAAAGATTGTCTATGTAACATCATAAGTTGTGCTATAGAGTTCAACTCTTCTTCATTCCCTAAATTTGGCCAAATATATGTGCTTAAATCTAGTTGTGGTTGGCTAGAGGATATAAATCAAATTTCTTTGTTACTTGACCATTAGATATGGTCATATTCCCTGACCAACAACTTATATTTGCATTAGCTGTAGCTAACCATGGTCATCCTAAAATGACAAGGTAACCAAATAAATTGACTTTGGGAGACATAATCATGAAATTTTTAGGATACTCTAGAGAGTCTAGGGTTACAACTATGTTCTCTATCATCCCATCAAGAGTGATAGTAGAACTATCTCCAAGTTGTAGAATTACTGGAGGCTTCTTCAGGTATGCTTCTCTAATGGCTTTTCCATAGATGGTTACATCTTTAATAACTTGGAATAGGGGTTTTTGGAAATGCATGTTCCTTGATTGATCATCAAGTATCAAAAGACTATTCCTCTGTTTGGACAAGTTTACTTTGTATGAGCTTCTCTAGAAAAGGAGGTTCAACCGCTAGCTAGGCTTGAGCTGAAATAGTGACATTAGTTGGGTCAACCTTTTTAGAAACTGGGGGTTTTGATGTTGTAGGAGTATCTATTATTTCAGTTATAAGAGGTGATTTAGGCATTGGTATGGTTGTACCAAATCTCAAATGTATATTTGTAACATTCAAAGCATAAACAGGATATTGTTGAGCATTAGTAGAGTACGTGGGTTGTTGTGACTGCTTGTTATTTGGATTTGGTTGAGGTTGTGTAGTTAACTAGGTCTACTTTTGAGGTCTATGACTCATAGGTGGTTTCATTAGTGTAGGTTGTTGGACTGGGTGTGGTAATTGTGGAGTACCAGTATTTTGTTTAGGCCACTATTGAGGTCCTCTCCATTGATTTGTAGACTACCAATTCCCATGGGGTGGTTGCCATTGATTCTACTAGTTCTACCATTGATTATTCTATTAGTTTGGCAAGGAAGGTTGGGAATTCTGAGGCCATTAGGACTGTTGTGGATTATTTTTCCAAGCATTATGCCAATTAGGTTGACTATATTGTGGAGGACCTTGGGTATTACGATTTTTCCATTGATTACCATATAGATTTGAATTTTGCAAAGGATCCTGAGGCATACCTTGACATTGGGCCCATGGCTAGCATTGAACAACAAAGAGTACTTGCTCATCATCTCCATCTATCTTGATATACTTAGTTGGAAGATGTTGGTTTTCCATGCTAGACACTAGTTTGCATTGGCAATCTTTCTTCTACTTCCGGCAATGGGGGCAATACTCAGCTAGTTGTATTTCAACTTTTGTGTGTTTCTTCTTTGTATTCATTGTGTTGAGATGTGTAGCGACATCATTTATAATGTCCTTCTTGAAATTTTAGAGCAAATTAGATATCTCAAGCTTTGAAATACCCTAACTGATTCCTTTAATAACTATAGTCTGGTGTCCTTTTCCTTTCTTCATGGTTGATCTTGAGTAATTAAGACAAATTTTCTTGAGGTCATCCCAAGAAGATTGATATACATCTCCTCTAGCCATCATGTCTAATGCTTCTAGACAACTATCACTCACACCTCTAAAAAAGACTAGCTTTTGTGAATCCTTAGACAACACATGCTAAGGGTTCTTTTGTAGTGTATGCAAGAAACGTGAAACATAGTCTTCCAATGTTTCTTCCTCCTTTTGTAATATTCTAAAAATATCATCTCCTTTTGAATCATTTTCTTTGCAATACTCTTTGTACTTGTCTAGAAACAGAGTTTGCATTTCATCCCAAGTACCCGATGTATTGTCTCCTAAACCCATGAACCATTGTAAAGCTGACTCTTTTAGTGTTTCTGAAAATAATTTGAGCTTATGGTCATCAATGTTGTAGTCAAAGCTATGAAAAAGTATGTCAAACTCAAACAAGAAAGTATCAAGATCTTCAATTGTGAGGCCATAAAACTTTGTAAGAGCATTTGGAGGTATATTTTTGAGATTAACATTGGTTACAAGGCTTGGGATAGGAAATGGAAAAGTAGGTTTTTCTATTACTGGAGGTATTTGATTATGATGTTGCTGTTGAAAATGGATATTGGGCACTAGATTGTTAACAACTAGTGGATTTGGAGCAGTACTATCAAGAAAACTAGCCAAAATTTCAGCAAAAGGTTGAAGGTCACTTGCATCCAAAGGTTCTTCCCTTGAGGATGATTCTATAGGAAAGATAGGGCTTGCATCTGAAAAAGGAAACTTAGCTTCTTCTTCAATTTCTTTGTTTAAATTAACATGCTCCCATGGAAGAAATCTTCCATATTCATCTTGTGGTCTTCCTCTTCAATGTATGTAATTGAATTGGTGACTTGTGGATCAAGCACTCAATCTTATGGTTTCTAACTAAAATACTAATCTAGTAATAGAGAACTCATGAAGGTTTCTAGTTTGACACCATCACTGACAATGGTGCCAAAAATGTAGGTTTCCATAATAGATCAAGATAATCACAGTACTATTCGTCCAACAAAGGGTACTCTATCCATATTGAGAACTATCTATTCTACTATAAAAATACATTTGAATTGTCAACCCAAGGACTTAGGACTTGAAATGGGTCAGCACAGTATGCAAACCAAGTCCCTTTAAGAGTCTTAACACCTATGATACATGAAAGTAAAGTGCATGAAAGGAATCTATACTATTGATACAGAACAGTAAGAATACTTAGATTATCAATAATGAACTATAGAAACTATAGAAAAGGGAATTTTAAACTAGTTAACAGTTCAAATATCCACTATGATGGTTTTCCACAAGTGCTATAGAATCTTCACAATAACTATGCTATAGGACTAATACACTAAATCTATCTTAAATAGAAAATTACAAGAAAAAAATCTACTCTACCTAAATCTATTCCATCTCCTAAGTGGGCCCCCTTGGTTGGCTTCAACTAACTAAGAACACAATAGGTAATCCAAAATCACTTTCTCATTAGAATTCTACTTTTGTTACATGACTGAATAATTCATAAAGAATAGAGAAAAAACAACTTCAAAATCTTCCAATCCCCAAACTAAGTCTAACTTCCCATATATATAGAGGATTGGAACTTATTAAAAAAGCAAAACATAAAAACTCATGAGAAAACATCACCAATAGAAAAAGGGTAGGATGTCAACCATGGATTTTAAAACATTGATTGAGTAACAAAATAATGGTCTATAGATGATGTAACAAGTTAGCTTTTTGAAATAACTCATTTCGCAAATGCGGCTTATCACCCAAAACTGATCCACACTTCTCATGTTGTGATCACTCTTTATTACTCCTTCTTTAATGCGACGCTTACCACTCTTCACGCCACTTCCTCATTTCCTGCAAATTAGAAACATTCAAACATATACAACAACATTTCTACTCTCATTCAAATATTAAAACATAGCTTAAAATATTTATATGAAATACTACACTTTATATATAATATTAAGCAAGGTACGTCATATCCACTATCCATAGGCTTAATAGGTTTTGGCTGGATTTAGCATAAGACATTTAAAACAAGTATTTTGGCAAAAAAATTCTCATGGCTCAAAGAGTAAGTTTAGACTATATAAAAACTATATCAAATTTGAGATATTAATTTGCCTCATCAATAACCTTAGCTAAATTCTTTGTACATTATAAATTTCTAAGTAATTATTTGGTTGTGTTTCACAATAATTATTGATCATAACAATAGTTTCTCTTCTTTCCTAAAGTTGATAACAATTTAATTCATTACTTTGTCAATTTTATTACTTTCTACATTAAAGTTCACCGCAAAATAAACATCCAATCATTATTGATATTTTAATTTTAATACTACAAGGTGTTTTCCTATTCCAAATTCTCTATAATCTTAGTTAACTATAATTTAATATAGAAATATCACTTTAAGTGTATCAGTATATTAATTATTTAACAAATTTAAAATTTATTAATTTTAAATTGATCAATTTTAAAACTAATAAATTTTGAATTTGTTAAATAATTAATATACTAATGTACTTGAAGAACAATAAAGATTAATAATTTCAAACTTTATAATAGTGTATTTTTATTGATTTTCTCTATGTAAATCAATTGATAATTTAAATGGTATCTTATATAGAATGATAAGGATCTAGAACCTATATCATTCAAAAGATTATTTAATTTCACATATTTTGTTAATTATTACAACTCCTAAAGAAAAGTCATTTGAATGGTGTACAAAGTGAATCTTCAAGTAGAAACCCTATTTAGGGTTGAAGGTTACTAGTTTAGATAAATGATTGTAAATTTATTTGAACCATTGGATCTTCATGAAAATAATCTTAAATATCTATAATAAAACTATTTAAAATCGCACTAGAGTAGTTTTCCTAATTATGTATTTTTTTAAAGTTACAAGCAACTATTTGCATGTCTCTAATTAAAATATTAAGCTCAAATAGGTCTCGTTTCAATGTAAAAGACAATATTTGATCATGTTAGTACAAAATAACCTTATCTAATTTTTACATATATTAAATGAAATCCAAAAGCACAAAAATTATGTTTTAGAGACCTACTTTGGGAAATAGTCCTAATTTGGTACATAGATGGGGTGGGGGTTGAGTACTTGAATAGTTAATTCATACCAAATCATTAGCTCCACTAGCATTGGTTCATCGGGTAAATACTAGTTGAGACATCATTGTTCCTACATAGCATTAGGAACATTTCAACACATGTTGCATGAAATTCAAGATCCCAAGGTCCACTAAGTCAAACTAGGCAACAATTTCTAAAGATATACATCTTAGAGCTTGTGAGGGGTATTAGATATGTGTTAATTGAAAAAGGAACATCCTGGGAAGGTATTCAAGAACATACATTAGTTTTGGGATATTCCATTTGGTTTCTATTTGGTTATCACATCTCGTGTAGTGCAAAATATTACAATGTTGCTTAGTTGAAAGTTGTTCAATGGTACATCTTTCAAATATTTTATCATGAAACCAAATCTTTAGCTCCATTCAAATAGGTAAATTCTATTGGAGACCCCAGTTTTCCTACATAGCATAAGGAATGTTTTGGTGCATGTTGCACCTAAGTGTTCCCAAGGTGCACTAAGTTAAATTGGACAACACTTTTTGAACTCTAATATATTCTTAGAGATTTTGATGGGTATTAGAGAAGTGTTAAGTGAAAAATTACCATTTGGAAATCTCATCTTGCTTGCTTCAAATTCTACCAATATTGCTTGGTTGAAAATTTCTCAATGGTGCATCTATCAAATGGTTCATTGTGGCACCAATTCATCAGTTTCATTGGATTTGGTTTTCTAGTTAACCACTATTAGAGACCTAATTTTTCCCTACATAAGACTAGTAATGTTTCAATGTATGTTACACCAAAGCATTCCCAAGGTGCACTAAATCAAATTGAGCTATAATTTTTTGAGGTCAATAATGCAAACCTTGTGAGGAATATCATATAAATATTAAGTGAAAAAAGATCATGTTGGTAGGTCTTGAAGTACATACATAAGTTTTGGTATATTCCATTTGGTTTCTATTTTGTGATCCCATATTTCTACGTGCAAAATATTTTAGTGTTTCTAAGATGAAACTTACTCAATTATGCATCTTTCAAATAGTTTTTTATGACACCACATTGTCATCTTGACTAGCTCTAGTTTGTTGAGTAAGTATTACTAAAGACCTTATTTTTCCTACATGGAATTAGGAATATTTTGGCACATGCTACACAAAAGTGTTCCCAAGGCACAATAAATCCTTTGGGCCAACTATATGAAATAAAGCAATTTAATGTTGCTCAAGGCCTAATTAAGAATCTTTTTAAAAGGAAGTATAATCCAAAATTCATATCAAGAATCCAAATTAAGTATAATCACATGAAATGTTTCCAAACCAAGGGTTTTCCAACTATTTGGAGTCATTTTTTATGTGGTCAACAAGTAATTAGTAAGGGCATCAAAGGAACCATTGATTTGTAATCAATGGAAGCAAGGGTATAACATACCTACTTATATTGTATTGAAGTCTATCAAAAACTTTTATTGTAGTGACAAACATAAAAGGTATATAAGTAGACCATTGATCCTAAATAGGACCATACTATTAGAAACTACAATTGGAATAATTGATATGTTATCATTGATGTCAAACCTCATTTGTAAGATTGTTATCTGATTTGAGTGCCATACCTAGAAGATTGATGAAGAAGATTTGATAAGTTGGTCATAAAAAAAGAACCTAGAGGAAAGGTTGATTTGTGAGAAGAAACTATAAATGGGAACTTGATTAGTTAGACTTTGACAAGATCAAGTGATGTTTCAATCATGCTACAAGTAAAGAAGAAAACTATGTTGAAAACATTGAAGAAGTGATCAAAGATTGAGAAAATGCATAGGCTTGACCAAGCAACAAAACAGAAGATTAAAGAACTTGCAATGTATGTCAAGTGATGCTAGTATCAACTGAGCCATAGTATGTGCCGAGTAGAAGTAGTTTTGACCAAGCATAAGTATTAATCAAGTGATAATATATGTGTTGAATAGAATCTTGGTAGCAACCGAGTAACTTAGTGATGACCGAGTGTCAGATCATAGTGTTGGCTAAGGGACAATATTTTGGCAGTTTATGAGGAAATAATGATTTCCAACAAACATAGTTGATTTCTTGGAATATCTAAAGTGTGTTGAAGATAAGGATGGATGACCTAAATAATTCAAATGGCGGGAAAATGTGTTTGTGTATTTCTATGAAATGATTCAAGGAGAAATTTGGAGCAATTTCTAGAAGAGAAAAGAAGAGATCAAATGTTGGAAGGATTAGATGAATTTGACCTAATCCTAAGATCTACGGTAGTGTTTAAGTGTAAAAATATCAAAATTACCTATTTAAGGAGGTACAAGGGTTAACCTATTGGGGTTGGAGAAATTTTTGACAATATTGATTAGTTGACTTAAGAAAAAAGATGAGAATAGTTGAGAAAAGGTGAAGAGTGATTGTTTGAAGGGTTGCCAAAGAATCAAAGACTGAGATGACAATGAAGGCCAATTAGTGGATCCACATTTGATCTAAATTGTGATCTCTATATACAAAATGAGTTGTATTTTCCACATCAAAACCTCCTACTGCTTTCTAACTATTGTATCAGTGTTGAAATCATTTAACCAAGGTTGACCTAAGATTCATATGTAAATCCTTTAATCAATCTAACATTCTAATGGAATGTGTTAATGTCCTCTAACAAGGCCACTCCTAATATGGTGATTAAATCCATTAACAAGGTCACATTTAACAGTGTGTTTTGTAACCTTTAATGGGGTTGGCTCCTAACAAAGCTCACTTTAGAAGAGTGAAAGATTGATGACATGTTACTGATGGGTTTTCCCAAATTGTGTTTCCACATTAAATCCTAGTGTCAAAATAGTGTTGATGTTTCTTCTAATGATTTATTATTAGTGTTTCAATTTTACAAGTGTGTTATATTTAGGATAGTGGAGCACTAGTTTATGTTACTGAAATTTTACTATAGAGGCTGAGCTAGTGGATGTTCAAATCTGAAGTTGTTTAATTGTCTGTGTTTGTTAAATTGGTACATCTAGACCTTGGATAGCTAAATCAGCCCCCTCTCAGTTATTCTAAATATTCTAAAACATGCAACCAAACATTATAATTTTTGATAGATATGATTGGGTTTATAAAAGTGAAATTAATGCTTATAACTCTTAGATCAACTCATAATATTTATTTTGCAAAGCACGGTTGAACATCTATGATTCATTGATTATATCTACCATCTACCATTTGTATATTAGTAAATGGTAAGATACTCTTGGTGCATATCATATAATATTAATTGGAAATATAACATTCATATGTAATGACACATGAATTGTATACATCAATATTTAAAACAAAAATTAGATATATATTTGTAGGCAATAAAACAAATATATATATCAAATACTTTCATATAAGAAGCCTTGACATTTTCATTACATTTTTCCCCTTGTCATGGAGTTTTGTTTGTAGTGACTTGTACATATGATACATATTTCTTGATGTATGCCATGATTGATATCAAGAGAAATGAACATAAAAAGTATTGGATAAAAACATTTTTTCCTCTCTTATATCATTTCTAATATTTTTTTATTTGATCATAACTTGATATCAGGATCAAAATAAACCCTCAAAAGAGGGTGAATCCACAAAATTGGTTCCTTACTTTTGTCACAAAGAAAAATTGATCTATTGGGAAAAAATCATGTTAGGGCCCTTAAAGTGAAGAGGGGTCAATTATACATTAACTCTATGTTCAAAGATACCATCTATAAAATATATGTCCTATAATATCATCTACATCCAAAATATATCCAATAATTTCATACATTAGATATATGTCCAATATGTCATGCATCACCTATATCCATTACAATAAATAAATAAAAAGTATGTCCACTAACATTGTATAGGTGTACTTGATGTGCATCCTTAATTAATTCTTCCACACAAGGGGAAGAAAACAAATCTCTTTCTATCTTCAATTGTTGTATAGAGGGAGATGGTGTGAATAATTTGGTCCTCTAAATACACTCAATAGTACTCCTATCTAGACTCTTTTGTAACTTGAGTTGATAAAATGAAAATTATAACTATCAATAACTATTATACATTAAAATTAGAATATACATACACATAAAATAAAATATTTTCTTTCCACTTCTAAACAATCACTTTGTAGATCCACCTTATGAGCATGCAAACTATCTAGGGTAAACAAGCCCTATAAAAACAATCAAAATAATCACTAAATACATATATGAATATCATTTCAAATTTCACACCTCACTCAATTCTTTGGAACTAGTGACTATGGTAGTAACTCCATGATTGATAGAATCACAAAGAATTAGAGGAGTCTTTCATGTTAATATCTCAAAATATACAACATAAGTATTATTTATAGTTTCTAAGAATACATTTTTTTTATAACATCACCAATTAATAAATTAGGGTACCTATGTGAATGTACCACCACATCCTTCACTATGTAGTGTCAATGTTGAAGATGTGACATTTACCAAATGTAGATGTATGTAAATTCATTAGACAACCATTCATATAAGAATGTACCATAGATGAACATTTATAATATATTAGTACATACATATACATGTCGGGACAATGATGATATCATAAATTCAAGTGAACCCATCTCAATATCACAACAACCATTTTGACTCTGCATATTGGGCATAATTTGTAATCTCTTGATTATTTACTCATTTCTTAAATAAACATATATTTAATTAAATAAAATTAACACAAATAAAGATATACCTTGACATAAGTGGTATCACACTAACACTCATTGTCTAATGTGAATGTCAATGGTCCAACAAAGAACTAATGCACATGCATAATAAGTTATGGGTCAACCATTCCATTGATTGTATAATAATGAAGTGTATTAATCAAAATGATTAAATCAATACATATTTGTGGATTTATCAACATAAAGTAAAATGAAGCTAGGAGATAATTATCATTACAACCAACAATGTGGCTTTGAATTTTGAACACAATCAATGCATACTAATTTAGTAGTCATTCATGTATATATGAGATATAATTAAACTAGTTCAAAATTATTGTAAATATTTATTTGTGTATTAATGAGAAATGTCACATTGATATACTCATCCATCATCATTCCATTGTCCTCCTCATCTCTATCAATACTTCCAAATGAGAAAAGTGATCCACATGACTAGCACATATGGGCTCATCTAGATTGATAGTTCTCATTATTGATTATAGAAGTGGCACAATGAATGAAATTCTAAGTTAGAGTACTAACGAGGCCTAGTGTATCAACCTCTACATGTTTCTTCATAATAGAAGGAACACTATCATGCTCTGAATGGGGATTTTTATAGAATACCTAGATACATTAGGGTTATGGTGTGTCCTCTACCTATCAAATGATGACCCACCACCTCTACCCTAAAAATCTAGCATATTAAAAAAAATTGTGATATCCCTGAGGATAATTTTGCATCACAATTTCCTTAAGAAATATATAGTAACCTCATGATTTTTACATGGATGGACATAAATAGGATCTATCTCAAAGGTTATTTTTTACATCCTCATTAATGCAATGATGAATAGGGAACATCTTTAATGTAGTTTAAGGGGTCATTTTCTCATGTCCTTTTGAGTAATTTGCATATGCCATATTTTGTAATATTTTAATTTTTTACATATTCATGTGACAACTTATATCCATAATAACATTTTCTCTTATCTCTTATTTTTATATATATTTAGTTTCTTATAATGGAACCTATGGGGGCAAAAATGGATTCAAGTGAATGTGCAAGTTGTAACCTTCAAGGATTTATTTGAACTGAACTGTCTATCCTCCTAAACAATGATTCTAATTTGGTTTTTCCTCTTTCAATTCTATTTGATAAATTTTATTATCCCAAGATGAGGTCTTTGGATTGGTGGAGGTCATTAATGTTGAAGTTGAATAAAGATTAACCCCACAACTCCCAAAAATCATCTCCATGCAAACACCTATTATAGAGAAAGAGAAAAGCAAAAAGCTATGGAGGCTAGAATTACAAGATCCATAGATGAGACATTCTCGATGAGCAAAAAGATAAATTGCTATTACCAAAAATGAATTAAGAAATTACAAATAGAGATAATCCTTATAAAGGAGATCAAGACCTTAGTAGGTAAAACTTAGGTTGCATGACAATAATTAATAAAATAATTAACTATTATATGCCTAAAGTTTAGCTTAAGTAAACTAGAGAAAATAAGTGACTTAATAGTTAAATCAAAATAATTTAATTAATAAGGAAATATCTTATTACTCTAACACACCCCCTTAAGATAAACTTAGGGAGTAGCTAAAAACCTGGAATCTACTATTGAAAGAAAATTGAGTACTGGCAACAAGGCTTGATGAGGTACCCAAGCACAACCAAATATCTAGAAAAAGGAGAAATGGAGAAAACCACATGGGAAAAACCCTACTACAAAAAGAGATGGAAATAATGCTAAAAGAAGAAGTGAAGGATTGAAGAAACCTCCAAACTAGGGAATGTCCCAGAAGATAGGAACAAAAGATGATCATGAAGAACACCACTGATGCATGCAGGTGCAAAAACTATCAAACTATTGATCTAAAGAATCTCCACTGTAGAACATGACTAGGTAGAGAAGATTAATTCTGAGGAGATGATCAATCAAAGATGGAAAGTATCTTCATGGACTCCAAATATAGGAGTGAAAGAATATCTATATGGTAAATGATCTATCTCACCGAAATGAATAAGTATCCAACCACTATAATTGCATAGTACATAGGATTAAATACTGAATATATAGCTCACTCTATCAAAGCAAGAAAGTAATAGAACCAACATAACCCCCTATAATGCTGAGAGGTAAGACATAAACACTAAAACTCAATGAAATATCTCTTACAAAAAGAAGAACCAGGAACATCGAGAGAGCAAAAGATGTACAAACACCTATAATGGCATGTGTCATTGATACATCATGAGGCTAATATCGTGGAAGGGACACTCACTTGACAAATGAAGAAGGTGAATATGGACAACATGAAAGCCCCCAAGGCACTATATAATGTAGTGTGAGTACAATAAAACACAAAGATGTCTAAGATCCTAAAATGCAATAAAGTGGCACTATATCTTAGTGCATTTGCAAAAATACTACAAAAGGATGTCAACAAAGATTGAAAAGAGATATAAGATATTAAAACCCATGAAATCTCATCTAAAACAACAAAATCAATCCCCAGACCTAAAACAACCAAGATATCGATCATAATACAAAAAAGGAAAAAATGAATGGGATGTGACTAGAGCAGAATTTAGAAAATGGAATGTCTCAAAATATGTCTCTCAGAGTGTAAAATAGAACTTTTGACTTTGACAGTCAAAATAGACCACCAAAGAACATCAAAAATCAAAATAAACTGCAGCATCATGATGGGTTAGCTTTCTGGCAATATCTCATTTGTGAAAAACTGAGTTCGAATGAGCAAGTTATGGCTAAAAAACCACATGTAGGTCCAAAGAAAGTGTTGGGAAAGTAAAAAAGCACTGCCACAAGATCCATGTCAAAATGCCTAGAAAAATGTGCCTACTAGTATTAGACATTATATTGAGAAGCATGTCTGTTATGTACCAAAATTGTCTCAATTTGCATGTCCAATAATACTAATTTCCATGACCAAAAATCTTGATTTGCATGACCAAAAATCTCAATTTGTGTGTCAAAAAAACTTGATTATCATGCTAAAAACCAAAATATTGTAGCCTTGGGAAATGTGCCAAAATCTCAATTTGCATGCAAAATTTAGAAAAAAAAATTCTTGGAAAATGTGTCCAATTTAGGAGAAATTTGTTTGCCTTGAATTATAACTATGTTTAAGTTCGACAAATTTTATATGAAAATAAGGGTTTTGGGGTGCTCTGAGCTCAATGGTGATGTTTTTTTAGGCTCAAAATTCACCAAAGATTAGTGACCCCATATATTCAATACAAAATAACTCTAAAAAATTCTTTCGAAAGAAAAAGTACAGATTCGAAAGCCAAGCCAGACTTCTCATAAATAGAATAGGGGCATGAAGATCTAGAGCTTTGATACCATAATGAAGTTGATGAAAGATCAACCCCATAGCTCCCAGGAATCACCTACATGCAAACACCTATCACAAAGAAAGAGAGAAGCAAAAAGCTATGGAGGCTAGAATTGCCAAATCCATAGATGAGACATTCTTGATGAGAAAAAAGCAAAATTGCTATTATCAAAAGTGGACGAATAAATTACAAATAAGAATGTCCTTATAAAGGAGATCAAAACCCTAATAGGTAAAACCTAGGTTGTATGATAATGATTAATAAAATAATTAATTATTATATGCTTAAAGTTTAGTTTAAGTAAACTAGAGATAATAAGCAACTTAATGATTAAATCAAAATGATTTAATTAATAAGGCAATATCTTATTACTTTAACATAGTCTACAATGCTACACAAATGATGAAGGAACCAAATCAGATCAAATATGGTTGAATGACTAAAGGGATGAGCACCAAACTCAATAAGAATAATACTATAAGGAGCGAACTTGAGGGATCTAATGATGCACCATAAGAGAAGAGTCTGTACCTATTTGATCGAAGCCCAATCAGAACTAAGGAGAGATGGACCCCAAACTATAGAGCCATAAAGAACCATCAGTCAAACAAAGGAATCCAAGAGGGATAACTTGGACAAGGTATCTTGAAAGTGGTGTCTGAAACATTGTTTCTCAAGCATAGCAAGAGAACACATACCCTTATTAACTTTGGACTAAATCATCAGGCTCATACTAAATCATGGTCTAGAAAACTTCACCCCTTGATACATATAAGAGGAAGTGATCTCAATCTCCTTTCCCTGAAAAAAGAAGTGAAGATGAGAAGTCTTTGAGCAATTAAAGATCATAACCCAAGTCTTACCTAGGTTAACCACAAGCTATCACTAATCACAAAAGGAAGTCAAACCATCAAGAAGCCTCTATAAACTCTCTAGAAAAGAAGCAAGAAGAATTTTCTTGCTCGAAGAGAAGGCCTTGGATTGGTGGAGGTTGTTGAGGTTCATGTTCTTCATTCAAAGGGCTTTCTACAGTGTTTGGTAGAGGATTTGGTGGGGGGGTATTGTGATGGATTTGGTGGAGGGTTTTCTAGTAGATTTGGTGAAGGGATTTGCATATTAGTTGTTCTTCAAAATCAAACAATCCTATTTTAAAAATCTAAAAACATATTAAATTAACATTGCAATTAAGATTTATTGAAAACTAAGAATTTTTTTTTAAAAAATTTAAAATTAAAAACTTCTTTCTCTAGATCTTGATTAGCACTTATATGGAGGCATTTTTTAGTCAATTGAGTGAAGAAATTTGAAAAATAATGTACATCCATACTATATGAAGCTCAAGAAAACACCCAATTTCTATTTGAAAATGTGAAGATGACAAAATGGCCGCAAGTTTCAAATTTTTAATTATTTTTTGACAACAAGATCATGTTATTGGATGATCATGATCATGTTATATGGAGGCAGTTTTTAGTCAATTGAGTAAAGAAATTTGAAAAATAATGTACATCCATACTATATGAATGTGAAGATAACAAAATGGCCACAAGTTTCAATTTTTATTATTTTTTGACAACTAGATCATGTTATTGGATGATCATGCTATAGTGTGATCATACTATATTTTGAATTTAATGAGCCTATTTCTCAAGCTACCCAACACATATTGAAATTTTCCTATACTATGACTATGTTATGCCTTAGATTGGGGAAAAAATAAAGTGACATCTTTTTTGCTTCACATCTTTGTGCACTTACCCAAACATGATGTCTACACTCATTCTTCTATATAAATATAAGCTCACATGTTCACAACTATCAACTACTACTTGCACTAAACTTATCAAAGACCTACAATATATAGCATCTCTATTTGTCTTCAACCAAAGAATATATATGTTGACATCAATGACAAAATATTTATTAATACAACATCTCTAAGACATTCGAAGTGCCAACAATCTCCTATTTCCAATATATACCATCAACTACAACTAAATTTGAATAAACTAACCAAGCAACACTAGTCGCCAATCCATAAGTAGAATAATTTCCTTTATCCAATATTTTCTAAGATATGTATTACTTGGATGAAGGAAACTTTACAAACAAAACATAGATTATAATTTCTATCTAATTGATATTATTAGAGAAAATTTTAAAGTTTCTCCTACTTGTACTATTCTCCATGATGAATGAATAACTAAGTCATATGATTTCTAGATATTATTGATTTAGTCTAAGAAAGTGTTATTGTAAGGATCCTCTTATATTTCTCTTGGTAAAATAAATTATTTTGAAATTTCCTATTTTATTGTGTATGAGATATGTCACCACTATAGTAACCTCCATATTGTCTCCATTTAGTGTGAGACCATTACCCACTACATTCTAGCTCTTAATCGATACTTACAAAAGATATTCTCTAACAACTATTGATATAGATAACCTATCACTATATTGAACAATGTCATGTCTAATGTTGACTCACCATTTTCTCCTAGAAATGCACCTCTGTGCATTCTTCTCCATTTAATGTGTAGTATCTTTTCAAACATGGAGCAATGCTAAAAGATATCTTTTAAATTTTATATATTGAAGTTAACTATATTGAAAGAAGTCTCCCCCTAAATGTTAAAAATAATATTCATAAACTCTCACAAAAGGGTCAAGTGTAGCATCCTCCTAGAATAATATAAGGATTACACATGAACCTTCATATATATGCAATGAGAAAATAATCAAATATTGTAGCATAAATATATTCCTATGCCACTCTAATACTCAAATTCTAATCCAAGTAGTACACAACATAATATTATCAATTAATCATTAAATATTAGGGACAATGCCTACCTAATGGATTGTCCAAACATTTTCTAAATACATACCTTGTGCTAGGATTTTGGATGTGGGGGGTTCATTTTCTACTTTTAGAGATCTTACTAGTTGATTGTTTATGAAGTATCCTTGGGCACATTCACCATCTGAGTCCTCTTCCTTAGCCTATGGCATGGCCTTGTTCACCATATGCACCTACTAACTCCTTTGCAACTTGTTCCATTTTCCCTATTTACCTAACATCATCCCCTTAAACATCACATACTAAGGAAGAAATTAATCTTGTAAAAATAAGTTAACTTTGACTATTTGTGAAGTGTCACCTTGACCCATCATAACTCAATTGATAGATTTATTTTGATACATTATGGTTCATTATTTTGAAATTATTCAATGGACTAGATATTGATCAATATTATTTATTTCATGTGATGATTACTCCAGTATGCTTTACTTATGATGAGTTATGACATTTTATATAGATGCATCCATTATGATCATTTATTTTGGTAATTTAATTTGAATTGATGTTCATATGTTATGGTATTTTTGTCTAAAACAATTGATTAATTATGTATTTTCTTTGATGTTGCACAAAATTTCATTGCCAATCAATGTATGTTGAGCTCACTTAGGTGATGAAGATAGTTATCTGTGTCTACTGAGTTCATTTAGTCATCAAAGGAAAGTTTGCAAAAGTTAAGTATTAAGCAAGCTCACTTAGTTAATGAAGGAAATGTTGGATGGAACCAGTTTTGATTGAGCTCACTTGGTTACCATAGGAACTTTGTGAATATGTAGTGTTAATCTAGTTCAGTTAGTTAACACAGGAAAATCATTTTTAAGTTAGTGTCTACCAAGCATGGTTAGCTAATGAAGGATTTTCTTTTTTTGGCATATTGAGTTCAATTGATTTGGTTCTTAGTTCTAGCTGACTGAGAAGATAAATATTAATTATTATAAGTTGTATTCAAGCTGAGTTGACAATGTGTAAGATATAAATATAAGGTCAACTTAAGGATTGAATGTGTGGAAGTGATTAGAAGATTTGAAGATGCTTAAAGGAAGCAAGTTGGAAGGATAAGAAGAATATCCTTGTTGACCTACAAAAGATACATTCAATCAAGAAGGATCAAGTATACAAGCCAAAATTAAGATTTGTAATTAGAAATTTAGTTGCATTAGAAATTAGGTAATCTCATTGTTACTTTCTAACCATTGTAGCAGTGATCTAAATCTCCTAACTGAGTTGTCATAACAACTATTTGTAAATCCTCTAACAAGATGGCATTTATATTTTAAGTTTCTAGAAAGACCTCTAACAATGCCACTCCTAACACGTTGATTAAATCCTCTAATAGGGTCACACCTAATAGTGTGTTTTATAACCTTTAATAGGGTTGGCTCCTAACAGGGTTCACTTCAGAAGAGTGAAAATTAGTAACTAGTTGCAATTAGTAGTTTTTCCCAAATTTTCCACATTAAATCTTGGTGTCAATTATGTTCATGTTATTTATCTTATGTGTATGCAACTAAGTTAAGCAAGACTAATCAAAGATAATATCTTAAATATTTTCATGTTAAGTAGTTGTCAAGTTATTTTAGTGTTTACCAAGTGCATGTTTGTTTGCCAAGTCACAACAAAATACATTTTAATCAAAGTTTTGATTTGTATTGAAATCTAAGGGATCTAGATTTATTTTAGTGGTAACCAATTCACCCATCCCCTCTTAGTTACTCCTCTTTTATTTCCAACAACTAGTATCAAAGCTTCTTGGTGCTTATAGAAATGGTTTCAAGGACCTAAGCTAAATATTAGGATGTTAGGATGTCTTACAAAAGAGAGATTCCCAAGATGAATAAAGGCAACTTTGCAACACAAAAGGAACTTATGATGTTGTATCTAGAAACCATTAGTGATTCAAGTTTGAAATATTTAAAGACTACTTATAAGGCTCCTACTAGTACAATGTCTATAGAAGAAATTACCAAAAGGACAAGTCATAATATCACGATGATTGATATAGCCTTAGCTCTTAACTATGTTTAATTTGATGAAGTCAAAGGATGTACTACTTCTCATGAAATGTGGACCAAATTGAGAGATGTCTATAGAGGTGATGATAATGTAAAAAGAGCCAAGTTAGAAAGCTTAAGAGGTTAGTTTGATCAGATGAAAATGAGAGAAGATGAAAACATTGTAAAATATGTTGATAGAATCAAACCCAATGTCAATGAAATAAAAGCCTTTGGAGGAAAAATTGATGAGGTAACAATGGTAAGCAAGGTACTCAGAACTCTTCTTCATATCTATGCAATTAGAGTGTCCACTATTCAAAAGATGAGATGTCATCCAAATAATAAGATAACTTTGGATGCTCTAGTTGGAAGGTTGACAACAATTGAACTAAATAATTATGATAATTATACTCCTAGTAAATTTTAAAGGTAAAAAATCTAAAAGTGAAGAGGAAGACAATTTTGGCAATGATCTTGAAGCCATTGAAGCATTACATGCAAGAAGGTATCCCAAAGGAAAAGGAAAGTATAAATGATTTGATTAGGATCGAGGATGATTACAAAGGAATTCTTAACATAATTACATAAAGTTAATTTAGAGCATTAATTAGTGAATTAATATAACTTAAATGCTTAAATGAATAAAGCATAATAAGGTGATGACTAAAAGAAAGAGAGTAGAGAGATAGAAGACAAAACATAATTGATAATGAAGTTCCTCCATAGGTCAAACTATGTCTTTAGGTCCTCCTCCAATAAAGGGACCGATCTAATAAGCTCCAAAATCAATTACAAGTGTTTACAAGATTTTCCATTCATGCACAATAGCAACATTATTCTCCAATGTGCAAGAATAATCAACAAGCCTTCAAGCTCATAATCTCCTTCTCCTTAGATGCTTTTCAAAGGCTTACCATCCCTTTTATACATAAAATTATCCTTAATTAGGCTAAAACCACCAAAACTATAAAATAATCTTCTGTGGGAAAATATCCCCTTTTGCATTTTACAATATGGCCTTATTTCATTTTCAGGGTCTATTTTAACAAATAATCCTTATTTAACTAAGTATTTTTGGTAGGAGATAAAGTTTATAACTAAAATCATCTACTTATAACAATCTATCTTTTAGGAGGTGAGCAATTGGTAGTTCAACTTCCACTAACCACCCTCCTTTAGATATGATCAGCGGTGTTTTCTAAAGGGATAAATCAAATATGATGTCCATAAATTGTAATCTACACTTGTGGTGTAGCAATAAAGAAAAATGGTTTTAAGATGGAAGTTGGGAGTTCAAATTATCCCCAAATAATTTTGTAGCCTCATTTCTAGTTTTCCACATCAGCATGATGACATCATGTTGATGTCATCAAAATTACCTTTTAACCTGAAATTCAAATTGTCATAACTTCCACACACAGACTCTATTTTTGACAAAATGAAGTATTTGGAAAGCATTTGACAAGATCTTTAATTTGAAATCCATTGTTGACCACTTTTGAAATGATTTATTTTTCACCTTTTTATGACCTTTGTTCCTAGTTTGACCAAACTTTGACTATCCATAACTTTGGCATCCAAACTTTTGATTTTTCCCGTTCAAGTTGCATTGGAGTTAAAATTGTGAACACTTTATAATGATGTTGATTCTTGGAGCATTGGGGACATTTCAATTTCCACTGATTTTTATCCCCCAGATCAAGCCTCCCCATTGAAGAGCTTTTGGACCTCCAAAAGTTTGATTATTTAGAAAGTAAGTGAGGGTATAGTTCCGTCACATTACCAATCTCCATTTATCTTGACTTTCTTGGATGAATCCATTTCAATCCCACTCAAACATATTCAATTGGTCCTCTTCACAATGTCTTGACATTCTTGTCAAGGATGACATTTTCTAGCAACTCTAACATGAACTCTGGTGAAACATCATCAACTAATGGAACCTGAATGTTAGTGTCTTCATCCAAGATCATTGGAGGCTCATAGAACTTCAGATTCTCAACATTGACAATTGAGTAAATTTACATGTATGAAGGAAGACTAAGGCAGAAGGCATTGGTACCAATCTTTTCTAAGATCTCAAAAGGACCATACCAAATAGGCTTGAGCTTCCTTCCTTCACCTTGCATTCTTTCCTTACTAAAATGTAACCAAAATCTATCACCAACTTGGAAATGGTGATCAATGTCATGCTTATCATGACGAGCCTTGTATTTTGCTTGGCTTTGCTACAACTATACTTCTACTATCTAATGGATTTCTTAGACCTTTTGGATGAACTTTAAAGCCTTTTTTGCATCATTGTGTCCATATACAACATCATTCTTCCCAAAATAAAAATCCATTGGTGTCTTAGGCAAGTAACTGAAGCAAGTCTCAAAAGGAGACCTCTTTGTAGAAGAGTGTGTTGTATGGTTGTAAGCATGTTGCACATAGTGAAGACTTTCATCCCACAACTTAGGATGCTTACCATAGTAACCTCTAAGTAGATGATCAATTGTCCTATTGACTACCTCATTCTATATGTCGGTCTATAGATGGAAGGTCATACTCTTTTTCAGCTTGGTGTCCATGAGTTCCCACAAAGATCACCAAAATTCCCCCAAGAATTGAGAATTTTGATCTAATATAATAGAAGTAGGTAACCCAAAATGAACCCATACAAATTAAAAGTACAAATGAGCTATCAATTTGGTAGTGACCTAATTTTTACAAGGCATTAAAATTCACATTTTTTTGAACCAATCAACTACTATGTACAAATAGTCATGACCCTTCATAGACATAGGTAAACCCTCACAAATTCTATAGATACACTTTCCCATGGATGAGATGGTATAGGTAAAGGTGTGTACAAACCCAATTTCCTATTACTTGGTTTTCTAGTTGCACACATTATACATCCTTTGATATACCTAGTGACAGTTTCTTGCATATGAGGCCAGTAACAATGTTTTTGTAACTGAGCCAATGTCTTACCCCAAAATGGCTTGCAATCAAAGAGGTATGTGATTCTCAAATTACATGTGCTTGTTCATATTTATGAATGCATAATTTTCCCAAGTGGTATAACAAATTATCCCACACATAGTAATCTTTCTCTTGTACATGTTTACCCTAGATTAAAGCTGCATAGATATCCTTAAAGTTCTCATCATTAGCATATTGTTCCTAAAAACTTTCATGAACCATAAAATTATTCTAAAAGATTATCAAATCATTTGTAATAGGAGGCCTAGAGAGCATATCTGCTACTTTGTTATGGGAACCCTTCTTATACTTAATTACCAAATGAAACTATTGTAGAAAACCCATCCACCTAAAGTCAATATTTCGTTGTGACTTAGATTGTGAGTGCAAGTATTGAAGTGGTTGGTGGTTAGTGTGGATTACTGTTTCTTTTCCCATTAAGTAGTGCTTCCATTTTTTAAGACTCTAAACTAAAGCATAAAGTTTCTTATCATAAGTTGACTAGTTACTTACTACTCCTAAAAATGTTTCAAAGTGGTAGTAGACTAGTTTACCTCCTTACATTAATATAGCTCCCATGGAAAACCCACTCATGATTTTGAATGGTTGATGTAAATTAGGTAGAACTAAAACTAGTGCAATGCTCAACTTTTCCTTCAAAGTGTTGAAAGCCTTCTATTGTATACCTCCTCATTGAAAATTTTCCTTTGTACTAGTCAATGCATGCAATTGTGATGCAATGTACGAGAAGTTTGCAATGAACTTCTTCCGGTGTTGAACTACACCTAAGAAGCTCCTAACTTATGTAATTGTACTTGGATTAGGCCATTATACAATGTGTTCAACCTTCTTAGAGTCTACTTTCAATTGACCATCCCCTACAACATAGCCTATGTACACTAATGATGTCTTAGTAAATTTGCATTTGGACATCTTTACATAAAGTTTTTTTTTTCTCAATACATCCAAGAGTCATTTTACATGAATTATATGATCATCTCAAGACTTACTGAATACAAGGATACCATCTAAATATACTATGACAAAATCATCAATAAAGGGACAAAAGACATCATTCATGACTCTCATAAATGTAGTTGGTGCATTACAAAGCCCAAAGGGCATGACCAACCACTCAAATTGTCTATGTTTTTTCTTAAAAGCAGTTTTCCAAATATCATTATCTACAATTCAAATTTGATGATATCCACTATGCAAGTCTAACTTAGTGAAATAAATTGCATGTTTCATCTATTCTAGGAAGAGGATACATGTTCGTTATCATTATCTTGTTCAAAGCCCTATAGTCAATGCACATTCTCCAAGTCCCATCTTTCTTTGGAACCAACACAATAGGAGAACCATTTAGGAGAAGTATTTGGATGAGTAACTTCTTTCTCAGCTAGCTCCTAAACCTTCTTTTTAATTTCTTCATTCTATAGATTTGATAAATGATACATACTGATATTAGGAAGTGGTACATCCTGTTGTAATTGAATTTCATGTTGAATATCTCTCTTAGGAAGCAATCCTTTCGGTTCCTAAAACAAGTCATCATAAGTGGAAAGAATCTTGACCATTTCAAACTTATGTTTAGGATCACACCCCTTGAATGCATCGGATGTTTCATCTTCTTTGGCTTTTACAAGCATTAATACAAAGTTCTTACTAGAATTAACACCTTTTCATCTGACCAACATTAACTAATGCTAGATTAGTCTTTATATTATCTGCTCATACAATGTATTCAACCTTATCTTTGAAAAGATGATATTTGTTCTCCACCCTATAGAAGATAGCTTTTCAATTATATAGGTATGGACTCATAAGTACAAGACCACAAATATCTAAAGGGACTACATCAACTTCTACCTCATCCACAAAGTTTGCAATGATAACAAATCTCAATTTACATTGCTTAGTTACTTGTAACTGTGCATCATTGCAAACCCATCCAAGAGGATACGGTTTTGGATGAGGTGTTGTAGTCAAGCTAAGCTTTAAATTAAAAACTTCTTCAAATATCAAATTAACTTTAGAACCCATATCAAACAAAGTATCAACCTTAGTATTTTTTATAACAACCTAAATATGAAATAATTCATTCCTTTGCTTATCATTCTTAGGAGAATATTCTTTAAATGTGCTTGCACTTATATTTAAAGAATAAGTGTAGCTGATGAAAGACATATACCTTTTCCTTTACCTTGGATTCTGGTAGCAATAATCTTTGTCTCATCTCCAGAGTTAGATCCATGATCCTATTGAATTATAGCAGTTTTATTTTGTTTTCCTTTTTTCCACCATATATCTCTTTGGCCTCTTTTCTGGGTCTAGCTTCTAGCACTTAGAATCATCAAGCCCTTCTTTCTTGCAATGTGAGCATGTGGTACCCTCTTTCTTTACTATAGTTGTCTTTTTTCCCTTTCCTTTGTCTTTGGATTTACCTTCAAACTTAGATGGTTTCTTTTTAACCCTATCAATGAAAATACCCTTACCCCTTGACTCCAAGTGTGTTGCTTGTACACTTACTTCATCCAAGTTATATAGATTCAAAACCAAAATAGAATGTCTAAGGTAAGAATGAAGACCACCTATGTACTTGAGTAAGGTATCTTGGGTATACAATGGAACATTTAATGAGATAGCCATTTTTTGAAACTCATGGGTGTACTCCTAGATAGACTAACCTTTCCCTTGCCTAAAATGTTGTTAGTTCATCATTAACTGTTGTATATGGCCTAGGGGGTAGAATTGCTTCTTTAAAGCACTAACAAATTCTGACCAAGACAATTTGAACTTACCATGTTGTGAATTTCCATCCCAAGTCCTACTCTCCCACTAGATTAGAGCTATACCACCTAACCAAAGAGTGGCTAACTAAATTCTATCAAAATCATCTACAAGGTTTTGAACTCTATAGTAGACTTCTACTTGCTGAATCCAGTCATCTAATTTCTTTACATTTAACTCCCTACAATACTTTGGCAAGTCAAACTTTACATCCAATTTGATTCGAGGCTTATGTCCACCCTTAAAATTTTTAGAAGACTCAAAATGGGTAGAAGAAGGAGAAGAAAGGGAAGAAGGAGAAGAGGGAAAAGAAGGAGAAGAGGGAGGAGTATTTGGAGGATCATGATCATCTATTTTCTTTTTCCCTTTGTCCTTCCAAGTTGCACATCTTCACATCTTTCCTTCTCTTTCTTGTACCAAAACTTCTATTGTTGTTTGCAAATTCTAAAGACTCTTCTAGGATACTCTTATCTTATAAAAATTGTCCACCACCTTCATCTGCCATTTGTGATAATGGTTCAGTCCTTCATTTTCTGACTTAGGATTGTATTCCTTGATCTTTCCTTTTCCTTTCTTGATCTTGGATCTTGTTAGCATTCAAATCTACAATACTAGTCACACAAGAGCTCTGATACCAAATTTGATTTGATTAGGATCTAGGATGATTATAGAGGAATGATTGACATAATTACATAAAGTTAATTCAAAGAATTAATTAGAAAATTAACATAACTTAAATGCTTAAATGAGCAAATCAGAATAAGGTAATGACTACAAGAAAGAGAGTAGAGAGATAGAAGACAAAACACAATTGATAACAAAGTTTGTTTGTCGGTTGGACTACATCTCCAGGTCCTACTCCAATAGAGGGACCAATCTGATAAGCTCTAAAATCAATTTAAAGTGTTTACAAGATTTCCCCTTCAAGTGTAATAGCAACATTATTCTTCAGTGTGTATGAATAATCAACAAGTCTTCAAGTTCATAATCTCCTTCTCCTCACCTAGATGGTTTTCAAAGGCCTTCTATCCCTTTTATACATAAAATTAACCATAATTAGGCTAAAACCACCAAAAGTATAAAATAATATTCCTTGGGAAAATAACCCCAAAAATATCCGCTTTTCCATTTTAAAATATGGTCTTATTTCATTTTTAGGGTCTATTTTAACAAATAATGCTAAGTTAACTAAGTATTTTTGGCAAGAGATAAAGTTTATGACTAAAATCATCTACCTATAAAAAAAATTTATCAACCTATCTTTTAGGAGGTGAGTAGTTAGGAGTTCAACTCCCACCAACCACCCTCCTTTAGATATGGTCACTAGTGTTTTTTAAAGGGATAAATTAAATATGATGCCCAATAATAATAATTATCACTTGTGGTGTAGCAGTAAAGATAGATTATTTTGATACAGAGGTTGGGATTTTGAATCATCCCCAAATAATTTTGCCATCTCATTTATAATGTTCCACATCAGCATATTGACATCATGTTAATGTCATTGGGATTACTTTTTAACCTAAAATTCAAATTGTCATAACTTCCACACACAAACTCTATTTTTTATGAAATGAATGCACTTGGAAAGATTTTGATGAGCTCTTTAATTTGAAATCCACTATTGACCACTTTTATAATGATTTATTTTTCACCTTTTTGTGGCCTTGTTCCTAGTTTGACCAAACTTTGACTGCCCATAACTTTGGCATCCAAACTCTAATTTTGCCCATTCAATTTGTGTTGGAGTTAAAATTGTGAACACTTTGTAATGATGTTAATTCTTGGAGCATTGCAAACATTTTGATTTTCACTAATTTTTATCCTCGAGATCAATAGAGGTAAAATTCCTCTAACTTTTGTTTCTCTTGTGAAGAAGTTGGACACACAGTTTCTAGGTGCCAAAATAAAGAAGACAAAGATGATAAGCACAACAAGTTCAAAGGAAAGAAGTTTTTCAAAAACTACAAAGACTACAAGGAAAATGGTAAGAAATTTTCTTTCATTGCTAAAGATTCTTATAATAGTGAAGATGATGAAATGGTTTACAATGCTATAAAAGATGAATTTGATGATGGAGATAAATGACACTTATCCCTCATGTTAGAAAATATGGTACATGGATTATTGATAGTGGTTGCTCAAATCATATGAGTAGTGATTATAAAAAATTTGAACACATGGAACATAATGATGGTGGTAGTGTGAGATTTGGAAATAATAAACCTTGATGATATAAAAGAATGTTGCAATCAAATACTAGAAGGAAGCAATTAGCACTATAGTGTATAACTTGAATAGAGTACAGTTAAAGAAAGACTCAAATCAAACTCCTTATGAAATATGGTATGGCTACAAACCCTGTATAGGTAAGTTACTTGAAAGTATTTGGTAGTAAATGTTATATATTGAATGAATCTAGGAAAGGTAAGTTTAGTTTCAAAGATGATGAAGGCATATTCTTAGGATACTCCTTCAGAAGTAAAGCATACAAGTTTTTGACTCTAACTACTCATAAGATCATAGAAAGTGCACATGTCATAATTGATGGATTTGCAGAAAAGAGTGAAGAGGAAAATAGCAAAGAACCTAAGAATTACAAAAACTTTGTTTATTATGAACCTGATACCATGCCAAATTTATTTGGAAATTAGAAGGCTTCACCTCTTGAGTTCCCAAAATATCCAAAAGCTACTGACTTTCATTTAGTGCAACTTGAGCCATAGTCTGAAGGACTTGAGTCACAGTCAGACACTACCAAGCTAGTGCCTAAGCAAATCGAGTTAGATGGACATGAGTCACAGACAATGAGACCCAAACTTAACATAGAAGATCATAAAGAGGTTAATGGAACATGTTCTAAATCTAAAGTACCTGAGTTAGCATGATATGTCATGAAGAATCATGTACTTGATTAGACCATTGGAGACAAGCCAGATGGAACAATGACAAGAAACAAATTGAAAGGTACATGTTTGATTTTTGAATTTGAGCCTAGATTAGTTAAAATGCATTAGATAATGAAAGTTGGATTGAAGCTATGAATTATGAAATAGAATAGATAGAGAAGAATAAGACTTGGACTCTTGTTCCTAGACCCAAGGATGAAAATGTAATTGGTACAAAGTGGGTATACATAAATAAGATAAATGAAGATGGAAAAGTTCTAAGAAATAAAGAAAGGTTAGTATGTAACGGTTATTCTCAAGAAGAAGGTATTGATTATGGTGAAACTTTTTCTCCTATTGCAAGATTAGAAGGTGTTAGAACTTTACTAAGATATGTAGTACACAGAGGATTTAAAGTTTATCAAATGGATGTAAAATCTACATTCTTGAATAGAATTCTTAATGAAGAAGCTTGCATAGAACAACCTAAAGGTTTTGTAGATCCTAGAAAAAGAGATATGCTCTATAAATTACACAAAGCATTGTATGGTCTCAAGAAAGCCCCTAGAGATTGGTATGAAAGACTTCATAACTACTTGATAAATATTGGTTTTCAAAGGAAAAGTGATAAAAGTTGTTTGTATATCAAAGAAGGACTAGACAAGAAGATTATCTTGGAAAAAATATTTGTGGATGACACTTTTTTTATAGGAAATGATGACTTATGAAAGGAATTTTCAATAGAGATGAGTAAAGAATTTGAGATGCCCATGTTGTTGGAATTTACAAGTGGGAAGATTTACTTCTGAGAGGGGGGAGAGGCGTGATCAAAAGTAAAAACTTTAACCTCTAAAATTTTTGACTAAGATCATTCACATGCATCTAACATGTCTACTGAACATGAAAATAGATAACATAAGATTTTGGTCACCCAAAAACCCTCCAAAATGAGAAGGTAAAACTAGGGTGGGGATGAGACCCACAAATTATCACTACAACAATATGTAACTAGTTAAGGTTACAAAGTTTGACCTCTTCCAATGGTCTACCCTAAGAAAGGCCTACCCTGTTAAAGGTTTTACACCCTATTAAAAGTGACTTGTCTAAAGGATTTACAAACACTCACTTGGAATGTTACCCTATTAAAGGAATTACAACACTATTAAGGATCTACAATATGGTTGTTAAACCAACCTATCTCCATAGGATTTTCATTCCTAATACAATGGCCAGAAAGTATTAGAATGTGTTGACCTGATGACTTACAATCTTATATTGCATATTCCAGATCCTTGTTTTGCTTAATCTGATCTGATCTTTCCTGAACTGATAACTCTCTGCTTGTATTGCTAATACTTTGTTCTGAACAACTTGATTTTGTAGTGCTCCTCTTCCTCTAAGTATTTACACCCCTCTAGACTTCACTAGCATTCTCTCATACAACTCTCTTCCATATATGAATTATGGGGTTTTGACCTCCTTATAAAGGCTTCGAAGCCTTGGGGTTAGGTATGAATCTAAGATCGATATTCATCCATCTTTTCCTACTCAAATCTTTACACCTTTCCTATTGGTTTCATGCTTTCTCCATTTTTTTGATTGGTTACATGTTGATTATATAGGGAATGTAAAAGATTTGACCTTATCTTTTAGATCCTTCGAGATTCATCTTGAGTCAACTCAAAAATGGTTTACATCTAAGTTTGTGAAGACACAAACTCATATGTTGATTCTCTATTAATCGGCACTTACTGATTGTTGATGCTTGACACATATAGGATTTTGTCTTACTTGGCTCCTATAGTAACTTTGTCTTGCTCAGCATCTATACTTTTCTTAGCACCTATAGTGACCTGGCATCTATAGTGACTCAGCACTTGAAACTTGCTCGACACCTAAATTTTACTCAACACCTATTGAATTTTTGGCTCAGCACATATCGTAGCTCAAAATCTATATCATACTTGGCATCAACTTAGAAATTGGTTAAGTGTGTTGACACTCAATTAACAAAACCAATTTGAGACCAACAATCTCCCCCTTTGACATGAGTGTCAAAAACACTTAACTAAACTTTATGAATCTGATCTCTATGGGTATAATACACATCTTGTTTGGCATATGTAAAAAAATTCAAAAACTTGTTCAAAATTTTTTAGAAGACTATATACCTCAAAAAATTATAACTCCCCCTGAGATGATGTGCCATTTCTGTATCCAAAATTCCTTATGCTAGATTTTTCTCATACTGATGTTTCTGATACTCTTTATCTTTGCCTTATATGCCCTATTTTTATTCCCACTTTCACACATTTCCTTTGCAGTTTTTGCATCCTTTTGGCTTTATTTCCTTATTCAAAATTTTATTATCTCTCCCCCTTTGGGTATTATCTCACCAATTTATTATATCTCCCCCATATCTTATTCTCTCCCTCTTTTTGACACTTATGTCAAAGGGTCCTATGAATGAATTAAATACTTAGCCAAAAAAGATCTATTTACCTCCATGATAATCTTTAGAGAAGCATCCCAATTATCCAATGCAATTTATAGTGCTTTAAGCTAGATGGTTGTCTCTGTCACAATGTGTACCAAGCCTTCCAATGTAGAAAGATTGGGATCTTTCTTTAGAAAATTCTCTGCATATGCCATCTCTTTATGTAAAACTTCCATATGAGTGGTTATGGTAGACTATATCTGTATCAACTTGGCCTTGATGGTAGCCTCATTTGTTGTGAGTATAGATAATTCCTTTTGGGTGTGAAGCATTTTGGCAAAATGCTTCTCACTTTGAGCTAGATCCTTTGTTAGTTGTGTGCTTGATACCTTGAGGTTCCTCTCCAAGGTCAATATCCTCTACCTAGTCCCTTGTGTGAAATTTGAGGAATCACACAATTTGGAGTACAATGAGAATATTTCTCAAGTATTGCTTTCACCTTTTATATCTTTTTACCTAGTTCAACTTGAGATAGTGCTATCTCACCTAATATTTTATCATTTACCTTCATTTGCAATTTCTTCTTAGACCATTCTAGTAATTTAATATTAGTATCTAGGTCTTCATTCTATAGCTAGTCCACTATGTTGGATAGTTGGTCCATGATGGGCTTTGTCTCATCAGGTACTAGCAAGTTGAATGCATCAAGAAAGATATCTTTGATTTCAATCAATGCTTGCCTCTACCTATACTCATTCCTATGTATTTCTTGCTTCTTCTTCTTCTCTAGTGCCTCTTGCAATTCATTGATATGTGCTATGTTCATTGTTTTATAGTCATAGCTTGGTGTGACTATTTCCTCATCAAGTGTAGAGTCTCCATAGTAAAGTACCCTTGCTACCTTGGTAGACCTCAAGCTTGGTATTGATATTTGCAATGGTACTACATCAGTGCTCAACTGCTTAGTAGGAATCCCTATAGTAGGAAAATTAACTAACGTTTGTATTGCCTCTTGTTCTCTCTCCTTAAGGGTCTTCTCCTCTTCCTTGTCTTCTTCAATTATGCCTTGATCAATTATAGTGATCAGAGGAGGTGCACCATTACTTTGTGTTGTAGGATTAGAGGTATCCTTCTTTCCTATTTACTCCTTTACTTGCTCCTCAGTAGTTGAAGTCTTTGTAACTATGGAATCAACCTTAGCAAGTGCATCTTGTGCTAGTTGCTCTTGTGGTTGTCCACTTGTAATTGTTGGAATTTGTGAAGGTGGCTCTTATGGATTTACCTTCTCCTTGGTAATCTCAGCTACTACCTTTTGTATTTCCTCTACACTCACTAGAACTAGATTGGTAGATAATTGTTCTTGTAATGTTATCTAGTGAAGGATATTTTTGAGATCCTCTACAATTAGTGGATTGATGTTTTGACTAGAGGTGTTAGGAACATCCTTCACAATTATTTTTTCTGTAGATGTAGGTGTAGCATGTGGAGGACTAGGTGGTGGCAATTGTGTGTCTTGGACACTCTATTCCTATTGCTACTTCTTAGTTGTTGCCTCATTACCTTTTTGTGTCTCCTTCTCCACTATAAATTCTTTCTTTTCTTTCTCTCCTTCTTCCTCCTTTTCATTTTCCTCTTCTTCCTCATCATTATTTCTTCCCTCAAAGGGATCTTCTTGTCCTTCTTTTACTGTAGTCAGCCCATAAATCAATTTCCACTATTGTGTAGACTTTTTCACAACATCCTCAGTCTTGTTTTGTATAATGTTGAAGGCTTTGTATTTGGGTGCAAATTTTCTACCATGTTTCTTACTAGCCTTGCTTATTTGACCTTTAGTGAGGTTAGGCATTACATGAGCCAAAGTTGATGCCCTTATTTCTTTCTCCATTTTTAGGAAATAATGCCATTTATTTTCTACAATTGTATATAACTCCTCAGACATGGTATTATCCAGTTCAAGTGGAGTATTCTTGAACTTGGCCATCATAGTGTAAATTGACTCTTCCACCATTTTCTACTCTTCTCTAGTTAGCTTATCAAAATCAATACTTTTTAATCCAATCAAATTTGTGTTATCCCTAATATTGTCACAAACATTTTCTAGGTCAGATTTATTGGTGTGACTTACCAATCTAAATTGTTCATTATCAGATTTTTTCCTCTCCTCATTTGACTCTACAGGTGCCACATATTTTCTTCTCTTTTTCTTTTCTATCCCTTCCTGCTCAATAGCTTTCTTCTTTTCTAGTTCCTTTGCCACCTTAGTTGTTGCACTTGTATCTACCCTAGTGGTAGGTTTGGTTAGGCTTGGCTTAGCCTTCTTTATACATTTTGGTTATGCAACAAGTTGTTTTTGTGCTTTCATCTTCTTGGGTTCTACATTAGGTGCTTCTTGCATAACACCTTCTTCTTCTTCAACATCCTCACCCATGCCTTGGGTTAATGCTAGTGGGCCTTGCCCTTGTTCATCTTGTTCATCTTTTGCTTCCTCTACAACTCCTTCTCCAAATTTTACTTTGATCTTCTTCACTAATTTGTCCTTTTTCTTTAATGTAGAAGTTGTCTTCAACTCCATATCTAATTTAGATCTCACCACATCATAAGTGGAAAAATGTAGTGCACTATTATCCACTTCCTCTACTAGTAGAGTTGCTATGGTTGTAGATGCCTCATCAATGTTAATTTCATAACCAAGAGGTCTAAGCCATCTAACTCTTGGTATGGTTGCTTGTATATAAGTATAATCAATGTCATCAAGAAAAAAAATGTCATTTCTATGCTACTCAACTAATGAAATAGGTATCCTTAGTCTTTGTTTCATGGATTTCTTGAAATCTTCAAAATAACTAGTCATAATGTCTCAAAATTTGCCCCCATTTGTTCAATATATTCATTCCCTTGGGCTACAATGGACCTGTTTGTTTTCTAGCTAACTTTTCATAAATTTGGAAATTCATTCTGTACATAGAAAAATATACAAATCAAAAATTGCACCAAATTTACATTGGGCTCCCTTAGTTCTTCTTATAGCTCTTAAGTTCTCATTATTTTTTGTAGCTATAATTCTACTAGATCATAGGTATGATCCTTTTTGACAAGTTTGTAGCCAACATTTACTACAATGCATGGAACATTGTTGAGTCTGCTAGATTGATAAAACTTGTGGGAAATGACTCTAACAACAAAATCAATAAGAGGATCCTGAATGGTATCTATGGTCATGTCTCTCTTGTTCCATTTGGCTCCTATATTATTTTCAATAGCTTCTTTGGAGTCACTCCTTAGGGTTTTGGGCCATTCTAGGGTTGGATACCCCATTACCCTGTGAACAATCCTCTTTGATATTTTGATTGGGCCATCTTCTAACCAAAAACTACCATCATGAATCCTACTCAACACAATTTTGATCCATTTGGTCTTAAAGATAGTAGGGAATTCTAGGGCATGAGTTAAACCCTTACTCTCAACAATTTAAAACTCTTTCTTTAAGACTCCATTCTCACACAATCTATCATAAGCTTCTCTAATTTCCATATCTCCTATTGCTCCTATCTTATAATTATAACATCTCCTAACTTCTTGCACCATTACCACCTTAAGAGGAATTATAGATAGGGCTCAGATTGGGTCATTTTTATAGGCAACTTTAGGGATAGGTCAAAAATCAAGTTGCTTAACTTCATTTGACACTAATTGGACTTCAAACGGCTCTTTCTCTTGAGGTTTCCTCAAACTAGAGGCCATTTCTTCTAACTAGGGTTCAAACATGAAGAAATTTTGAAACTACATAGCTCGACACTAGTATAAATACCTTGGAATCGAAGAAACTATGTTGAATCTGCATAAAAATCTATTCAAATGCTTGGAATACTACTTGAAATTTGTTCATCTCTCTTCTTCCTTGCTCTTTGTTTGCAATGGTTAAAAATGATTCAAAGTGCAAACATATACCCTAATTTCATAGCATTTAATGCTTAGTGCATTTATAGCTATCCACTCGGCTTCTTAAGGATTTTTGCTTTACTCGGCTTCCATTGATTTTCAACACTCAGCATACACTAGAGTTTCCCTTACTCAACTTCAACTGGAGTTTCTCTTCACTTAACATCCACTACCAACTCGGCTACAACAAACCACTCGACTTCTACTAATTTTGGCAAACAACTCGGCTTGTGAAGGAAACTCAAAAATGCTTGTAAAAACTTGTAATTTTAACTTTGCATCTCTATTCATGTTAATCTCTATTTTTTAGTATTTGTTTGTCTTAGAACTAATGTATAATAAAGCTTTGTATATCAGTCTCACATACCTTCTTTTTCTTAGTTAGATGAAGTTTAACCACTTGATCTTTTAGGTGAAGTGATCCCTTCATTGGATGTGTTGCTTCCATCTTTCTTCTTCCATGTCTTATTCATTTCTCCTCTGATGTGTTCAACATCTACCTTTCCTTTTCCTTTGTTGAACTCTGAGTTAGGTGCCTTTGACCTTGTTGGGAAATTTATGTTGATATGTCCAATCTTTAAACAACTAAAGCATGTAGTTTGGCTCAACCATCTATTGTAGTTTCTACTGAAGTGTGTTCTTATGCAATTTTTAGGAATGTATCCATATTCTTGATAGTAGTGATAGCTATCCCTAGTGTTGTAGTCCCAATTGCAATGATATCCATGATTATTTCCCCTTGCTAGTTGATTAGGTGTTCACATATGCTTTTAGCTACTCTCAAAAGTTTTATGTCCATACATTTTGCAATTGTAGCAGTGACCTTCAAATCTTGGTGTTCTGATGGTTCTAGTCTTGCAACCATGTGCTTGATGTCCTTGCTTGTTGCACTTGTGACAGTGACCCATATTCTTAGGTTTATCATGTTGATGGGCATTCTTGCTCCTAAACACATTAGAGGTATGTCCCTTTTTACCACAAAAATCACAAGTAGGTTTAGTGTTGTTACCTTTGTCGCATCTTTCTTCTGTAGTCTTGGATGACTCTCCTTTTTCAGTGTTGGTGTATCCTAGTCCTGAAGTATCATTGTTGGCTCTTGGTGATTTTAGTAGCTATTCAAAGTACTTGATGGCTTCATTAGGTTTGTTGAAGCTCTCTATAATTTCCTTCTCTCTTTTCAGGTCATTTTGTAGTTGTTCATTTTGCATCTTCAGTGTGGAGATCTCAATTTCCTTGACATTCAACTCAGGATGTGCATTCATCATCTAACTTAAGGTGTCTAGCTATATCTTGCAAATTTTTGCAAACTCAATTGTCTTTTCTTCCAACTTTTTGGCAAGGTTTCTCTTGTCCTCTTCTAGCACAGCCTTATCTTCGATGGCTCTTTTCTTTTGTTTAGTCACTTCACAACGCATCATGGCTTGTGATTCTTGTTCAAGCTTGAGAGTTATGATTTCTTCTACTTGAGTTCTATTCTTCTCCTTTAGGTCTTCTATTGTTGCATCAAACTCTTTGGAATCTCCATTTGTAAACACTTTTGAGGTGTCAATCTCCTTGTACTGTGTATCATTCTCAACTATGGCAATCTCTCTTCTTCTCTTTAAGGATTTTCTCAGTTCTTCTCTGGCTTCTTCCAAAGTATGTAGAGTGAGTTGTATATCAATCACCTAGTTTTCTATGATCTTCCCAAGTTTGTAGACTTCCATTTCTAGATCTTTTTCTCCAAATTGTAAGGCTTATTTTTGTGAGAACTAGGCTCTAATACCAATTGTTGGAATTTACAAGTGGGAAGATTTACTTCTGAGAGGGGGGGGGGGGGGGGGGGTGAATGAGAAGTAAATGACTTTAACCTCTAAAAATTTTGACTGAGATCATTCATAGGCATCTAACACATCTACATAACATGAAAAATAAAGACATGCATGAAAATAGATAACACAAGAATTTGGTCACCCAGAAACCCTCCAAAATGATAAGGTAAAACTGGGGTGGGGATGACACCCACAAATTATCACTATAGCAATATGTAACTGGTTAATGTTACAAATTTTGACCACTTCCAATGGTTTTCCTTGTGAAATGCCTACCCTATTAAAGGCTTTACACCTTATTAAAAGTGACATGTCTAAAGGATTTACAAACACTCACTTGGAATGTTACCATATCAAAGGATTTACAACCTTGTTAAGGATCTACAATATGGCTATCAAACCAACCTATCTCCATAGGATTTTCATTCCTAATACAATGGCCAGAAAGTATTAGAATGTGTTGACCTGATGACTTACAATCTTATATTGCTGATTCTAGATCCTTGTTATGCTCAATATGATCTAATAACTTTCTACTTGTATTGCTGATACTCTATTCTAAACAACTTGATTCTACAGTGCTACTCTTCCTCTAATTCTTTACATGCCTCTCAACTTTGCTAGCATTCTCCCATACAACTCTCTTCCATATATGAATTATGGGTTTCAACCTCCTTATATAGGCTTAAAAGACTTAAGGTTAGGTATGAATCCATGATGGATATTCATCAATCTTTTTCCGCTTAAATATTTACACTTTTCCTATTGGTTGCATGTTTTCTCCATTTTTCTGATTGGCTACATGTTGATTACATAGGGAATGTAAAAGATTTGATCTTATCTTTTAGATCCTTTGAGATTCATCTTGAGCTGGCTCAAAAATTGTTTACATCTGAGTTTGTGAAGGCACAAATTCATATGCTAATTCTATGTTATTGGGCACTTACTGATTGCTAATGCTTAGTATATATAGGATTCTATCTTGTTTGGCTCCTATAGTAACTTTGTCTCACTCGACATCTATACTTTGTGCGGCATCTATAGTGACTCGACACTTGAAACTTGCTCGACACCTGAAGTTTACTTAGCACCTATTGAATTTTTGGCTCGGCACATACTGTAGCTTGGCATCTATATCATATTTAGTATCAACTTAAAAATTGGTTAAGTGTGTTGACATTCAATTGTCAAAACCAACCTAAGACCAACACATATTTGGAGAGATAAAATTCTTTGTTTGATTGTAGATCTAGTAGAAGAAAGATGGTATCTATATTACTCAATCCAAATATATCAATGAGATACTAAAAAAGTTTGGAATGGAAGATTCAATACCTATTGGAACACCTATGTCTACTAGACATATGATTTCCAAAAATGATGATGCCAAAGAAGTAGATCAAACCACATACAAATCAATGATTGGAAAATTGAAATATGTAGTGCACACAAGGCTTGATATTGTAGTAGTAGTTGGAATGGTGGCAAGATTCTAAGAAAATCCCAAAGAAAACCACATGATGGCAATCAAGAGAATCATGAGATATTTGAAAAGTATTGAAGAATATGGTTTATGATACAAAAAGGAGGCAATCTGGATTTGAAAGAATTCATAGATTTTGATTGGGAAGGAAATGTTGATGATAGAAAGAGCACAAGTGGTGGAGCATTCTTTCTTGGTAAAAGACTAGTGTCTTGGACAAGAAAGAAGCATAATTGTATTTCTTAGTTCACAACAAAGGCATAATATGTAGCAGCAATAGTTAATTGCTTCAATGTTGTTCGTTTCAAGCAACTATCGATAGGTATGAAGATAGAGATCAAGGATCTAGTGGTTATCTTTTGTGATAACACTAATGCAATTAACATATCAAAGAATCCTATGATGCATACCAAAACCAAGAAGATTTCTATAAAATATCATTTTTTGAGAGAGTTGGTACAAGATAAAGAGGTAAGATTGGAATATGTGAATAATAAAGAGAATATTGGAAATATACTCACTAAGCTATTACCTAAGGATGCATTTTTATATCTAAGAGGTAAGTTAGGGGTCCTTCCCCTATCTAAAGCTCACTAAATGTAGTTTAGTGATGTATCAACAAGAGTATGTTGAAGATCAGTCAGTTGATGTAGTATTGACAAAGGTACATTGCAAATGAATCAGTAAATGAGGTACATTTTTATTCACTATAAATTGTCTTTGGCATGAGATGTTAGAGAGGGAGAGTTTTGGCTATCTTATCACAAAATATTATTACTTCAAAAATGTCAAAGGATGAAGAACTTGGTTTGATATCAAAGAGGGAGAATTTGCTATCAAAAGAACATGTTGAAGATAGATTTTTGTTGACAAGGGGAGAAATTGAAGGCTAAGGGAGTTCACATTGATAGAGGGAGTTCTCATGGATGAGAATCAGAATGAAACTAAGGATATGTTCCTTACTTTAATCTTGCTCTAAAATTTCATTGTATTATGACATGTTGCATTTTTCCATCAATGTCAAAGAGGGAGATTGTTAGAAATTGATTAATTGTGTATTGCCTTTGATGTTACAAAAAATATCATCATCATTCAATGTATCTTGAGCTCACTTGAGTGATGAAGACAAATTCTTGTATATGCCAAGCATTCTAGATTTTTCCTAGTTTAGAAGATAATGTCTATCGAGTTCATTCAGTAGTCAAAGGAATGTTTATAGAAGTTGAGTGTTAACCGAGCTCACTTGGTTAATGAAGGAAATTTTGGATGGAACTAGTGTTAATCAAGCTCACTTGGTTACCATAGGAAATTGTGAATATGTAGCATTAACCGAGTTCACTACGTTAACATAGGAAAATCATTTCTAAGTTAGTGTCTACCAAGCATGGTCAACTAATGAAGGATTCTCTTGTTTTAGCATAATGAGTTTAATTGATTTGATCATTGGTTCTAGATATCTAAGAAGATAAATATTAATTATTCTAATTTGTATTCAAGCTGACTTGGCAATGTGTAAGATATAAATATAAGGTCAAGTTGAGGATTGAATGTGTGGAAATGATTAGAATATTTTGATGATACTTAGAGGAAGTGAATTGGAAGGATGAGCAGAATATCCTTAATGAACTACAAAATATACATTTGGTTAGGAAGGATCAAGAATACAAACCAAAATTAAGATCTATAATTAAAAATTTAGTTGTCTCAAAAATTATGTCATCTCATTGTTACTTTCTAACCATTGTAGCAGTGATATAAATCTCTTAATCGAGTTGGCTTAATAGTTATTTGTAAATCCTCTAATAAGGTGGCATTTCTATTTGAAGTGTCTAAAGACCTCTAACAAGGCCACTCCTAAAAAGGTGATTAAATGCTCTAACAGGGTCACATCCAATAATGTGTTTTGTAAGGTTTAATAGGGTTGGCTCTTAATAGGGCTTACTTCAAAAGAGTGAAAATCAGTAACTAGTTACAATTGGTGGTTTTTCCCAAATTAGGTTTTCATGTTAAATCTTGCTATAAATTGTGCTCTTACTATTTATCTTATGTGTATACAACTAAGTTAAATAAGATTAATCATAGATAATATCATAAAGATTTTCATGTTAAGAAATTGTCGAGTTATTGCAATGTTTACTGAGTTACAACATTTACTAGGATAAACTAAGTGCATGTATGTTTTTTGAGCTACAACAGAATATAGATTAATTATTTTTATTTTTTTTATTCATATCTAAGGGATCTATATTTATTTTAGTGGTAACTAATTCACCGCTCCGCTCTCAGTTACTCCTCTTATATTTCCAACAATTTCAATTATGCAAATGAGTATATTCAATCAATGTGTAGAAAAGGAAATGGTTACTAAAATAAAATTTACAATGTTTTGGTGAAATTTGATTATTCAAGTTAATTTGTGTGTGTGTGTGTGATTTTTCTTGAATTACTAATATTTGAATTGAGTCAGTAAGAAAATTAACCATGGAATTAATCATAGAAAAAAGAACCAGACCGATGTGCAAACTGTTAAACCAAGGTTGAATCTAATGAAGAGACTCAAACCTTATTGTAATGTAATTTAATTTGTAATCATAATTTAAATGTATGTATTAGGTTAATTCATTCATTTATTAGTGGCATCTCAATTGTGTTATGCAATGTGATTTTATGGTGTCACTTGACACTGTTCATGTATGTGTAAAATGTCATGTTAATTAGGGTTGGCAATCTAAATTTAACCTTAAAAATGAACCTAATTATGAGCCCAAGTTAATCCCCTTATTTAGAGACATCTTATGGAGTCCCACCAAATATGAATTTTGAATTCAAATTACAAGTCACTTTTAGAGGCCAAAAAGTGGTCCTAAGAGCCAAATTTAGTGGGGTTGAAGTGCCTAAGTGGTAGAGGTATGAATTGGGGGCCTAATTAGCACCTCTAGAAGGCTCAAGTAACTTTAGGGACCCTCTAAAATTCCTATTTTCCAGCACTTACAAAAATAAAGTGGTCTTATGAAATTACCCATACCTACACTCTTTCCCAAAAATTGCATTAATGGTAGGGGACATGTATGATGGCCAAAGGACTTAGGGTCAACTCAAGAAGTTATTGCTTGTAGGTGGGTCAAATTTGGAGGCCTTTTTACAAGCCCTTGGAACACTTATTAGGTGTTCACCCACTCTATATCTTTAGAGACACTAGGTTTTGGAATTGGAGAAACAAAGGATAGAGCTCTTCCCAACTTAAAATTCCATAACACATTTTAGTAAGCTTGGTGATTTATTTTCGATGGATGTTCTTTATTTCTTGAAATAGATTATTTTGTTTTGAATTTTGTGTTCTTGCATGCTTGTACTTGTATGTATCATTTTATTGTGTTTGTGAGGGTTGAGAAAATGGTGATTTTAATCTTGCTTCTTTCTTTTTTTGTATTTTCTTGAGGGATTGTCCATGAGTGTGAAGGAATTACTCACCCTTGAAAGGGAATAAGTAGCCTTTTGGGGTGAAGGGGTTAGTTGTTACATTCATATAAGTTTAGAGTGTCTTCTAATGGAGAGGAGGGAAAAGGGCAAGGTGTATGGGCCCTTTTTTGCCAATGTATTTTGATGTTAATTGGGGAGATAAGGAGAGTATGTTAATGGACGACGTGTGTGATTATGAGCCTTGTGAAGACATGATATTGTAAGTTTGTCATTGGTATCTCCTCCATAGTTGGTCCACCCTCATCCCTTTTCATGGGCTCATAGGTGTAACCCATTGTGAAAGTCACAGTTGGTGTCTCTTGTGATGTTCATGTGTTTTGAGTTTTGAATGTGACCTAGTTGGTATTGGTTCCCCTAGCTCTTTGGGTGGCGTCCTTGAGGCCTAGGTTTGGAGGTGAGCTCTCCATGGTTTTGTTCATCCTTATTTGCAATTTTTGGTGGATTCAAATATTGGAGAAAGATTGGCATGTTGATCTCTTGTTGGTATCATTGTGAATAAATATAGAGTTGATGTTTTACCATGTCTCTTTATATCACCTTCAATTGGATAACTCTCCACTTGCATCCACCTTCTTGTTGCATTGTTGCATTCTTATAGTGAAAGAAATGATTGTAGGTTAATTTTGATGTATTGGATTGACTAAATATGTATATTCATATCAATTTATAGGAAATTATAGTTTTATCATGTGACAAAAGTTGTAATGAATTGATGAAACCCTTGAATAGTTACATCCATTGTATTCATTGATCTCAAAGTGATAATAAAGATATATTTGTTGAAATCATTAATTCAAATTATTATGTGAATTCATCTTGTTTAGTAATGAAAGTATGTAGAAACTCTCCATTTTGTAGTTCATGATTTTGTAATTAATAAAAGCAAGTTCACAATTTAAATGAGTTATAAAGTTCATGGAATAAATAACATTCTAATTGTTGCATTGCATAGTTTCTATACTATTTGATCCAATAGATCAAATGGATTAAATATTAGTTTATAAAGTCCTTATAAAACACTATGATTATAGCACTT
This sequence comes from Cupressus sempervirens, assembly GCA_028749045.1. Classification (NCBI taxonomy): domain Eukaryota; kingdom Viridiplantae; phylum Streptophyta; class Pinopsida; order Cupressales; family Cupressaceae; genus Cupressus; species Cupressus sempervirens. Next base: position 561,906,418 of record CM053786.1, on the reverse strand, counting down.
AGGTGACCAAGAAAACTCAGCTAAATTAGAAATTCAATGCATTAACAATAATTGAAATGCATGGATTTATAAACCCATTTGGTAAGCAAAAGAAAATTATGTAAAACTTTCCTCCTAATTGAGACCTACATGTCTCCAAAATTTGTATGCAAGGAAAAATAAATTCCTCCCATACAAAATCCATTCACAACCATTAAAAAATATTATTTCAAAAAAACACTTTCACATTTAACTATTGAATAATCAAACACTCACTAGAAAATAAAAAGACCATATAAAAATAATCTACTCTCATAAATTCTTAAAAGGTTTATCAATATAAAAAATAAAAAATAAAAGAGTATGAGGTGGTAGATGATCTGACCCTACGTGGGGCCCACACCCTTCTCCCACTCCACATAACTTCTATGCCTTGGAAGTCTATATAGGCTGCTATTTAATCATGATTGGAGCCAATAAATTCCAATCTGTTGAGTTGGGCTATCCTTTGGAAGGTTGTTGGGGCCCACAAACCTTTCCCAACACCCCAAATTGCTTCCACATGCTCCCATGCATACCATTCTTGTGTACTCATGCTGACTAGGTTAGCTAGCCATGGAAAATACACCTTGCCCTTAGGGAGCACACTTGTCAAGTGGTAGGACAAGGCTAGATTGAGGTACAGGATGGTTGGTTGGCCAACATTATTAGGAGGCTTTAGGGGTTAAATAAGAATTTAGGGATAGGTTATGAATATTGTGGGTGACTAATTTAGATTCTAGTTAGGAATTATTCTTTAGTAATCTATATGTAGTGGTTAAAATATGTTAGTAATATATAAGTAATTCAGATTTAGTGTTTTAAGTAGATAGGTATTTGAAAGTAGTAATAAATTAATTGGGATAGGTATTTTGCTAGTGTAGTTAGTTGATAAGTGTATTGTAAGGGTATTGTTTATAAGGGGCTTTAGGCTACTATGTATGTATAGTCCTTATTTATAACCTTTTAATTTATTCATTTTTGAATTAGATACATTAAATCATTTTATTACTATAATAGTTTCATGTTGATTTTGCAGTGAGGTTTCTTTTAGTGTTAGGGAAATGAATTCATAATACATTGTTACGTACATAGGTAGTTAACATTTTAAACAATAACCTAGTAGATAAAAATTTGTATAATGAAATTGAAATCTAGTTTTTTCTTGGTCTTATAGGGTGTACCTATGATTGACAACAAAATAGTTTAACAAAGCGAAGCTTATCATCCTATTATCAAGTATTCCTATATATAGTAACACATTATGGCTTATCAAACTTAATTATGAATGTTACATCTATTAATGACTTGTGAATCTTAGTGAAATATTTGAATGAATTAAATAGTATGTCTAAACCTAGAGAAGCAAGAAATCTCATCTTCCATCTATCATCTTGAATGTTAATATAAAATTGAAACTAAAACCCTAAACTCTGGCAACCTAATCATGTAACCTTGAGACTTAAACTTGTAAACACTCTCATAGCATTATCTTATCTTCAACTCTTTCTATTTTAACATGTAGACAACTTAGGTATAACTGTCTTTAAAAAAATGTTGGTGTCTTTTTCCCCTTAATTTTTGGGCATGACACTATTAACACTTTTAATCTAGGAATAAAACCCAAATGTATGATGTTAACACCATCAAATAGAAGACCCCTTACAACTACCTACATTTTGGATGGATATTTTACAAGTGGAGTTCAATGATCTCGCTTCCCACAAGGTTGGAGGTTCAAACCATCCTTTTAGCATTATAATTTTCTCAATATTTTACCTCTCCTATAGGTGGGGACGTGATTTTTTTGTGACTATTGATTGACATGAGAACATTCTCTATGTTGTAGCACAAATTTGAAGACTATGCCAAGTCTTCCAAAATTCTAAAGGCTCACTCCAAGGCTTCAAAAACCTATCAACAATGTAGCAAGTATGTTAGAACCTATTTTGTGGATATTGTAGGTGGCGTAATTACAATGGACTCGTGCAACAAATGGAAGATTAGTGTGCTTAGTTGCCAAGTTTTATGGTTCTAATTAGCAACATAGAATTTTGCATAGTGTTAGTAAATAGATTTTTCCTTCAACAATAATGACATAAATTGACTCTTAAATGTCCAGAAAGAAGAACAAATAGAACTAACGATTAGATGAATTATCATAGGATGATAATTCTCCTCTGAATTGAGAGGTACAACTCCCTCATTGAAAGATTTACAATGAATTGAATAATATGATGTAGATCTTTAACCTAAAGATACTAAGGATTTGTGACATTCATTCATAGACATGAAATGAATTTGATTGCTAGATTTATAGATTAGAATAAAGAGAGAAAGATTGTTAGGAATAAGATGTCTCAAACTTAGATAGTTCCTATTCTTATTATTATTTTTCTGGATGTATTTTTTTTCAAATAATCTAATTAAGTGTGAGTGTAAACGTCTAGTTGGCATGTTGATGTGTCACTCCACTTGCATGTGTCAGCATCTTGAGTTATGGCAGATTCCTATGATGGATTCTTACGATGCTTAAAAGCTATCTTTGGAATATTTAATTGTGTGTAAGGAGATCATGACTAAAAATGGTTATGATGAATTCCTATGACACATAAGAACCATCTTTGGAAGATTTAATTGTGTGTAAGGAAATCATGACTGAAATGGTTATGAAGGATTCCTATGACATGTAAGAGCTATCTTTCGAAGATGTCCTAATAATGGAAAACACATTATATAAGCACTTTGAGGGTTGTAGATAGTTGAGAGAGAGAGGAAGTGAGTAGTGAATTGTTGGTTACTACTAGATAAGTCTTCCATGTTCTCAAAGAGCTTGCACTACAACTGTGTTGTAATCTTTGAGTTGAAGATAATACATTGTATACGTTTTGGAGGGGTGGGGTTGTTTTACCAAAAGATTTTTCCCCACTGGAATATCTTTGTGTTTATGTGTTATTATTTCTCTATCTATTTTTTGTATTCATGGTTGAGTGCATTATTGTTATTTACATAATATCAAATTTGAAATTGTAAGGATTTAAATAGAATTTGCACAATACTTTTCTTAAGAGATTAGTGTAGGAAGCTACTTTCGCACCTGAGTTTCCTTACAAGTGGCATTAGAGCTTGATCATCTTTTGATCCTAGTTGTTGGGTAGAGTTTTTTAAGCTAATCTCAAGTTTGAGTGGGAGTTTTCTGAAGAGCATTTTAAATACTATTGGTAGGTTGAGATGGCTAGTTCATCATATAGAAAAATGGAAATGGAGATATTTAATGGTAATAATTTTGAGTTGTGGAAACTCAAGATGGAAGACTTGCTTGAAGATCATGATCTATGGGAGGTGACCTCACTTGATGTGAGACACACAACAATATCTCAAGCAGATTGGGATCTCAAGGATTGGAAAGCTAAGGGTCTTGTTAGACTCTGTCTAGCTAATTTAGTTCCCTTGAATGTTATTGATGAGAAGACCACAAACAATTTGTGGACACAGCTTGGGTTTGTGTATCAAGACAAATCTCTGGTGAACAAATTATTCCTAAGGAAGAAGTTGTATTCTCTAAGAATGGAGGAATGAGGATTTTAAATAGATCATCTAAATGCTTTTAATTTGTTGATTGTATAGTTGACATCATCTAGTGTCAAGATAGAAGAGGAGGATAGATGTATGACCCTATTATGTTCCTTGCTAGATTCGTGGGACCATATTGTGATGGCCCTTGGAAGTACTTTAGTCACTTTCAAAATGGATGGTGTGGTGTCTTCATTGTTATCTAAGGAGACAAGGAGAAAGCCATCAAATTTGGCTAAGGAAGCTCTTGTTGTTCGCAGTAGATTCAACAATAGAGGCAAGCAAAATGAAAACAAGTCTAGAAATGGTAGATGCAAATCTTGTGGAAAATTAGAGACTTCTAGAAAGTCCAAGGAAAAATGTTGGAACTATGATTTAAGACTAGGCACTTTCATAAAGACTATAAAGAACCAAAGAAGAAGAAGAAGGCTTAAGATTTAGGGTCAGAAAAATCTCAAGAAGATGGTAATGCTTTCATTATAGCCTTGGCAATGCAAACATCTGATGTTGTGTGGTTGATAGACTTGGGTGCTTCTTTACACATGACCTCTCATCCAAGCTAGTTCTCAAAGTATGAAGTTTTTGATGGTGGAAAGGTGTACTTGGGTGATGATTCTCACCAAAAGATAGTTGGACAAGGACAGGTCACTATTAGACTCCTTGATGGATGAGTAAAGGGGATCAACAAGGTAATGCACATCCCTAGTTTGGAAGAAAACCTATTATCTATAAGTATGTTGAATGATGTAGGTGTGCAAGTTGTTTTTTCTAAAGATGGATGTAAGATGATGAGAGGAGCTATGGTGCTTGCTAAGCGTACTAGGAGAGGTACTCTATTTTAGTTTGATGCATGCATTTATTAGTGCAATAGTTCTTCTATTTTGAAGAAGAGAGTAGCTATCACTTCATCCCCACCATCTAAACAAGTAGTAAATAAGTCTGTGGTTATTGGTTTCAATGGCAGTGCAACATGCATACCTAAGGCTAGAAACACATTGGAAGGAAAGCATCCTGTAGAAAAGACAATGTTGTGGCATATGAGATTTGGCCACATTGGTGAGAAGGGTCTTAGAATTCTAAAAAACAAGAACATCATTGAGGGGTTAAATGATTGTAATCTCAATTTTAACTTCTATTGACATTGTGTCTATGGTAAACAAAATTGTGTTCAATTTTACTCTAGTTCTCACAAATCTTTTAATGTATTTGGTCCTATAAAAGTTTCTTCAATCTCCAAGTCTATATTTTTTGTATCTTTCATAGATGATTATAATAGAAGGACATGGATTCATTTCCTAAAAAGTAAGACACAAGTCTTTAGTCAATTCAAGGAATTTAAAGCCCTTGTAGAAATCAGACTAGTAAGAAGATTAAGTGTGTGAGAGCTGACAATGGTGGTGATTTTTGCTTAGCAGAGTTCAAATTATTCTATGAAGAATGAGGTATCGAGAGGCATAAGACAACTCCTTATACCCCACAAAAAAATGGAGTTACATAAAGAATGAACAAGACACTAATGGAGAAGGCTAGGAGTATGCTTAGTAGAGCTAGTCTTGAACAAAAGTTTTGTGTTGAAGCTATGGCCACTGCTTGCTATATGGTTAATAGATATCCTACATCAGCTCTTTTTGGTAAGACACCCATGGAGGTGTGGTTTGGTAAGAAGCCTTCAATTAGACATCTTCATGTTTTTGTTTGTGAAGCTTATCCACATGTTCCAAAGGAGAAAAAATCTAAGTTGGAAAACAAAGTTGTCAAATGTATTTTCATTGGATTTGGAGTTGGTATTCAAAGAATACAAGCTTTAGGACCCTATGAATAGTAAGGTATTGTATAGCATAAATGTTATTTTTAGAGAGCTAACATCTTCTTCTATTGTGCTACAACTAGATGGAAAAGAAAAGAAAGAAGATATTGTTTAGTTTTCTCCTGCCCTTGAGAAGACTGAACAGAAAGACCATGTTGGGTCTAGTGATGAGGAGAGCTCTAGTAGCTCTGAAAATTCAGAAGAAGAGGAAGAACAACCTCAACCTTAGCCCTTGAGGAGATCCATGAAAGTAAGAAAGTAGCTAGAAAGGTTTGGTTATTCTATGTTAGATTCCAGTTGTGCCTTTTCTTTGATTACTAACACTGATGAGCATAGATCTATGAAAGAGGCTTTGGATATGGAAGATGCCTCCTAGATTGAGCCAATGGATGGTAAGATGGCTTCATTGGATAAAAACAAAACTTGTGACCTTGTACCTTTGCCTAAAGGATGGAAAGCTATTGGTAGCAAATGGGTGTTCAAGAAGAAATTTTGTGAAGATGGTAGTGTTGAAAGGTACAAAGCTAGATTGGTTGCAAAGGGGTACACATAGGTAAAGGGAATAGATTATGGTGAAATATTCTCTCTTGTTGCAAAGTTGACATCCATTAGATTTTTTTATCTCTTGTTGCATCATATGATGTAGAGACAAAATAGATGGATGTGAAGATAGCTTTCCTTCATGGTGATTTGGAGAAAGAGATTTATATGTCACAGCCTAAGCACTACATTGTTAAAGGTAAAGAATCTTTGGTTTGCAGATTAAAGAAGTCTCTGTATGATTTAAAATAATCTCCTAGGATGTGGTACCTTAAGTTTGATGCCTTTGTGTTGTCAATTGGATTTGTAAGATTGAAATCATATCATTGTGTTTACTTCAAAGTTGAAAATGATCGCCTTCTTATTGTTGCATTATATGTTGATGATATGTCGCTATTTAGGAAGGGTAAGGGTATGATTTCTAATTTTAAATCTTAGTTGTTAGCACAGTTCGAGATGAGAGATCTTGGGGCAAAAAGGTACATCTTGGGTATGGAAATTAGTAGAGATAAGTCTAATAGAAAAGTTTGGTTGAGTCACAGTAAGTATGTGAAGTTTGTGTTGGACAAGCTCAACATGGCAGATTGTAGACCTTTGTGTGTTTCTGTTTCTATGGGAACAAAGTTAATAGTAGATGATTGTCCAAAACCTCCTAGTGAGGGGAAGACATGAATGGAGTACCTTATGCTAGTGCAGTTGGCCATCTTATGTATGCTATGGTCTGTACTAGACCAGACATTACCCAAGTAGTGGGAGTTCTGAGCCAGCTTATGGCTAGTCCTGGATGGGTACATTGGGATGCAGTTAAGCGAGTATTCAGATATTTGAGGGGTACATCAAATTACTCCATTTTTTTTTCATGGTAACTCTTTTGGAGCTCTGCATTCAGTTTGTATTCATGGATTTGTGGATTTACATTGGGCAAGTGATATTGGCTACAGGAGATCCACCAGTTCTTATGTGTTCACTATGTTTGGTGGTGTCATCAGTTGGATGAGTAAGCGACAACCTGTGGTTGTGTTGTCCACTACAGAAGCTAAGTACATGGCTGCTACTCATGCTTGTAAGGAAGCCATTTGGTTTAGGAGATTGTGTTCTAATATTGGTGTTGATGCAAGATAGATTACTATGTGTTATGATGGTTAGAGTGCTATTTGCCTTGCAAAGAATCCAACTTTCCATGCCAGAATGAAGCACATTGATGTGCAGTTTCACTATGTGAGAGATATGGTGGAAGATGGAAAGGTAAATTTGGAGAAGGTAGATACTATAAAGAATGTTGCAGATGCATTGACAAAACTAGTGGCCACAAACAAGTTCAAATGGTGTTCAGAGTCTATGGGCCTTTCGGCCTATAGCAGTTAGTTCTTGTTATGTTTCTGTTACTCTTACAAGGTGTTCAACAAGTGGAAGAATGTTAAGAATAAGATGTCTCAACCTTGGATAATTCATATTCTTATTATTTGTTTTGTAAATGTATATTTTGCAAATAATGTAATTAAGTGTGAGTGTAAATGTCTAGTTGGCATGTTGATGTGTCACTCCACTTGCATGTGTTAGCATCTTGAGTTATGACGGATTCCTATGACATGTAAGAGCTATCTTTGGAATATTTAATTGTGTGTAAGGAGATCATGACTAAAAATGGTTATGATGGATTCCTATGATGTGTAAGAACTATCTTTGAAATATTTAGTTGTGTAAGGAGATCATGACTGAAATGGTTATGATGGATTCTTATGACATGTAAGAGTTATCTTTGGAAGATGCCCTAATAATGGAAAGTGCATTATATAAGCACTTTGAGGGCTGTAGATAGTTGGGAGAGAGAGGAAGTGAGTAGTGAATTATTGGTTGATACTAGATAAGTCTTCCATGTCCTGAAAGAGCTCACGTTGCAACTATGTTGTAATCTTTGAGTTGAAGATAATATATTGTGCAGGTTTTGGAGGGGTGGGGTTTTACCGAAAGGTTTTTGCCCACTAGCATATCTTTGTGTTTATGTGTTATTATTTCTCTATCTATTTTCTGTATTAATGGTTGACTATAATATTGTTGTTTACATAATATCAAATCTGAAATTGTAAGGATTTAAATAGAATTTGCACAATACTTTCCTTAAGAGATTAGTGTAGGAAGTTGTTTCCACACCTAAGTTTCCTTACAAAGATGAGAAAATAGCCACGTAACCATTTATTCAATCCTTCTTTACATTGCAGAGAAAATGAAGGAAAATATTATTTATTCTACATACTATAAGCAACCACAAGACTGCATCCAATAAAAGAAAGATGTGACCACACAATTAGTATCAATCCAAGAAAGATATATACAGACCACAAGGTCTGATAAGTATAAACTTCTATTCATTTTATTCACAAAACAAAAGAAACCACATGATTTCCCTATCCTTGTGATTACAATCAACTTTTGTCAAAAAGTGAATAATCTTCCTCTATTTCCCTATTAGAAGCATAACATATGTCACTCTCTTGGCAACCACACGACATGCGAAAAAAGAAGGCCCCAATTATTCCATCATTCAATTCCCTATTTAACATCTTTACCTATCCCCAATATAACTGATTTTTTAAAACCGATTTCTCAATTTCCTTGATTTAATATATATATAAAACCTATCCTTTATCTTTTCCATCATAAGGAGTCATGACATTTTTAGGGGTACTCTCGAGAATATAGCTTAGCTCTATTAAGGAGACTCTTCATTATACCTCTTCCGGATGAAATGTAGAGCATTTCAGGATGAAATGTAGAACATTTAAATAATGAATGGTCTTTTATCGAATATCTCAATCCCCCTCCATTGTTATGTCTAGTTTAGATAGATATGTAAAATCAATTGACGAATGTCAACTATTGAGCATCACATGTTTTCTATTGGACTGCTGGCGTGATAAATACTGTATCTTTTGAGGAGATTACTTTAACCCACATAATGGACCCTGTTGCTGTTGTACGCATGAAGACACGATACTTATTACGGTATTGTTTTCGACAGCTGTTTTGCGCGAAGACTCCACGTCTGTCTTTATATCATATGATCGGTAAGGCATAGTGTGAACAACTCTTCCACCAAATGCTCTAAATGCACATGCTTGACTTCCATTAACAATTGTGTAATGTAATGTAACTCCACTTGACTCGGGAATTGGCGCTCCAAATTATGTGATATTTCACGCTGGCACCCGATATCTTCCTCATTCTTCATATAACTACCGAAATCTTCAACCCATTTCATGAAGGTTTGGAATATTTCAATCCCAAATACCATGCTCCATCTATAAAGAAAAGTCCTCCATTTTATGGTAGTGTAATCAGACCATCGATGGAACTGTTGGAATGTTCCAGTCTTTTAACTTGGGCTTATCTTATCTTATTCTATCGAAGCCTTCCAAATTCTGTGTGATATGGTGCTTGGTTCACCACTGCAATCAAGAGATGATGTTTGTAGTTGCTCACTCCTTCAAACAAGGCGATTAATGATTGTGCTAAAGATCTAGAAATATGGACACAAATGTGATTCCATTCATTCCTCTCCGGCCGCGTGCGCCTAACATCTTTGATCCGCAAAATGAACTTCACTGTGCCTCCTTAGGGATTCTCTAGCTGCATCGTGATGTTTATTGTGGATCACGGATTGCCTCATTTCTCTTGGCATCAATATGCTCCATCAGGTTTCTACCATCATTGTTTTGCCTCTTGTTTGCCGGAACCCAATGGTCTTTGCTACCATCATTGAGTTGTTTTGGCCAGTGATCGACCTCTTCGATTCTTTCATATCTAATTAAATATTAAATTTGGAAGGCATTGCAAGCCGTCTAGTCATTACTATCCCTCATCTCAACTTTAAATTCTATATCCTCGGCATCCTATAACCCGATCAAATGATCATCCACTCTTGGTGCTAAGTTCCTTTAGCGTGATGGATTATAAATAAGCCTCACCTTCCATTTGTGGGATTTGGTTGAGAATCCTCATCCCATGTTCACGGTTTGGAGCACATGCATCTCTCATTCCAAACTATTGAAATGTTCTACGCAATTTTTAGAATTCAATAGGCCAATTAAACTCGTTAACACCCTCAAGAACCCAACTGAACCTGTACTAATATTTAATTGAACTCCGTACCATCTGAATCTGGATTCTTTTAAGATAATGAATCTGTATACGAATCCTCATTATGAATGTGGCAAGGTGGACCTCTGAATCTGAAATTGAACTTTGAACCGAAATCAAATTTGAATCTTCTACATTGAACCTTTGAAGTGGCGAATTCTGAACTTTGAACTTGAACCATTGAACTTTGAGGTTCAAAATTCAAGTTCAACATAACCTCAAAACACCCCTTTCTTTACAAATCTAGATTTACAGCAGCATCATTAGCAATAAATATCACTGGAGATTCTTCTTGTGAGAAAATTTTGAAGTTTAAAACTCGGATGCAAAAGCATGCTTACACAGAAAATGTATGGCTAGGAGTGCCTTCTCAGGCCTCTCCTAGTGGATCTAAAAATACAATTTGATGTTGGGATTTAGGATCCTGTACTAAAATACCATATTTAGTGGCAGTTATTCTCATTTTTATTCTCATTTTACCCTATGTTTATTGTGGAGGTTTCTATACTTTAGGAAGATGGGTATTTTGTAATTTTTTCTATATTTCCCTCGAGTTGTGTTCGAGTGGGCTTAACAAAAATTATTTACATTGTCTTGTAAATGTGTAATAAATAAGAGTTTCATTTTGTGTTCTTTTCTTAAGGAGCTCTTTGATCTAGTTTATATATTAATATTTTATATACTGGTTTTTCACTTTTTCAAAAAAAAGTGATTATCAGTTTATAAAAAAAGATGTAACACAAAAATTCCTCACATACAAATATATCAAGCATTGGAAAAATAAAATATAAAAGATTAAAATATATCCTACAAACAAACACCACATTACCTTGGACACTATATAACTAGAACATTTGTATACCGCTAGGAAGAAATTCTTGGTACTTCCAAAACCACTTAGCAAGTAACTCAAATAATATTTTTTCTAAAAAACACTTAATACAAAACAATTTTAGAATTTGTTCCAATGTACTTATTAATTATGTTTGATTGTATTGAAAGTGAACTATCAACCTAAAATAGCGATATGAGAACTGATATGTACTTTTAGTGTCACATTTTTTATTATAGACTATATTTCAATATATCGATACAAGCACATACTAAAAAAGATAAATTATTTTCCACTAAGCCTTAGAACAAATTAAGATCTAAACAAATGTCAAAATAAAAATGGTGTAAATTAATATTTTAATAGCATGAACAAGGAGAAATAAAATAACTATAAGTTAAAGAGAAGAAACACCAATATATATTCTACAAAAACCCTTTCATGTGAAAATTTTCACATTTTAAAACAATGTTTTAATCTACATTGAATTGATACAACAAACTTCCTAGATTTAAGCCTTTAGATGGAATCTATGTCTTTCTCTTCTAGAGGATAATTGAGCACATAATGTTGCAAAGGAAAATTTGTGTACTCCTCTTTGAAAATAGAAAAGACATAAAATATACAAAGAAATACAAGTTTGAGGTAGCATCTAGATAGAGGAAAAAGAGTGTTCTACAAAACCTTGTCGTATATTTTCTAACCACATGTAAGTTTGAAAATGAACAATTTCACATCATTTTCTAACCCCTCACCAATAAATCCAAATTCAGGATCTTGTTTTCTACTAATTTAAGATATGGATGATACTCTTACCATAGTTTAATTGTCATATAAAAAAATATATACATTTATAAGACAATCTATTATAAATGACTTTAGTTAACTAATTTTCATACAACTCATCATAACCCAATATGTTTTCTAGTACACTTGTCCACCCTAACCTAAGAAAATATCATTAATTTTCATAGCAATGTGTCATATGGATATGCCCCATTTCAATTTCTAAGATGCTAAAACATGGAAAAATATCTCTACAATAGTGGATAGTTGTGTACCTATATAAGGACAAAATACATTATTTCCATCTTTCATGTCACCTCCCAATGAGAAGACAACCCAACATACCATGTCACACCTGATGAAAAAATAAATATGAGAGATAAATTACATTTAAGGAATTCAATAAATAAGTGAAATGATAGGAATAACTAAGGTTGAGACCAATATTTATTGTGGGTGTTAGGTTTAAACTTTTCTCTACAACTCCCACCTACAACTCTTGCACATAATCTACCAGGCCTCAAATGTCCCTTGCTCTCCACCCCCACCCCCTAAAAATCTAGCACAAGATTGTCTAAATCTTTTGCTAGTCCTATCTACAAGATCTCAAGACACCACCCTAGAGGTGAGGATAGGCATCGTACTAGGCTCTTCTATGCAACCTATTTTTTTAGATGATCTGGCTTTCATGGCTGCCTCCCTCTCTACAAAATCCCTTCTTGTTGTGGGATCCAATGTAGTCACATTCTTGAAGCTAGATTAGAAAGGGGTTGTCATGGGTTCTAAGACACCTACAATTCATGGGGATCAACCAAATGTGGCATTGGGATAAGAAGGCCATGTGATCTCATTACTAGATTTGGTGGTCGACTCTATCTCATATAGGATCTCTCTAAGTATGGTTCAAAAGTTTGTGGCATTTAGACCCAATGTGGAAATGGTCAAGAAATGGTGCTCTTCTAAATGGAGCCTTGTGGGATGTGTGGCTATCTCAGTGATGTAAGGATCACTCTTTCTCTTTAGCTTCACAATCAAGGTTGACAAAAACACCGTTCTGGCAGGTTCCTATCACTTTGGTAAGAACCTTAAATTTCTTGTGATGCAGGAGCATCCAGAGGTATAAGGGCAATCCTGTGTCACCCAAAAAAATGTACTTAGACTTAGTTTCTATTTTATGTCTTTGCATTTTTGGATACCCATTTGGCTCAAATAAAGGTTCCAACTCTCATAGTTCAACTATCAGTGCATTTAAAAATCCCAAAAAAATAGGAGCATGCAATTTGACCATCATTTTGGTGACCTAGAAGGTGCGACTTGGCCAGATGAATTTGAGATTTAGAGCATTCCAGAAAAAGAATCAGGTCAAAAGGCCCCACGGTTTGAAAGTTATTGCAATTTTTCGGGTTTTGGAGACCCCCTAAGAATGCTTCAAAGTCAGGTTTGGGGCATTAAATGACCTCGAAAAGGGTCGAAAAATGGGGGACGAGCGAAGCTTGTCCATAGGGCTATAGAGCGCTTCAAGAGCTTTCCGAAAATGTAAACGGTTCGTCAATCGGAGTTACGGTTCAAAAGTTATGCCTCCCGAAAGTTCGGCTACTGTTTCTGGATTCTTCTAGAATTGCACCGACTTCTAACGCAGCTTCCGGAACCTTCTATTTTGTCGGTGGATGCCTACTAGCACTTTCTAGAATGTACTCCTAGTCCTTAACCCTCCGGGGTCTATTTAAGGAGATTTCTGGCATTGTAAAAGGCAGTTCGGATTGGAGCTTGAGAGGAGGTGCTAAAAGGAGAAATATTCTCCAGATTTATGCTATTGTAAGCCCGCAGGGCATGTCTTGAGTTTATTTTCTCTGCACTGTTTGTACCAGCTTATTTTCTTAGTTAATATAATTTCCCCTTTCTATTGTGTCTATTCTGGTTGTTGGGTTGTGTCCCCATCATCTTGTGAAATGGAAGTCATGCTTTAATACAAGTTGAGACCTGCATAGCTTGCTCTGATTTAGGTTAGGCTAGTGGGGCTCCCTTTGGAATTCTAGGATGAGAAAGTGTTTAGATGGTTTGGGGATTCTTTTGGGTATTTTATTAAGTTTGACACCACCACTAGTACTGAAACCTAGTTGGGGTATGCTATATTTTGTGTTAATTTGGTGGTGAATAAACCTATGTCTACCTCTATGACCTTGATATTGAATTGGGAGGCTTCATCTCAACCCATCTTGTATGAGAATATGTCCCCCTTCTACAAAAAAATGTAATAAGTTTGGGCACTTGGTTGTGGACTGTAAACACCCACCCCCCCCCCCCCCCCCCATAATGAGAAGCTTGGGTGCTCAATGCTAGCAATAGAACGATGTCTAGAGGAAGTTGAGATACCAATGACCCTCAAGAACATGTTAGATATGGGCTCAAAGAATGTGGAGGAATGGTCAGCAAAGGAAACTAGAATATAGACACTCCTAAAGTTTAGGTTAACAATCACCAACAAGATAAAAGGAGCCCTTTAGATGATTCTAGTTTAAGGGTCATAACTTCCATAGAGAAAGGGGGAATGGGCCTTGAGGAAGGGGAGATTCCCTCTAAGGAGGTTACAATGGAAACAACTCAAGTGGTGGGAATAGAAAATAGCTTCATGGAATTACTAAAAGAGGTTGAGAAGACTTAGAAAAAATTGGATCCCATCCAAAACCCCTCAGAAGTGGGAAATAGCTCCCCCCATTTGAGTGGTACCCTAGCGGTGTCCATCTCAGGTATTGCTAAGGTTCACTCACTAGATCTTTCCTCACCAAGCTCTCAACAAGTGTGGATATCTTGGACAGTAATATTGGATGCCTTGTTCCTAAGAGAAAAATGAGAGGTGTTGGAAAGGAAAATGTTGGTTCAACTGCGAAAGTTGGGAGACCCCCAACCAAGACCACTTGCTACAGGGAGGTAGTGAGGGATATAGCACAATGTAAGATAAAGACCCTAGAGGAGATACAAAAATAGAAAAAATGAAAATTATTTCTTGGAATTTGAGGGGACTCAATAGCCCCAGAAAGTAGTATGAAGTCAAAGAGAGGATCTTTGAGTTGAAAGTGGATATACTTCTTATGCAAGAGGTTAAGATGACTACTCAAACTTTTTCTAAATTTGATGAGTATATTTGGTCAGGTGCTAAATTCTCTTACAGTGTCACTAATGGGGATTCTAGGGGTATAGCTACTATTTGGAACCTTGATAATAGTATAGGTAAGGAGATCCATCTAAATCCCCATTTTATTGTTGTTGGTTTTGTCTCCAAAACCCATAGATGGAACTTTTTTAATCTATATGGCCCTAATACTAGGAATAGGAGTCTTAGGTTATGGGAGAAGGTGACTGATATATATTTCTCAATGTGAAATAAAAATATGTTGTGTATGGGAGACTTAAATATCCCACTTTACCCCTCAAAGAAGATGGGGGCCTAGAGGACTTCTTTGAAAGTATGTATGAATTGGCAGATTTCATGAGCTAAAATGACCTCCTCGATATTGATCTCTAGGGAGTCCCTGTTACCTAGATGAACAACATGATGGGGAATAATCTTATATATGCTAGATTAGATCATTCATTGATCTCTACTAATTGGGACATTCTCTCGAGTACCTACTTGACAACTTATCCTAAGACTATCTTTGATTATTCCATGCTTCTATTTTCTTGGAATGAGATAAAAAGGATTAAAAGAAAACTGTTTAGATATGAGATAATGTGGAACTCACACCTAGATTTCAAAGAATGTATCGCTTGAAGGTGAGACATCTTATTTTATGGTTCAACAATGTTTCACATTGCTAGGAAGTTAGAAAGGATACAAAAAGAGGTTAGAGGGTGGAGAAAATAGTCTTTTGGTAACATTTTAAAGGAGAAAGAGACTAAAAGGAAACTCAAGACCATACAAAATAATATTCCTAGCACCAATCTATCTTATTAAGTTCAACAAGAGGAACTTTCTTGTCATGCCGAATGGAAGATGATATTAGGGAGAGAGGAAATCTTCTAGAAATAGTGTTCGAGGGTTTAGTGGCTTACTGAGGGTGATATAAATATTGAACTTTTCTATAGGACAACCTCAAAAAGAAAAAAGAAAATACTATAAACAAATTGATGGACAACACTGGCCAGGAGTTATTGGAGGAAAAAATATATGGAGGAATCAATGTCAAACTACTTTTAGGAAATCCCAAATCCTCCCCCATTCAACCCAGACACTAACACTAAGGGATCATTATTAGAGCTTGTGAATCCTATCATTGATGAACAAATGAATAAATATTTGATAGGGAAGGTTACAAAAGAGGAAGTTAAAGAAGCAGTGTTTAAAATGGGCCCGTATAAAGCTCTAGGACCCAATGGTTTCCCCCCAATGTTCTTCCAAGAGTTTTGGGAAATTTTCAAGTATGATTTAACCCATGTTGTTTGGGACAATTTTAGAACTGGAAAGTTGCTAAAAGAGTTCAACCAGACCTTTATTGTCCTAATACCAAAAAATGATGAATCGAAATGACTGGGGCAATTTAGGCCTATGAGTCTATGCAACATGATTTATAAGATTTTTTCTAAGGTGATTATTATCCACATGAAATCCCTTCTAGAAAAATTCATTGACCATTATCAAAATCGGTTGGTCATAGGTAGGTAGATTCTAGACACAATGATTACTTCTTGTGAGCTGACTCATTCAATGGAGATTAAGCATGTGAACCAAGGGGTGGCTTTAAAACTTGATATCTCTAAGGCTTATGATAAGGCGAGGAGGGGTTTTTTTAATTTGAAATTCTCATAAATCTTGGATTTACAAAAAATTATGTAAGAATAGTTCAAGAAGTGGTCAATACGGTCCATTTTTCTATTTTGGTAAATGGAACCCTAGGGATATTCTTCACCTCTTGCCAAGATCTTCGACAAGGGGATGCACTGTCACTTTACTTATTTATCATATTTGTAGAGGTGTTGGGAAGAAACTTAATGACTCTTGATGGATAGGGAAAATTTAAAGCTTTAAGTCCTATATCATCTCTTCCACCGCAAGTGCTACAACAATTTGTTGATGATACTTTTGTGTTTGGTATCTCTTTGATCCATGAAGCCAAGGCCTAGGAAAAATTAGTAAATTAGTATGAGGATGTTTCAGGTTAGAAAATAAAATTTTAGAAAAGAAAGGTTTATATTTTCAACACAAAGAATGATCTTAGGTGAAAAGTGATTAGAATTATGGAGTGCTAGGAAGCTAATCTACTAGACACTTCTCTTGGCCTCCCACTTACGGTTAAGGAGGTCCCATCCTAGTAGTAGAATGTGATGCAGGTGCATCTCATTACTAAATCATTTCAAAGGTCCAAGATTCTCCATATATTTTAAATGGTCAATTTTAATAATTTAGGATAATGTCCTAGTGGATAGAATTAGGTGTTTTATTAAATAAATGTTATAGTTTTTAGTCGGATATGTTAGAGAGTTAGAGGAAAGGGTTAATGATGTTAGTGTCAGTTTTAGAAAGGATAAAATTAGTAATAGAAATGCCATGTGGTCAATAATTAAAAGAATCTCATCAGAAAGTTGGTGGCAATTCTAGGAGTGTTCATAATGATGAAAAAATGGCTATGGAATAAAAGAAACCATTTCATATTCCTTCTATTTGGAGGAAAGTCAATTTTCTTTAAAAAGCCAGTCTGATATGTAAGAAGAATATCCATGATTGCTGCATGGTATTGATGGTAAAGCATCTTTCAGATTCCTATTCTTAGCAGTTACAAGAATATCCATGATTGCTACATGGTATTGATGGTAAAGCATCTAAGTTCAGATTCCTATTCTTAGCAGTTACAAGAATATCCATGATTGTTGCATGGTATTGATGGTAAAGCATCTTTCATATTCCTATTCTTAGCAGTTACAAGAATATCCATGATTGTTGCATGGTATTGATGGTAAAGCATCTTTCAGATTCCTATTCTTAGATGGAAAAGAAAACGTTTTTATTACTACTGGATAGCAAGGCCAGTCAAACTTTGGTTATTAAAAAAAAAGCCAATCTTTTATGTAAAAAAAAAAAAAAAAAGCACTCGAACTTGGGGAGGAATGGGAAGTTTTATGTCCCCTTTGGTTTCCTGCATTTTTTTTCAAGATTATGGTTCTACTGTTATGCTTCATATATTTCTCATGGCAATCAGTTTAGGGAATAACAATTGCAGAAAAAATGTACTCTAATGCGGGGTCAATATCTCGAGCTTGAACCATTGGATTTCCCTCAAATTTTTATATATTGTTTGAAACCTAGTTATGCCAAATATCAACGGTTAGATTGAGTAAATCTTTGTTGGTTCAAAAGTTATTTATGTCTAAGTGCGGGTCTATCCAAAGGTAGCAAGAAGATATTTTGGAGGATTTATTTTCAGAAAAAATACTCTAATGTGGGGTCAATATCTCATATTTGAACCATTGGATTTCTCTCAAATTTTTATATGTTGTTTGAAACCTAGTTACACCAAATATCAACGGTTAGATTGAGTAAATATTTTCTAGTTCGAAAGTTATTCATGTCTGAGTGCGGGTCTATCCGAAGGCAGCAAGAAGATATTTTGGGGGATTTTATTTTCAAAGTTTTGTTTTGAATCTGATTTTAGTGTGTGATCCTGAAGGTTGTAGATGCCCCTTGAAGCAACTCAATTGAGTGACTAATTCCTCCTGAGTTTTCCAAGGTGTGGCTCTGCATCAGAATGTACTAGTGAAACACATGCAAAGAAAATTTTCTAGCTAGAAAGACAAGATCCTAAGCAATGTAGGGAAACTCTAACTCTTCTCAGCCTCCATATAAGGAATTTCAATGTACTTTCTATCTCTCTTCCAAATGCTAGGGAGATATAAGGATATTATTGAGAAGATTTAATGAACTTTTCTCTTGTTATGGAGGAGGAGAAGATAGATTAAATAATTTTATCATGAAAAAAGTTTGCAAGGCCAAGCCCCTGGACAGTTTCAAAATTAGTAGGATTAGTAATTTGAATAGATCCCTTCTATCTAAGGTGGGGTGGAGACTGGTGAACACCTTAAAAGTAATAGATGCACTATTATTCATACTAAATACTTAAGGGGAGACTCCTTTCTTCACCATCTTTATAATAATTTTCTCGTCCCAAGGTTCAAAATTTGGAATAACATAACATACACTAGGAAAATTTTCAAGAAGGGCACTAAATGGATGTTAGAGGATGGAGCAACCATAAAATTCTAAGACCATTGGATTGATGAAGCATCACTTGCTTGCTCTAGGTTTTAGCCAACTACAAAGTATTATTCCAATGAATTTCGAGGACTGGTAGGGAACTATATTGACCCCTACAACCAATGGAAGAAACTACATGTCAATGACAATCCTCTAGAGACCAAATTGCTTAGAGAACTTCAAGAAACTATTGACAAATATTTTTTACCAATAACCCACATGGAAGACGTGTTAGTCTATAGCCTGGTCCCCTTGGGAGAATTCAATATTAAATCTTCTTACACATGTTTTATTGAGGGAGGTGATGCTCCAAATGATTGGAAGCATGTTTGGCACCCATTAATTCTACCTAATATTAACTTTTTCTAGTGGATGACTTTATATGTGAACATTCTTACCATTGACAATCTCTAGAAAAAAGGCTTCCAACTAGCTAATTGGTGTGTTCTTTGCAATAATGCTAAGGAATTCATTTCTCACCTTCTCATCTGTTGCCCCTATGCCATGGTCTTCTAGAGTGATATCCTCTCTGAATGGGATGTTCAATGCAGCTTTAACAATGAGCTACATTAGTTTGTTGATTCGAAAGGCATGTCCCTCCACCCATTCCTAAGATCTTTCTAGAAGGCCAAGTCCCCTTTTGTGAGTTGAAATTTTTTGAAGGAAGTTAATAACTGTATCTTTAGAGACAAGTTGTTCCCACCAACCGATGAAGATTTTGAAGGAATATAGTGATATTTGGCATTGGAAACCTCTACTAAACTCCCTTAGTGATTATAATACTAAATGGGCTAAAACACCTTAGCCAGATTGTGGCAAAATTTGCTAACTCCAAGATCAATTCCATGCACAACATGACATGGAAACCTCCCACATACTTCTTGGTTGAAGCTGACCTTTG
Source organism: Cupressus sempervirens (assembly GCA_028749045.1). Lineage (NCBI taxonomy): Eukaryota > Viridiplantae > Streptophyta > Pinopsida > Cupressales > Cupressaceae > Cupressus > Cupressus sempervirens. The sequence goes on along the minus strand of CM053786.1, from coordinate 561,886,578 downwards.
ATGGCTTAACCAAGGAGGGAAAGCTTGTGGCTAGAGGGTTTATCCATGATGAAATTGGAAGGCTTTTTGTGGCCTTTGTGGGAATCTATGGAAATGGATCAAACAATGAAGCAAAATCCATAGCTCTCCTATGGGGTATGAAGATTGCATAAGCTAGAAGAATGGAGAGGTTCGCTATCAAAGGAAATTCTATGTTTATTATTAAGGCTATGAAATGGGATGGAAATAGTAATTGCGAGATTAAGTTGGTTATTTAGGGAATTTGTACCTTGATGAGTAGGTTTCAAGAGGTGACGGTGGACCGTGTCTATTGGGAGGTCATAGCATAGATGATGACCTGGCAAAAATAGGACACAATTTTAACAAGATACAAAATTGGGGTGATGTCACCTAGATCCCACTATCTACCCAAGCTCACATGGATAACGAGAGAAAATATATCAGCACAATATGAGTTGCTATAATGCATGGGCATTCTTCATTGTGTCATGTGGGCATGACTCATTATGGGTTAAAAGGCCTTAATTAAATCAATGAAAGGGGTGGCAATGATATTTACTTGTATTTATGGGAATCTCAATGGATAATTTTATGATGATGGTGGAAGGATGATCTATGGGGATTTTGTCAAAGGAAAGTGGCTGAAAAGGAAGGAAATACTAAGAGATCATAAATGCAACTTTCTGGTGAATCATAAAATGAAATGGTGGTTTATCTAGCAATCTTTGAGCATGTTAGGGAAAGTTCCATTCAAACATACAAAGATCGGGTGGCATTGGCGAAACATGATACCTTATAATTGTTACCCATTTTTATCACCATGCAAAATGGATAGGTTGACTAGTCATATTTTCTAGGGTGTAAAGATAAATATTTTAACTCATTTGATGCCTATGCAATAAGAGGGATACATAAAATGTTGACCATTTATATCCCTAATTTTTTAACCCTTAATCCACATGTCTAACATTGCAATTAAACCTTATTATGGCATGTATTGTGGGTCTTGCATTGACCTTCAGAGGAAGAAAATTGCGCTTTCTTTTGCAGCATCAAATCTTTCAAGATCCATGGTCGGCACTTGCCCCCATTTTTGAAATTGGTCAATCTTTAGGCAATGTGGTCAAGAACCTTGTTGCCACATGGATAGGTTGGTCTAGTTCACATTTGTGGGCTGAAAAATGTGAGCTTGTCAGAGCAACTCAGAGACATGTCAGGTGGCATTGGCGTATAATAGGCATTTCAGTAGGTGATGTTGGTGACTAGGCCAAGTCATAATACAAATCTTGCATAACCATCAATTCTACAATGATTAATGGTTTGCACTCTCTTGCTTTCCAAAGTTACAAGGGTTTTAGTGAATGCAAGGAAGCCACTTTGCACCATGTGCATTCGTGGGTCCAGATTTCTTCAGTGGGTCGACAAGATGTATAGGTTGATGTGTCAATGTCAAGATAGAATATGGAAAAACCCTCATTACCTGAGATACTTACATGATGAACAAAGTGGTGACATGTTTCTGGGACATCTGATCTTGTAGCAGGGTGAACCCAAAATAATGGGTTCCACTTTAGTAAACGTTCTCGCAAACATGGTAAACGTGTTCGCGCGAACGCCATGTTCGCACGAACATGCAAAATCACAAAAATTTTAACCTTTTTTTCTTTTTTTCTTTTTTTTGCTCTTTTGACTGCCATAATTGTAGGAGAATGATCTCCAACTGTAAAATAAAAAATGTCAAAATGTGCTTCTCGGAGCAAGCTTTCTAACGACTATAATTTTATTACATAAGTTAATCATTAAGACTTTCAAATATGAGTTTAACTCATTATAGGTTCATTACCGATTGAACATCAACAGACTTTGACACCTTGGGAAAATTAGTAAATTAGGTCCAAAAAATTTTGAAAAATATGGAGGCACTGGCTTATTGAGATACCTTTCTATTCAAAAAAAAAAAAAATGGTTTATGATAAATTGACTTCAAATTATCTATGTCAAACGGAAAGTATGTCTGAATGTCACTTCAAAACTTCATAAACTATACAATATTCAACAAAAATAAATCAAACAAAATGCAGACACTGGATATTGATGCTACAAATCCAACACACAAAGAATTACTTCATTATCATTTCTAGAAAAAAAGTTATGTGTGTCAAACGGACTGTCACTTTTTAAAATATTGAATTTTATTATGTACCACTTTTTGGAGGAGATAAAAAAATTTGACATAAATAATTTTTTTTTGTAGATTAAAAAATATGGTTACAAAGTAGGAACAAAGTACTCAAAATCACTAGTTTATGTCATCTTGAAATTATTTATAGTTTTGGAGATATAGTCACTTGAACGTGACGTTTGTTGCAAAAATATTGATTTCAGAGTCAAAATTGGTCAAAAAGTGGAACCCATTATTGTGGGATCACCTAGGATCTAGGATGGTCACTTATTCACATTTTAGAGTTGCAAGGATTTTAAACAATGCAGGGAAGTGCCTATAGGACACATGTCCAGGTGGCCCACATTTTGCAAGGAGTTAGTCATTGATGGTTGGGAGGTGTTGGTGGTAATAGTAATATGTTTTCAGTCATGGTTTTTGATGGACGTAAAAGCTATAAAGGAAAAAGGTGGTGAGCTTCACCTATCATGTTGTAACACATGGATATGTCTTCACAATCAGTTAAAATTTTCACCCCAGGGTGGTGCAATATCAATGTAGAAATGAAGCAATGTAGGTTGGCATCGATCAAATGGTTGGGTAGGTGATTCAAATGGCCTAGTTTAATGAATATTAGATCTGCAATTGAATATGAGTATAGTGGAGATAAAATCAGATAAAATCATTTTCATGGGATGATCACTAAGAAGATATGATTCATTCTCAAAGGTAGTTGCAGTTGTTAATGGCTATGCAAGTAGGGTGGTTGTGGATTTGATCTTTGGAAAATATAGAAAGCAAAGAGGTAGTTAAGGTCATCCTGCAGCAAGGCAACTTGGCCTTACTCATGATTTGGAGAGTATAGAACATAAATGTTAATGTAAGTTCTTAGAAATATCTATACTCTTCCAATGAATTTTTCACATGAGCCCGTCCCATCTAAAGCTTGTTGCAATCCTAGTCTATTTAAGGATTTCCAAGATGTGGAGAAAGGGTTGGCATTTTTAAATTTTTTGGAAGATAGCATTGTCAAGATCTCTCATGAGTCCTCCATGCTTTTCTTGCCAAATCACTTTATATTTACAGTCAAGCTAGATGATGTTGTTCAATGACCTTTGAAATCTGAATGAAGGAATAGTCTCTTATTATGTCTCTTTGTTGTTTAAGCTTTTTGTTTGATATAATTTCTTGAGATTTACTCTTTGAATCCATGGGTTCTATCTCAATTTTAACTACAAAAGAGATTTGTTTATTCATGTAGGTTGTAAGTCAAGATACTTTGCTCTTTTTTAGGTTTTGACATTGTGAATGTTAGCATTCCCTTCAACTCCTTGTCTAAAGTATATCCTTCTTGTGAAATATTTATGTGAAAGGTTCTCTACAATATTGAGTTCTTGTTAGCTTCCTAGAAGTGTTTCATCAAGTTAAGCCAAAAATATTTTCATCCTATCATCCAATGTATCACCCCTTTTTTACTTTTTCAATATTTATTTCCAAGAAATCCTTCTATCGCTTTCCCCTTAAGTTTATTTTCTTGTTTGAAGAAGTAAATAAATGAAACCTCAAGAGGAGCTGACCTATAACCTAGAGATTCATTCCCAACTTAGGTACTTCCCACTACCTAGGACTATTTCCATGTTACTCGAAGTGACTAAATACTAAGAATTGTAGTTTTAGTCAAGGTGCAACTTTTAGAGATAACAATTTCAGCATGCCCAGTGGGACCAGAGAAAAGTGTTTTCTGCCTTTTCTTGAATTATTTTCTTATTGTTGTTGGTGTGTACAACAACAAATCAACCTTCAAAAAGGCATAGAATAAACATAGCTAGAGACTCTAACTATGGAAAGAGACAAGTGCACATGATTTATGAGAAAAGTACAAACAAGGAGTAGTTCTACAAGTTTTGAATATAAAGAACTATCACCACTTAGGAGGAAAGGAAGAATAGCTAAAAGAATCCAAGATGCCCTCATTCATATGAAAAGTGCCTAATCTACCCTTCCACCATCAAGTCCAATTGTTTTTGTGAGGCAAGTCGCTACACCAAGAAGAAGAATCTTTCAAGCACCAATGACAAGACAGCTTTCTTTCATTCCTTTCAACCAAGGGAGTCCACTACTCTTTTCTCAACATCATGATATTCCCCTAGCTTCAGTAACAACTTTACCAAACTTCATTGGAGAGGGCCAGACAATGACATTTGATCATATTAGAGAAGTTTCTACACTAAGTAATGTGCATAATATCATCAAAGAGGACATTGTTGTGAAGTTTCTTGTAGCCTCATTCAAAGGGAAAGCTCTCCAATGGTTTTGAAGTCTTTTTTGTGGGCTCAACCACCTCATGGGATATATTGGGAGATGTCCTAACAAAACACTTTGAAGACAAGTCGGACTCTCTATCTCTGGTTGAGCAACTCACGACCATCTAACAAACCCCTCATGAGTAGATGATGGACTTTAACTACAGAGTTAAAAGAACATGGAGTAGAATACCAATTGAAGTAAGACCTTCAAAAGAGCACTCTTTTCTATACTATTTAAGAAGCTTGAATAGTGATATGTCTGTTATGATACAATCTATGGGAAGTTACTCATTACCACAAGGTTATGACATAGCCATAAGAGTTGAGAATAGTCTTATTCAAGTAGGTAATATTGCCCCTAAGCCTCCAATGCCTATATATCCAAACATCCAACCTAGCACATCTCTAGCTATACCACTTTTTAACCCATTATCAGTCACTCCTAGCTAGGAAATAGAAACTTTACGTCCTTCATCAGAGTTGTAGGAGCTAAGAGATAGCCAAAAATGAATAGAAAGCCTCATGAAAAGCGTTACCAATGAGGTAGTAAACATCAAGAAAGGAAGCTATCAAACTAGGCAACAATCCCAACCTCAAAACTAGGTTTTGAATCAACCTGCTCAGTAGTAGTTTTAGAGTCAATAGCAACCTAATAGGAAAAACTATAATCAAAGGCCTTTTAGGCCTTATAATCCAAATCCTCTAAATACTACTCCTACTTTAAATACTACCAGAGATATGGTCCCTACTCAAAATAAATTAGTAGAAAAATATAAGTGGTGTTACCCTTGTAATCAGCAACATAGTCAGGATACATGCTCCAATGGAATGATGAATAAAACCTTAATGGTTCAAGGTGCTTATAGCTCACGACCTACATATGATGCCAATGTTGAGAGATAATCAAAGGCTCCTCCTATGGATACTGCATTCATGAATTAGCAAGTGGAAGAGCATTGTAGTGTGAATAGAGATAATATCACAAGTGGTGTTTACACTAGAGCAAAGAAAAGATCCCTAGACAATGATGTAGGGACAAGAAAAGATGTGTCAACTGAAAAACCATCCAAAGTCCAAGAAAAGAAAGAGAAACAAAGTACTCATGTTGCCACTCAAGAACATCCACAACAATAAGCACATCCTATTGTCCCTAAATTCCAAGAAAAGGTACATGCTACTGTGCCATTTAACATTGTGGAAAATATGAAAAGACTGAGTATCACCATGTCTATGTGGGATTCTCTAGCTATCCTAGGAAAAGCTAACTTGTTGAAGGAAGATTTGGCAACAAATATCCCAAATCAAGTTTTTAATGAGCCTAACAAGGTTTTTTTCACAAATCAAGGAGTTGTTACTCAAGATAACAACAAGAAAAGAAATCAAATCCAAGGTAAGGATGTTAAGCCTCCACCATTTTATGTTTCATTGATAAGTGGAAAAATTTGGTTCATAACTGTTATATTGGGCCTACAATCTTTGTTATGCCCAAGAAGATAGCAGACCAACTAGGTTTAAAATATGAACCCTTGGAAAAGGGTGTGGTCCAATTAGATGGTTCATGTGTTAACACCCTAGGTATCATAAAGAATGCAATCCTAACACTCCATGCATGTCCTACTTTTTCTATTACTCAAAATATCTTTGTAATAGATTTGCCCCCATATTTTTCCCTTTTCTTGTCAAGAGGATTCACAACCAAGATAGGAGGCTATCTATCAAAAAATTGGTCTCACATGCTATTTAGGACTAGATATGAAACCAAAGTGAAAATTAGGTCTGAGTTGCTTGCCAAAAACCACATCAAACATTACACACCTAAATGCTAATTGTATTGCACTTGATCAAGAGCAAGACCTTGTCACCCAAGACACAAATACTTAAGTTGATAGTATCCATGATGTCTTACAAGATGAGTGGGCAACAAAAAACTCCACAAAAAATGAGACCAATGACATTAGCATTGAAGATATTACAGATGTTGGTCTAAGAAATTATTTCTTCCAAGAAGTTGGGCTAGTAATGCCAAACCTTATGAAAAACACAACTAATCATCTTAAGCAAAAAAATTAGGTTTGGGAGTTATACTATGATGGCTCTAGGAGCAAGAATGGTTCAAGTGGGGGAGCAATGTTGATCTCTCCTCAGGTAGACAAATTTTATACAACCTTTTGTTTTAGTTTTACATGCACCAAAAATACAATCAAATATGAGGGACTAATTCAAGGATTGGAATGTGTTAGGCTAAGAGGTGTCAAACGCATAAAGGCATCTAGAGATAGTGATTTAGTTGTCAACCAAGTGAGAGGGTTGCACATGACTAAGAATGAAAAATTGAAAGGCTATAAGAAAAGAGTGTGGGATATAATGATTTTGATGCTTTTAACATAATTATTATCCCTAGAATCTTGAATCAACATGTAGATAGGTTAGCTATTGTAGGAGCATAATTTGATATAGTTGATAAAATTAGCAAAGATGATGTTAAAAAACATGTCAAATTTGTGGTTAGGCCCTCCATACTTGACAATGATGTTAATTGGCAAGTGTTTGATAGTGATGAACAAGTCCTAAACATTCTACTTGAGGAATAATGACATTCAACATTTAATCAACAAAAATTGAAGGGGAAATATGGTGATTGGATTATACAACTAAGTTCTAATAAACTTCCCAAGGGGTTGGTCACTCTAGAGTCTATCTTTAACATTGACGACCAATTTAAGAAGAACAAAACTAGATTGGTAGTTCAATATAATTATTATGAAGATCTTGAGATTACAAAGGGAAAGAAATTAAATTTTGGCAAAACAATTCCTACTAAAGAAAGGCAATCTTATGTCCATCTCTTCCAAGAATATAATGATGTTTTTGCTTGGGGATATTATGATCTTAAGGGATTTGATCCATGTCTTGCCCAACATACAATTGAGTTGGAACCCAATTCCAAACCCATAAGGAAAAATAAAAGTCCTGTTAATCCAAAGCTAGAACCGTTAATGCAAAAGGAGGTTTCAAGCTTATTGGGAGTGGAATAATAGTTCCTACAAAATACACTTGTTGGGTATCAAATCTAGTTCCTATTAGAAAAAAGAATGGAGAGCTAAGGTTGTGTGTTGACTTTAGAGACCTAAATAGGGTGTTATTGAAGGACTGTCATCCTTTAACATCTATGGAGCAAATGCTTCAATATATTCCAGGCTCTTACAAATTTTCACTCCTTGATGGATATTCTGGTTATAGTCAAGTTCTAGTCAAGGAGGAAGACCAATCAAAACTACATTTACCATGAAATGAGGTACCATGACTTATAAGAGGATGTCTTTTGGCTTGTCTAATGCAACATGGAGATGGCTTTCACCAATTTGATATACAAATTTGTGCTGATTTATTTGGATGACATCACTATTTTCTCTAAGCACGTTTTAGACCACTTCAAACATTTATTGCAAATCTTAGAGAGATGCAAAGAGTTTGGCATGTATCTCAATCCAAAGAAGTGTGTGTTTATTTTCCATGAAGGAAAACTATTGGGATATGTTGTATCCAAGCAAGGCATTACGATTGATCTTGAAAGGGTTGCAACCATCCTAGAATTGCCTTTACCACATCACAAGAAGAGATTACAAAGTTTCATTGGTACAATCAACTTTGTCAGACACTTTATTCTAGATATTGCTAACCTATTGAAGTCATCGACATCAATGCTTATAAAGAACATTGTTTTTAGATGGTCAAAATAAGCCAAACATAGATTTGAAGCAATAAAGGAAGCATTATCAATGAATCCGATTTTTTCAAAAGAATTCACCTTGTATGCATATGGTAGTATGGATATGATTTCTACAATATTGGTTCAACAAAATGATCAAAACATAGAACAACATGTTTCCTTCTTTAGTAAGGGATTAGAAGGGCATGAACAAAGATATAGGGTATATGTAGGATCATGGTGTGCCAAAAAGTGGTGATGTGAAAAAATGGAGTTTGAAAATGTCTAAAAGCATTTAAAAATTTGCCCTTAATTTTTTTCACCCATCCTAATACCAAGGCTAAAAAGTTAGGACCAAGCCTTTTCAGGTATTCGATCGGTAATTGGGTATCTAATCTCATATTGAATACCTAATATTAGGTATCTAATATGAAATTTGATACCCAAAACCTATAACATAGGTACAAAAAAAAAAACCCAAGAGCTCTTTTTATATTGTGGTTTTTTTTGTTTGATTATTGACCTCCATTCAAGTATTGAATTTTCGAATGGGTATCAGATAAGGGTAAGTTTCTTTTTTATCTTTTATATTTTGAATGAATATTTTAAATTAGTTATTTTAAATTGAATTTTTTTTAAATTAGGTTTTTTTAATAGAAATTGTTGAAATTTAGATTATTTTTAATAGAAATTATGTTTTGCAAATTAATTGGTATGGCTAACCAAAAATGATGATACTGAGGCAGAAAACAATGTTCCTTGTAACCCTCCACAAACGATCTAGTACCCCCTCAAAACTGTCCACCAAAAAATCCCCTCCCCCGTCAAAACACTCCTTGAATTGAAGATTTTATATTTGAAAATGTCATTGAACTGAGAGTTTTGTGAACCACATATAACACTATACCCACATTGGCTCCCATGTTATCCACATTAAAAACCATAGCGGATAATATTGAAACACTTACCAATGAACAAAATGTTGTCCTTCACTAGCATGCCATGTTTGATGATGAGTTGGACTATGATGAGGTTGCAGCCCTAAATATAACTAAAGATGATATAGTTAGCCTTTTGTGGACCCAAAAACTAGTAAACAAGTAGAATGCACAAATCCCAAATTATCAATTAAATGGTGCACAAATGAGGCTATGTGTGCAAACTTTTGGGATCGTTGGTGGATGGTTTTTGACATCCCTTAACATAGCAATTTAGACGTGTGATTCTATTTCATTAAAAAAATTGTATGTCAAATTTGTATTGCACCTCAAGGTGAACTATTGGAGCATGAGGCCCAACATAGGTGTAGGAGGAGGAGCTCCTTAGAATAGACACTTTTGCCCCCCTTATTGATGTCTCCCCCCTCCTGCAATGTAGCATCCTAATATCACTGTAGAGGCTAGCTCTTAGACTATTAGAGTCAGCCATAGATCAAGTAGCCTATTGATATCTCAAGCTAAGTCATTGTTTCCTCCTCGTGTTGATGATGTTGGCATGAGTTCATCATCGGCAAGCTCATCACATGTTTATGTGCCCCATACTTGCCTAACGTGCAAGAATATTTGTCTGGGTCCCATAGGTGACCTTTCTAAGTATCAATTTGTATTTGAGGAGGACACACCAGATACGCATACAGAGGCTACACACCCTGACATGAGAGAGAAGGGGCATGCAAAGGCATGGAATCATTTTGTTTTTGTATGTGTATACACTTTTTTTGTTATGATATATGCAATTTAAAGTTAATCTTTATAATAGAGAAATTTTAATTTTTAACCCATATTGACTTATACATGTATGTGATCTTCATTCACATTTAGTTGATGACTGAGGAGGAGCTTAGAAAAATTGATAATCTCATGCTCTGAGCTATTTCATTTGGCCTTGAGACATCTATGGTACATTATGTTGTGTTCTCATTGTTTTTTCTATTTCATATTGGAGCATATATGGGTTCTAATCTTTCTTTTCTCTTACAAGTATGAATTGTCAGTGGAGGGTAGAGTGCAGGGGATGAGGCACAACCCATTAACAAGGGAAAGGTAATTAGGTGCTTTTAAAGTGATTAAATATCATTACATTCTTGTAAAATGTTTATGGTAATGAAATTTCATTACATTCTTTATTGTATAGGGCATGGCTACTAGTGATGATTTTAGGCAGATTCCACATTGTAAAACCTTTGGCATTTCCATTCACAGTGAGAGCCCCATCTTATGTGTAAGTATCATTTACTTTTTATTTTCATTATTTTCATAAATAAATTCAAAACTAATTTTTTTGATATTAACAACTAGTATTTTGAATCTCATAAGAAACACCTAGTGCACAGGAGGTTGGATGTTAGAGTTTTGGTTCTTTGTTGATGTAGCCATTATATCCAGAGGAGTTGACAGAGGTAAGTTGTAGTTTGAATTCTTGATTATATGTTATAATTTAGTATGATATGAATTATAATGTTATAGTTTAAGTTGTATATTCATCTAACAAAAATAATTGAACATACACAAGCCACAATCAAAGAGGTTCAAGCATTGCCAAGGACATATGAGAGAACTCCTAACTGGTGCAGGAGGTCGATGAGAGAGGTATTTATGATGAACATTTAATATTATAAATCTTTATTGAAAAGGGATCATTATGAATTTTATTAATTCAATGTTAGATACATAAAATCATATAAATTTAGTATTCTAACTTCGGGTTTTCCTTTTTTTCTTATGTAGGAGGCATTTGGTCCTCCTAGTGCAGTGAAGATGTTGCATTTTGATCATCCACCAACAACATAGGAAGTATAGTTGTCATAGGATGCATCATGGGACATTTTGAGATGGCGTATGCCACATTGTATATGGAAACATTGATATTATACACATTTTGATGCTATGATCAGCCACATTTTGTATATGGATCTATGTATTTTGATATATATTTACATAATTTGTCTATATATACATGAACTATTTTTTTTTTTTTCATTTATGTGCACAATGATATACATGTTAATTTAGTATAGTATTGTTCAATTTATCGTGGATCATGTGTATTGTTCATGTTTATGGGATATCATTCATTTTGATCATGTTTGTTGTATTTGATTCAAATGCAATAATTTGTAAATAACATTTTAACAACCTTTATTATCAAATTTCAATGCAATATTTAATTTGAAATAATGTCTAAAATCCCGTAAGATGTCACTTTGGTTCACCCACCCAAATGCACTTAGAGCACCTTGGAGACTCTTTGGTATGAGGTGGTCACGAACAATGGAGGTTCTACATAGCTAGAACAAGGGTGTCACTAGGGTTCACCTACCCATCTAGAGTTAATGGTGCTAATGATTTGACGCCAAGATATGTGGTTTCAAAGTTACGCTATGATGCACCTATGAACTGAGGCACAATGTGAGTTTTTGTATCGAGCGAGATCATTGTGTCAAATCCAAATAGAATGTGATCTCTCAAAAATAAGATAGGTTATTTTAGGCCTTGGCATGAATATCCTATAGCATTCAAAATTTTATTGATAGTCCTTAGGAGCTCTAAGTTATGACCCTTGGAAGATCAACCTCAAGACACACTTAGAGCACCTTGGAGACTCTTTAGTAAAGGGTGGCCGCAAACAATGGAGGCTCTCTGCAACTACAAAAAAGGGTGTTACTAAGGTTCACCCACTCATCTAGAGCTAATGGTACTAATGATTTGATGCCAAGATCAGTGGTTTCAATGTTTTACTATGATGCACCTATGAACTGAGGCACAATGCAAATTTTGGCATCAAGCGAAATCATGAATCCAAATAGAATGTGATCTCTCAAAAATGAGATAGTTTATTTTAGGCCTCAACATGACCATATTATAGCCTTAAACATTTCATCAATATCCCCCACGAGCTCCGAGTTATGACCCTTGGAAGATTGACCTCGAAATGTACTTAGAGTACCTTGGAGACTCTTTAGTATGAGGTGGCCATGAATAATGGAGGCTCTCTGCGGTTGGAAAAAGGGTGTCACTAGGGTTCACCTACCCATCTGGAGCTAATTATGTTGATGATTCAATGTCAAGATCAAGGGCTTAAAATTTATGATGTGATGCACCTATGAATTGAGGCACACTACGAGTTTTGGCATTGAGTGAGATTATTGTGTTGAATCCAAATGGAATGTGATTTCTCAAAAATGAGATAGGTTATTTTAGGCCTCAGTATGACTATCTTATATCATTAATTTTTTCATCGATAGCCCCCATGAGCTCCAAGTTATGACCCTCAGAAGATCGACCTCGAAACACACTTAGAGCACCTTAGAGACTCTTCGGTACAGGGTGGCTATGAATGATGGAGGCTCTCAATGGCAGGAACAAGGGTGTCACTAGGATTCACCCACCCATCTAGAGCTAATGGAATTGATGGTTAGATGTCAAGATCAATGGTTTCAAAGTTATGATGTGATGCACCTATGAATTGAAGTGCACTACGAATTTTTGCATCAAGCGAGATCACTCTGCTGAATCCAAACAGAATGTGATCTCTCAAAAATGAGATAGGTTATTTTAGGCCTCGACATGACCATCCTATTGCATTCAACATTTCATCAATAGGCCCCACAAGCTCTGAGTTATGACCCTAAAAATATTGACCTCAAAATACACTTAGAGCACCTTGGAGACTCAGTGGTATGCAGTGGTCGCAAATGATGGAAGCTCTCCATGACCAAAACAAGGGTGTCACTAGGATTCACCTGACCATCCAGAGCTAATGGCACTAATTATTTGATGCCAAGATCAGTGGTTTCAAAGTTACATTGCGATACACCTATGAACTAAGGCACAGTGTAAGTTTTGGCATAAGAAAGATCGTTATGTCGAATCCAAATATAATGTGATCTCTCAAAAGTGAGACATTTTATTTTAGGCCTCGACATGACCATCCTATAGCATTTGATTTTTCATAGATAGCCCCCATGAGTTTTGAGTTAGAACCCTCGGAATATCAACCTTGAAGAGCACTTAGAGCACCTTGGAGACTCTTTGGTATGAGGTGGCCACGAACAATGGAAACTCTTTGTGGCTAGAACAAGGGTGTCACTAGAGTTATCATTAATTAAAAACATTATTTTTACCTCTCTCAAGTTTTTGGCATTGGGCACAATGCAAGTTTGGTGTTAGTATGTATTAAAATCATCATTTTTTAAGTCCCTCCATGTAAATTACATTAATTAATATCATTTTTTTTCTTACATTAAATCAACATGTTTAAATTTACAATATCTCAAGTTTTTTGTTAGTATTACATCAATACACAACTATCAAAAATCATAGTGTCAAAAATAGTAGTTCAAAAATTGTAGTGTCAAAAATAGAATAGATTTTTCTTCATTCTACTGCCTATTTAGTTTTGTATCTTCATGCATGGCTACTCTTCATGATGTACCTACATTCCAATATCATAAAAAATATTAGTAACTTATTATATTAAACATGATAATCATTGATTCACCAAATCATTATGAACAAAATAGCATAAGTAAAAATACCTAGTCAAGTGCTCTAGTAGGGTCCTCTCTCTATTTTAGGGTCTCCAATAGGGCTTCATGATCAACATTAGTAATAGTGAAAAGCTCTTTTACTTTTTGTCTTCCTTGATGCTTCAAAAACTTCACATTTATTTCTATAATAAGATGCAAATATATGAGAATTGTTTTGTGCTTCTGATAGTCTTCAAATGCAAAAATTTCATTCCTTCTAAGCATGTATGTCTGCAGCCATGTTCCAGCAACAACTACTGAACCAGTAGGATATGTGAATCCATCATTATTTGTGATCAATTGTGCAAGATTTTTTTTACTTCTTACATAATGTGCTAACAAATAATATAATTTTCATCATTCCCCTATGGTGCAACCAATGCAAAGACATGTCTCAACTAAAGAAGATCTAATAAATGGTTATTTCTCAAGTGAACTTTCTATATCATCATTTTTGATAGAGGGTAACATAGAAAATAGAGTAAGCTAATGTGGATCCCATATGTCCACCCACTCACTTGACTCATAGTGATCCCCATCACACTAAAAACAACCATGACAAAAGCAAGCTAGTTGGCACGTCCAAATGGTCCATGTACTAGAATCAGAGCTCTAGAATGAATGCATTTTTTATGAGTCTCTCATTGTAGCACAATCCAATCTATCACCTATGGACCCTTCCTCAACCAACTTAAAGAACCTACATACTACTTAATCAAGAGTCCCCCCTTGTGATAACGTTGAACTACATCAACCAATAATGCTACAAGCATTAAGAAGCTCTGCTCCTGAAATCTTCAATTGCTCCTTAACTAGAGCTCTCTTCACACATACACCTACTCCATCATGTTCTCCTTTCTCATGGTCGGACTCAAAAAAATCCAAATATGAGGCACCCCCCTCTCTACGTGCATCCTACACAACCAATATAAACATGTGAGCATTCTTGAATTGACTTGTGCAATTATCTGACCAAATGGTATATTTATCCATAGCAATGTCATACTCTTGTAAGAAATCAAAATAATTCTCAAAAAAATGTTACACAAACTCATGAGAGTGAGATCTATCATTACTCATATAAAAATGGTACTCTCTAATAATCTTTCAATTATCTTCCGCACTATCAGGGGCATGTCTATATGTTATGTGGAAAAAAATAGCAATCTAAATGGAGTTGTAATACTACAACTGTGTCTCATTTTGAGACTGCAATGTGTAGTTCTTAGCAAAGTCAAAAATTGATATAATAGTGCCAATAGGAAAACTCCAACCATTGAGACCTGCGACTATGTCTTGCATACTTGTAGAAAAGATTTGTCTTGAAATTTGAAATAAAACTAGCCACACTGATTTCTTTTGCAACTAATTCACATCTAGATCCCTCACCCCCACTCTTCAATGTGTATTTCACAATTTCATATACCATTTTTTTTACTATTTTCTTCCCAAAATCTTGTTTGCACTCCTCATGGAAACATGTGCCAAACTTGGATAAGCCACCACATTTTGAACACTTCTCATTTAAGCAAGCATTTCTATAAAAGAAACAACCATCAACTCTACCACATAAAAATTGATTTAGCAAGTCTCTTTATGATTTTGGAGGCCCACTAGCACCACAATTCTCCAACATTTATTTACTATGCAAAGTAAAGTGAATTGAGTGTAATAGTTCATGGTGCATAGAAAACTTGACATGGTATTTGCAACAACATGTATTTCAAATTTTAAGTGGCACAAAATAAAATGGCTTCAAAGATTCAAAAGCCCTTTGTGATATATACAATCTTGGATGACTCTCTCTAAATTCTTTGAACAACATAGTTTGACTTACCTCTAAGTAACATTTAGGATGTGGCATGCAATCTCTAATGCCAATTCTCAACTTTAACACGTCTTTAGCATTGGGTGATACTCTTGAGCTAGAGTGTCAAAACCATGTAATTTATTCCTTCACATCATTGGATAGCTTTTTATCAAAATGTGAAAGTCTCACACCAAAAGCCCATGTTTCATTTTGAAGAGGATCTTCAATTCTCTCTCATCTACTAAGTGCTCTTCTCAAAGTAGTATAATTTAGGTTCACGGCAATACAATTTTGGCTCATATATCTATCCATTCTCAAATGATGACTTGCCAAAGATGTTGTAATAAGCCTTTGAATAGCTTTATTATCCTTCTCCCTACTATTTTTTCCAATGTTATTGAGAGAACTAAAAATATTATTCACAATACTGGCATTTCTTTCCAATTTTTAATTGACACAAATCTTCAATTTGGAAATCATAGATCTCATCTTTTTCATCTTTAATAAGTGCATAAAAAGTTGACATTACTCGACCACTATCTTGTTGTCAAAAAACATCATATATAATCTTGAAGCCCATAACTGAATTGTTCTTTGTGATTTTTTCCCTTCCAAATTGGTAATAATAATTTCATCAATTTTAATTATCCATTTTAGTGTTCTAGAACCTTCATGTCAATTATAATTAGGAGATATGTAATATTCTTGTGCATTGTCATTTTCGACATGGTCAATGATGTAATTTAAATTATAAACTAGTAAAATTTCATTCTCCAAATTTTTATCCTCTAAAATTTCAATCCCAACATTATCATTATCAATTGGTACATTTTCATTCCCCAACTATACATATTTATTATTTGAATCTATGATTTCACCTTCGATCAATACATCATCAACTTGACTCACATTTAACATACCTTGTCTCTTCCTTTGGTGATTTACCTTGTCCCTTTCCCTATATGTTGCTTTGATACCTTCCTTTTGTGTCTAGCCTTTTCATGACTACTGCTACCCATTTAGAAAATAATATTCGAAACCTAATTATACATTATAGAACCTTTTTCAATCATATGGGCCCCAAGAAATCATTTTTCTCCAAATTCTGAAAATGGCCCCCAAAAAATGTGATTGTCGAGTATGCAATGACAGAGAATATTTTGGAAAAATTATGCCAGCATTTTAGGTACCTCGTCCTATATCAGGTATCTAATCCCAAATTAGATACCCAATATGATATCGGTTACTCGAAATGGATGCCCAAATTTTGGAGGGAAGTCAAAATTTGGCAAGTGTGGGCAATGTGAACAAATTTGTACATTATTATATATTAGTATTTTATTAAATATAATATTTGTAAATTATTATTATTATAAATATTATTATGATTATTATTATTAAATATTGTATAGTAATATATATTATTATTATTATATTTAATTGGATATTATAGATGATTATTATATTATATTACTATGATTTATAGTATTACTATTTTACCTATGACCCCTTTCGATGCATTTCATTACAACATATGTCTCTAAGGATCGTAGGATTGCTATAAACCAATTTTGTTGGTCTAACAGTGTCAAAAGGGGTCATAGGTTATCCTATGACCCCTTTCAATGCATTCAAACCAAACAAATATGTGGTCATAGGATAACCTATGACCCCTTTTGATGCATTTGATGACAACTAGGAACCCTAGGGACCTATTTGGATAGTTCGAGGGTCATATGTTATGACCCCTTTCCATGCATTTCATGACAACATATGTCACTAAGGGCCCTAGGACCCCTAGGGGCCTATTTGGTTGGTACAAATGCATCGAAAGGGGTCATAGGAAAACCTATGACCCCTTTCAAAGCATTTGATGATAACATATGTCCCTAGGGGACCTAGGACCTCTAAGGACTTGTTTGATTGGTTTGAATGCATTGAAAGGTGTCATAGGATAACCTATGACCCCTTTTGATGCATTTCATGACAACATATGTCCCTAGGGACACTAAGACCCCTAAGGGCCTATTTGGTTGGTTCAAATGTATCAAAAGGGGTCATAGGATAACCTATCACTCCTTTTGATGCATTTGATGACAATATATGTCCCTAAGGGCCCTAGGATCCCTAGGAAACTATTTGGTTGGTTTAAATGAATAAAAAGGGGTCATAGGATAACCTATGAACCCTTTTGACGTATTTGATGACAACATATGTCCCTAGGGGCCCTAGGACCCCTAGGGACCTATTTGGTTGGTTCGAGTGCATTAAAAGGGGTCATAAAGTAACCTATGACCCCTTTTAATGCATTTGATAACAACATACGTCCTTAGGGGACCTAGGATCCCTAGGGACCTATTTGATTGGTTCGAATGCTTCGAATCCTATGACCCCTTTTTATCCATTTAATAATAACATATATCCCCAGGGGCCTTAGGACCCTAAGGAACCTATTTGGTTGGTTCGAATGCATTGAAAGGGGTCATAGATTATCCTATGACCCCTTTCAATGCATTTGATGACAACATATGTCCCTAGGGGCCCTAAGACCCCTAAGGACCTATTTGGTTAATTCAAATGCATCAAAAGGGGTCATAAGATAACCTATGACCCCTTTCAACACATTTGATGACAACATATGTCTCTGGGTGCCCTAGGACCCCTAGGGGCCTATTTGGTTGATTTGAATGCATCAAAAGGGGTCATCGGATAACCTATGACCCATTTTGATGCATTTGATGACATCATATGTCCCTAGGGGCTTGACAAGCCCTAGGGACCTACTTGGTTAGTTCAAATGCAATGAAAGGTTATCTTATGACATCTTTCAACATATTTCATGACAACATATATCCCTAGGGACCCTAGGACCCCTAAAGGCCTATTTGGTTAGTTTGAATGTATCAAAAGGGGTCCTATGAGCCCTTTTGAAATGTTTCGTGAAAACATATGTCCCTAGGGGCCCTAGGAACCTTAAGGACCTATTTGGTTGGTTAAAATGCATTAGAAGGTGTCATAGGTTAACCTATGACACCTTCAACACATTTCATGACAACATATATCTCTAGGAGCCATAGGAGACCTAGGGATCTATTTGGTTGGTTTGAATGCATCGATAAGGGTTATAACCTATAACCCCTTTCGACGCATTTCATAACAACATATGTCCCTAGGGGCCTATTTTGGTTGGTGAATTTGTCGAAAGGGAGGATAACCTATGACCCCTTTCGATGCATTTAGTGACAACATATGTCCCTAGGGGCCCTAGGAACCCTAAGGACCTATTTGGTTGGTTCGAATGCATCGAGAGAGGTCATAAGATAACCTATGACCACTTTTAATGCATTTGATGACAATATATCCCTAGGAGCCCTAGCACCTTTAAGGGCCTATTTGGTTAGTTTGAATGCATTGAAAGTGGTCATAAGATAAACTATCACTTCTTTTAATGCATTTGATGACATCATATGTCCCTAGGGGCCCTAAGAACCATAGGGCCTATTTGGTTAGTTTGAATGTGTCAAAAGGGGTCATAGGTTATCGACGTATTTTATGACAACATATGTCCCTAGGGGCCTATTTGGTTGGCTTGAATGCATCAAAAGGGGTCATAAGATAACATATGATCCCTTTTGATGCATTTGATGACAACATATATCCCTAGGGGCCCTAGGACCCATAAGGACCTATTTGGTTGGTTCAAATGCATCGAAACGGGTCACAAGATAACCTCTAACCCCTTTCGACACATTTGATGACAACATATGTCCCTTAATGCCCTAGGAACCCTAAGGGCCTATTTGGTTGGTTTGAATGCATTGAAAGGCCCATTTCAATGCATTTGATGACAACATATGTCCCTAGGAGCCCTAGGATGCCTAAGGGCCTATTTGATTGGTTCAAATGCATCGAATGGGGTCATAGGATAACCTATGACCCCTTTCAATGCATTCGATGACAACATATGTCCATAGGGGTCCTAAGACCCCTAGCAGCCTATTTGGTTGGTTCAAATATATCGAATGTGGTCATAGAATAAAATATAACCCCTTTCAATGTATTTGATGACAACATATGTCCCTAGTGGCCCTAGGACCCCTAGGGACCTATTTGGTTGGTTTGAATGCATTAAATTTGTTCATAAGATAACCTATGACCCCTTTCTATGCATTTAATGAAAACAAATGTCCCTAGAGGCCCTAGAATCCCTAAAGGCCTATTAAGTTCAAATGCATCAAAAGGGGTCATAGGATAACCTATGACCGCTTTCGACGCATTTGATGACAATATATGTCCCTAAGGGCCCTAGGACCCCTGAGAGCCTATTTGATTGGTTTGAATGCATTGAAAGGGGTCATAGGATATCCTATGACAACTTTCTATGCATTTTCTGACATCATATGTCCCTAGGCGCCATAGGACCCCTAGGGGGCTATTTGGTTGGTTCAAATGCATTGAAAGGTATTAGAGGATAACCTATGACCCCTTTAGATGCATTTAATGACAACATATGTCACTAGGGACCCTAGGACCCCTAGAGGCCTATTTGGATGGTTTGAATGTGTCGAAATAGGTCATATCATAGAATAACCTATGACCCCTTTAAACGCATTTGATGACAACATATCCCCAAGGTCCCAAGGACCCCTTGGGGCTTATTTGTTTACTTCAATTGCGTCGAATCCTATGACCCCTTTTGACATATTTGATGACAACATATGTCCCTAGGGTCTTTAAGACCCCTAGGGACCTATTTGGTTGGTTTGAATGCATCAAAAGAGGTCATAGGATAACTTATTACCCCTTTGGATGCTTTTGATGACAACACATGTCCCTAGGGGCCCTAGCCTATGACCCCTTTTGATGCATTTGATGACAACATATGTCCCTAGAAGCCCTAGGGACCTATTTGGTTGGTTTGAAAGCATCGAAAGGGGTCATAGGGTAACTTATGACCCTTTTTGACACATTTGATGACAACATATGTCCCTAGGGGCCCTAAGACACCTAGGGACCTATTTGGTTGGTTCAAATGCATCGAAAGGTGTCATAGGTTATCCTATGACCCCTTTCGATGCATTGTATGATAACATATGTCCCTAGGTGCCCTAGGACCCCTAGGAACCTATTTGGTTGGTTTGAATGCATCGAATGGGGTCATAAGATAACCTATCACCCCTTTCGATGCATTTAATGACAACATACGTCCCTTAGGGGTTGATTAGCCCTAAGGACCTATTTGGTTAGTTCAAATGTATCAAAAAGCTATCTTATGACTCCTTTCAACATATTTCATGACAACATATGTCCCTACAGACCCTAGGACCCCTACAGACCTATTTGGTTGGTTTGAATGTCTCAAAAAGAGTCATAGGGTAACCTATGACCCCTTTTCATGCATTTTGTGACAACATATGTCTCTAGGGGCCCTAGGAACCATAAGGACCTATTTGGTTAGTTCAAATGCATCAAAAAGAGTCATACATTAACCTATGACCCATTTCAATGCATTTGATGAAAACATATGTCCCTAGGAGCCCTAGAACCCCTAAAAACCTATTTGGTTGGTTTGAATGCATCAATAGGTGTTATAAGATAACCTATGACACCTTTTGACACATTTTACGATAACACATGTCCCTAGGGGCTCATTTTGGTTGGTGAATTAGTCGAAAGGGGCATAGGATAACCTATGAAAACTTTCGACACATTTCATGAGAACATATGTCCCTTGGGATCCTAGGACCCCTAGGGACATACTTGGTTGGTTCGAATACATTGAAAGCAGTCATAGGATAACCAATGACCACATTCAATGCATTTGATGATAACATATGTCCCTAGGGGCCCTAGGACTCACAGGGGCCTATTTGGTTGGTTCAAATGCATTGAAAGGGGTCATAGGATAACCTACCACCTCTTTCAATGCATATGATAACAATATATGTCCTTAGGGGCCCTACGAACCATAGGGCCTATTTGGTTGGTTCAAAATCATTAAAAGGTGTTCGATGCATTTAATGACAACATATGTCCCTAAGGGCTTATTTGGTTGGTTTGAATGCATCAAAAGGAGTCATTAAATAAGCTATGATCCCTTTCGATGCATTTGATGGCAATATATATCCCTAGGGGCCTTAAGACCCCTAGGAACCTATTTGGTTGGTTTGAATGCATTGAAAGGGGTCATAAGATAACCTATGACCCCTTTCGACATATTTGATGACAACATATGCCCCTAGGGGCCCTAGGAAACCTAGTGGCCTATTTCATTGGTTTGAATGCATCAAAAGAGGTCATAGGATAACCTATAACCCCTTTCAGAATATTTGATGACAACATATATCCCTAGGGGCCCTATGACCAGTAAGAGCCTATTTGGTTGGTTCAAATGCATTGAATGAGGCCATAGGATAACCTATGACCCATTTTGCTACATTTGATGACAACATATGTCCCTAGGGGTCCTAGGACCCCTAACAGCATGTTTGGTTGGTTTGAATACATCGAAAGGGGTGATAGGATAACCTATGACCCCTTTTAGTGCATTTGATGACAACATATGTCCCTAGGAGCCTAGGGACCTATTTGGTTGGTTCAAATACATTAAAATTGGTCATAAGATAGCCTATGACCCCTTTCTATGTATTTGATGACAATATATGTCCCTAGGGGCCCTAGAACCCCTAAAGGCCTATTGGGTTGGTTCAATTACATCGAAAGGGATCATAGGATAACCTATGACCCCTTTCAACACACTTGATGACAACATATGTCCCTAAGGACCCTAGGACTACTAGGAGCCTATTTGGTTGGTTTAAATGCATCGAAAGGGGTCATAGGATAACCTATGACCCATTTCTACATATTTCATGACAACATATGTCCTTAGGGGCCCTGAGACCCCTAGAGGCTTACTTGGTTGGTTTGAGTGCTTCGAAAGGTGTCAGAGGATAACCTATGACCCCTTTCGATCCATTTGATGACAACATATGTCACTAGGGACCCTAGGACCCCTAGAGGCCTATTTGGATGGTTTAAATGCATTGAAAGGGCTCACAAAATAACCTATGACCCCTTTTGATGCATTTGATAACAACATATGTCCCTAAGGTCCCCTAGACCCCTTGGGGCCTATTTGTTTGGTTTGAATGCATTGAAAGGGGTCATAAGATTACCTATGACTCATTTTTGAAACATTTGATGAAAAGATATGTCCCTAGGGTCTCTAAGATCCCTAGGGACCTATTTGGTTGGTTCAAAAGCATGAAAAGGGGTCATAAGATAACCTATGACACCTTTGGATGCATTTGATGATAACATATGTCCCTAGGGGCTCTAGCCTATGACCCCTTTTGATGCATTTGGTGATAATATGTCCCAAGGGGCCTTAGGACCCCTAGGGACCTATTTGGGTTGTTCAAATGTATCAAAAGAGGTCATAGGATAACTTATGACCCCTTTCGATGTATTTGATGACAACATATGTCCTAAGGAGCCCTAGTACCCTTGGAGACTTATTTGGTTGGTTCAAATGCATTAAAAGAGGTCATAGAATAACCTATGACACCTTTTGATGCATTTGATGACAACATATGTCCCTAGGGGCCCTAGGACCCCTAGGCACCTATTTGGTTAGTTCAAATGCATCAAACTTTTGATGCATTTGATGACAACATATGTCCCTAGAGGCCCTAGGACCCCTAGGGACCAATTTGGTTTATTCGAATGTGTTGAAAGGGGCCATAGGATAATATATAATGCATTTTGATGCATTTCATGACAACATATGTCCCTAGGACCCCTAGGGGCTATTTTCGTTGGTTTGATTGCATCCAAAGGGGTCATAAGATAACCTATGACCCCTTTCAACTCATTTCATGACAACATATGTCCATAGGGGCCCTAGTACCTATAGGGGCCTATTTGGTTGGTTTGAATTCATTGAAAGGGGTCATAGGATAACCTATAACCCCATTCGAAGCATTTCATGTTAACATATGTCCCTAGGGGCCCTAAGAACTCTTGGGACCTATTTGGTTGGTTTGAATGCATCAAAAGGGGTCATAGGATAACCTATGACTCCTTTCAATGCATTTCATGATAACATATGTCCCTAGGGACCTATTTTGTTGGTTTTAATGTGTTGAAATTGGTCATAGGATAATCTATGACCCCTTTTGATGTATTTCATGATAACATATGTCCCTAGAGGTCCTAAGACCCCCAAGGGCTTATTTGGTAAGTTTGAATGTCTTAAAAGGGGTCATAGAATAACCTATGACCCATTTCAATGCATTGTGATGATAGCATATGTCCCTAGGGGCCTCAGGACCTCTAGGGACCTATTTGGTTGGTTCAATTGCATTGAAAGAGGTCATAGAATAACCTATGACCCCTTTTGATGCATTTCATGACAACATTTGTCCCTAGGGGCCATAGGGGCCTATTTGGTTGGTTCAAATATGTTGAATGGGGTCATTGGATACCCTATGACTCCTTTCAACATATTTCATGACAACACATGTCCCTAGAACCCCTAGGGACCTATTTGTTTGGATTGAATGTGTCAAAAAGTGTCATAGGATAACCTATGACCCCTTTCAATGTATTTCATGACAATATATGTCCCTAGGGACCTATTTGGTTGGTTTGAATGCATCGAGAGGGGTCATAGGATAACTTGTGATCCCTTTCAACACATTTCATGACAACATATGCCCCTAGCGGCCCTAAGATACTTAGGGACCTATTTGGTTGGTTTGAATGCATCGAAAGGGGTCATAGGTTAACCTATGACCCGTTTCGATGCATTTCATGACAATATTATATTTAGTAATAATATATTACTAGATTATATAATAATAATAATAATAATAATAATATATACTATATATAATAATAATAATCATAATCATATATAATAATAATAGTTAATAATAATGCCCACACTTCCCAAATTTTGGTTTCCCTCCAAAATTTGGGTGGTTTCCCTCAAAATTTCCCAAAATTTGGGATGTGCTATGAATGTTTGAATGAATTTTAGCCACCACTTTTCAGGTACCCAATTTCATATCAGGTAACCAATCTAGTATTGGCTACCTGATTTGAAATCAAGTACCTAATTTGAAATCAGGTACCCGATTAGGCTTGGTATTTACCAAACCTATTTGGTAAACTCAAAAAGTGTGTTTGAGAAAGGTTTCAATGACATTCAAACTTTGAGTAGCCTTCTGACACTATTATTTTCATCAAAATTCAATGAAACAAAAAGGGTTTTTTATAACAGTCTCATGATTCCATCGATATAATTGTTGTCAAATTTTGAATTCAATAAAGTGCTAATTGGCATACTAAAGACGTCTATAAAGTGCTAATTGACATACTGATTGAAAAATAGCTATAACTTTCAAATGGTATAACATTTTTGAAATTGAAAAGTTGCATCACATTCAATCATTCACCTAGTATAAGGGGAAAAAAATTAGTTTGGATAACTTTTCAATTAGTTAAGGTGGTCAGACACGAAAGTTTTTTTATTATGGAAAATTTATAGTATAAAATTTATATTTAATTATTTATCTAGAATAAAAATACCCAAAATATGTGTCACATCTAGCCATGAGTCTACTTCTTTTTATCAAGAATTATACTAAAAAGTACTATTATTTGATTTTGATTAAGGTGGTTAGACATACACCTACTTTTTTAGTTTTTCCCTAAAATTTTTGTACTATTATATTAAAATCCAAAATTTTGACAAATCAAATTTTTTTCCTCCAAATAAGGACTAGTAGTTTAGAAATTACATTCAATTTTCTACAAATTCTTTTCTTACAAAATTTTGATATAAAGCCCATAACTACTTTAAAATTACATGTCAAGTTAACATAAACTTGATTTGTTGGTTTTTCACTGCCACTTAAGGCCATAGTTTGATTTACCATGATCCTACACATACCTTATAGCTTCATTGAGAAGCATGTGCTCGCCATAGTGAAAAGCCTAAAGAAATTCGGGCACTTGGTGTCTAATAACAAGATTCATCTAATAGTGGCCCATCCTAGTGTGAAGGAGTTTTTGTTGAGCAAGGACCTCAATGAGAAAAGAGTTGGTTGGATAACTCATGTCATGCAGTATGATGTAGATATTCAAGTAATCAAACTTGTTAGAGAGAAAGGGTTATGTGAGCAATTAGCCAATAAAAGAACTTAGAGTACATATGAAATAGTAGAGTTCATCCTAACCAATCAAGATGTTCCACAAAAAGGTCAATAAGAAATTTGGCTACACGATATGACACATTTTCTACAAACTAAAGAATGTTCCCCCTCACTTGACATGGCTAAAAGGAGGTATTTAAGACCATAGTCCACATCCTACGTGTTAGTGGATGGACTTTTGTTTAGAAAAGATGTGAATGGAGCTCTCCTTAGATGTATTGATAGTAATAATACCATTAAGTTTTTGGAGCAATTCCATGATGAAGGAGATCACTTCTCTCCAAAAATGACAACATATAAAATCATGAGGGCTAGTTATTATTGGCCCAACCTATTTAAGGATGCTCATACCTAGGAAAGAAAGTGTAAACAATGTGCATTTTTTTTGGGGGAAAAAAGGTTGGCTTCTTTACCCATAAATCATATTTTGATCAATCAATCATTCATGATGTGGGGTATAGATTTTATAGGCCCCATTAATCCAAATTCTAGTGTTGGCCACAAATAAATTCTAACTACCATAGACTATTTCACACCTTGGACAGAGGCAATAGCTCTAAAAGAAGCCAATGAGACTTCTATTGTAAATTTATATGATGATCTAATCTACAGATTTGGATTTCTTGACTCCATTATATCTGGCAATGCCTTGGCATTCATGGGAACCAGAATAACCAAGTGGGCATTAAAGAATGGAGTATATCTCAACACTTCATCAAATTATTATCCTTAGGGTAATGGACTAGCTAAGAGTACAAACAAAAACTTGCTAAGAATATTGAAGAGGACTTTACTAGACAACAAATGGGACTGACATTCCAAATTGAGATCAACCTTATGACTTGATAGAATCACTTCCAAGCATATTTTGGGAAACTTGCCTTATGTTTTGGTGTAGGGGAAGCAAGCCAAACTACCAATGTCTATAGATTTTTCATCATTAGAGCTATTGAGATGTCATTTTGCACGATGCTTAATGGCAGGAATCCTTTTGAACTCCTCTCTTGAAATGGGATTAACTCCAAGGTTTCGAGCAATCTTGCAACCTACTAGAATCTGCTCAGTAGAAGATGAATGTGAGTGTTCATGAGGAGGCCTTTTTTGGATTGAACCAATTTCAAATAAGATGACCAATCTACTTGCTATTTCAAAATCAACCACAAAAAGAGATATATTTTTGGTATTTTTCGTTTTTAAATGAATGCAATCAAACAATGCAACTATATGAATTCCTAAATTAACCAAGTGTTTGTAAAAGTGAATAACAAAGATAAGGTAATGAGAAATTTAAGAAAATAACTTGAAAAGTAAATTCCTAATGAACATATGCTATGGAAACAATGCATCTGCGAGCTAAGTCTTTTGAAAAGATCAGTAGGTAACCAATGAAAATAGGAGAAGCACTTCCTTAATTCCATTGATGCAATTGTTTATGGGAATTTAGTAAACATAAGATGTTTCACTTTTCATCAAATTGCAAGGCCATGGAAAGTGTGCTCATGCGAGACAAAAAGCTATGTAGGAACAATATGGTGATCTCTTCTCCAACTAAGTATGTCATCAAAATTTGTAGAACTGTAGCAAACACTAGAATTAAAAGATTTCCCAATCAAAATAACAAAATAAAACTATTGGCTCAATTACATTTCATGAACATACATTCACAAAATATAACACACTTAGTCAAGAATAACTACACTCCAAATGTGAACACCAATAGCATATATTGTTGCATCAAAACAACAACCCAAAATTCATATTACATTCTTGAATTTATAAGAAATCTTCTCCTCAATTTGTGTTGAGAGTGAAATATATCTTTATCCAAACATATGCTTCTAAACTAACAAAACAAATATATTTATGTACAAACTAACTCCCTAAGTGGTGCTTAGTAGGACTCCATCCATATTTATATCATTAAATGGATGCATGAGCCTTTATATGTTTTTAAAAAAAAAAAAAATCATGAGAAAATAAGAAGAAGAAAGCCAACATATGATGTAGGAGTGTTTGGAAGTGCTAAAAATATAAGCTCCATCTTTACTAGGTGTCTGCAGGAGTTAAATTGTTGTTAGAATGTGTTTTGATGCATGGAAAGCTTTAAATTTAGAACTGGCAGTTCATTATTGATGCACCTCTAACTTCTTCAAAAACTTTTGGTGCACCTCTAAAAAAGCACACCTTAGAAGCAACACATCTAGCACACCTATGCACTTGGTGGACCTGGTGCATTTGTGCACCTCAAAAGCAAGTTCAAAAAATACAAAATTTCACCAAATGTCAAAACTTAAATTCTAGCTTTTGGGTTTTGTTCCCCTTTATACCAGAGCTATGTCCAAGTATTTTCTCTTGAATTTCTAAATAATCTCAGTGACTTGGGCTACATCTAGAAAATTTCAAGGTTCACATTTTTCCTTCACTTTCTACCTATAATTTCCTACCTTGATGCGACTTTTTGCAAAATCTCCAAATTTCACATCCAAGTCAAGTAATGTTTCTTTAGTCCTTAATGCTTGTCTAATATCATCATCATTCAAAGATTCTTCAAAAGTCTTTCAAAACTATGCAACAAATACTTCTATAGTCATCAATTTGTCTCTTGAAGCATGTTCAAAAATATCTAAGCATGCATCACTATAATGTTTCTCTACCTCCAAAATTTGCTCTTGGGTTTGATCCTTGAGCTTATGAATATCTATGTCTAATGTTTCCATTACTCTATTTCTGTCTACAATCTTTTCTATCTAATCATCAATTTTATCTAACTCTTCCACTTTATATACCTACATTTACATCCAATACCTTTGACCCTTGATCGACTATAGTGCTTGCAAGTCCTTGCCCCAAGTATGTACTTCATCCATTAACCCAAAATCTTGGTTCAAAATGGCCACTACCTTAGCTACATTATTCTACATATGGTGTAATGTTTTAAGATTTCACTATATAATCTACACACCTTTTTCTTCAAAAATTTCTCACTATTACTGACAAGCTTTTAATAATGGATCTAATTGTATAGTCTCCTTATCTCTTTTCTCTAGTGTTGCATTAACAGTCTCCTTGGGATTTTTGGGATCTAACAGACCAACAACTTCATTTAAGTATCCTTTGAGGATCTCATTCTACTTCCAAAGTGTTATTAATTCCATGTCATCCTATTCTAAGTACCTAAACACTTCTTTGATTCCCATTGTCACTGTTAACTTAATAGTGTCCAATGTGGGTTTCCCAAGCACAACCTCCTTGATTGGATAGTCTTTTAGAGTCAATTCTTCAATATCTACATGTGGAGGAGGGATATCAACATGAGAAAACAAATCCTAATTCTAATCACTCATGATAAAGGCCAATGTCCATGCATCTTTTAGAGGTGACTTAGGTTTCCTAAGAACTTCAATCAATTCTCTCATCCCCTCTTCCTTAGTATCATACTGTTGTCTTTTGTTTCTAATCACTTCTTTCCTTAACCATCTCAGAATATGTTCCATTTTAGATTTACCTTTTGATAAAGAAGGAGTTTGTTCTACTATGATCTTCCCCTTATCACTCTTCTTTGGAGTTGTTTCCTTTTATTAGAGATCCACATTAGGAGTCTCTATATCTGCAGAGTCCACGGTTCTCACCTCTGTGTCTTATGAAATCTATTGAGGTTCTTCATGTATTTTCCCTTCCTCTGACACTTCATTAGTAGGTATATGTTGCGTCTCTTCCTCCTATTTTTCTTGGACTTGTTCTTCTTCATTGCTCAGAGGAAGAGGAGTAGCTAAACCTTTATCCATTCAAAATATAACTTGATTTGGTGATGGTGGAGCAACTTCAAGTCCTTATGGTTGAGATGGCAACTGACTCCAATCCTCCTATTGAGGTCAATTAGTTGGAGTATCTCTTATCTTATCTCCCACCAGTTAAGTGCCTACCAGTATAAAGTCAAAATTTGACATCTGAAATATATTATCCCCTTCACCCTCTTACTGATCAATCCATTGCTGCAACTCATCCTCTAAAGTGGTAGACTAAATAGGCTACTCAAGAATGGATGGTGGTGTAATGATGGAGCTTCTTCTCCATTTTAACTCTATTTTTCTAGCAAGATGAGATCTCCAACTCAAAGGAAGGTTATATTCTTCATCTTCATCATCCTCTTCTTCCTCTTCTAGAATGACTTCTGGGACTAATGGAAAAGGGATAACCTTTCTAATCACCTTCAATCTACTCTTGACCAGAGTTTTGGTCTTTCTTCTTTTAGGAGTAGATGGAGAAGCTTGTACCTCTTGACTAGGAGACACTATTTGTACTTCTATTTCAACTCCTCCTTTCCCTTGATCTACTAGTGGCACTTGAGGACTATCATGGGTTTTTGTAGCTTCCACATTCTCTAACCCTTGTACATTTTTTGCTCCTTATTGTGGCAATGCTTGAGCTAGTTCTTCTTTTGGCTCAACTTGTTGGGGAGAAGTTCTCTACCTCTTGTCTTTACCCTTCTAAGCCCTATAATATCCAACTTCTCTATCAAGTTGGTGCATTTTTTTGGGCATCACTAGGGACTAAGCTATAAAAGTGGGTATTGTTACCTTGGCTCCTCTACCTCTTGCTGGGAAGACTGTAGCATGGAAAACCACCACTTGAGGAATTTGATCCAATTTTAAAGGTCTATCAATCCAATCCTTGGTCAATTTGATGATGCACCTGACCCAATCATTAATATCTTAGTTTTCTTCCTTATTAATCTCTACTTTCATAGTCGATAAAAAATCTTCTCTATTATACAATCAATCAAGGAAATTTTTATTATCTTATTTTACTATGTTTAAAGGAACCTTTATCTTTAAAGCACTTCTTTCTAAATAGAGAGTCATCCTACAATAATCCCTTATATGAATATCGTAATCATCTACTACATTCATCCAATGGTCCTCGATTTCATCTTTATGTTGGAATATTTTTCTTGCTAATTATTTCACTCTTCTAATGTTATCAAAAAAAGGACAAGGAGAGTTATATTCTTGTAAGGGATACTAATCCCACTCAAGCTCAAAAGATGGAATATCTTGTTTCTAGACCACACTAAATGGTCCTATAGTAATGGGCTACACCTAGGTTATCTTGTGTTGTTTCCTTACTCTGTCATATGAAGACAACATTTGTTGAGTGATTTCCAACAATATAAGTATATTACTTGGATACCTGGGGAGCTTCTTGGGATTGATAGTCATGCCCACTACCCCAAAATAAGTGAATGTTCGAAATTGGATGTAATAGGTGCCAGCTTTTGAAATCTTTTTCGCTGCCTCATCTGACATCCTTTTCACATAATCTCCTTCAATGAACCAATTAATTGTGAAAATAAAAGCATCATTCACTATCCTATATTCCTTTCTATGCTCTAGAAGCTTTTTCTTCACCAACTAGGGATATACTATATAGGGTCATGCATTTGCATCTTGCATGCTACCCTTTTTTAAGAGTCCTGAATAACCCATTGCCCTTGCCGCTAATAAGTACACCAAATAGAATTTCATGTAGAACTTATAGTTGTTCTTAACTGTCACCAATTTCTCATCCAAGTTCTCACTAAGAATAGAAGCCTAATCAATTGGGATCTTCATTGTTTTGATGATCTCAATGATATATACCATCCATATGTTCAGGTGTCTTGATGCTAGTAACCCCACGACTCTACTCAAGAGTATTATAGAATATTTGATATACTCTTTCATATAACCCTTGTCATGTCTACTTTGCTTGCTTTGCATTTGAGAGGAGTTTTCTTGATGAGGTACTAGGATAGAATGATTTCAAATGCTTCCTCTACATGTTCTCAGTACCATCTTTCTGCCTGGTGATAGGTTAATTTGATAAACTAATCTACTCTCGAAGATGGAATACCTTCTCTATCTTCTTAGGTCAAAGATCTAGTATGATCTCTCCAGTTATACTCTTTACAACCCTTTCCTTAGAGACATAGTTTTCTACCAGTGCCATGATCAATTCTGAAGACTATACCGGTACTAGGTGTGATGTTGCATTGACTAGTCCCAATTGGATAACAGAAGATATCAATGGGGACCTCTCCATAGGGTTGTTGCACAACACTAGGAATGCGTTTGAGTTGGTATGGCCAAGTTCAGTGTCCTAGATCTCTAAATAGTCATCTTAGAAGTGTGACTTTGTAGGAACTCCTTGAAACTTGAAAATTAATGGTTTCAAAACCATCTTTGTAGCAAAGGAGGATGATGAAGAAGCTATTGGATCAACACAAAATCAAGATCCATCAATCTGAGGGTTGAAAAAATATTTAATACAAACCCTAACGATGACACAAAAAAAACTAGAAACCCTAATTTTCTAAAAACTAATTGAAAACACCAAAAAACCCTTTTAAACTCTTTGAGAAACAAAAATGCACACCTGGTGCACCTCAGATGTGCGCTAGGTATGCTTGACCTATATAACTCTATTAAGGGTGCGCATTTAGCACACCACATGGGGTGTGCATCTAGTGAACCTCCCTTATAGCATAAAAGGATGCTTAGTCTAAGTGAGGTATGGAACTGCACACCTTACTTGGTGAAGGTTTTATTCTTTAAGTCTTAGATTTTTTTCTTTAGTTTTTATTTTATGTTAATGCAAAAAAAGGTGTGTAGTTG
Organism: Cupressus sempervirens; assembly: GCA_028749045.1. NCBI lineage: Eukaryota > Viridiplantae > Streptophyta > Pinopsida > Cupressales > Cupressaceae > Cupressus > Cupressus sempervirens. The sequence continues at coordinate 561,854,189 of CM053786.1, read as the reverse complement.
TGCACCTAGATAGGTGTGCAACTATGCACCTAGATAGGTGTGCAATTGTGCACCTTCTTATAGATTTTTTAACATTGTGTTGTGTAGGTGTGAGGGTAGAGAAGTAGTAGATCTGCGCACTTGAAGAGCTACATAGGTGCAAATGCGGAGTTGAAATAAGAAATAAATATGAGAAGGGGGTCTCTAGTTTTATAGACCTAAGACTTAGTGTACCTCTTGGAGGTGCACAGCTACACTACTACACACTTCCAAGAAGGAAGTCCTCTCCTTACTACCTTAGCACACTACAACACCAAGTGAGCTACACTAGGTGCACTAGTGTGCATTTTACTTGCAAAAAGGACTTTCTCCCTCAGGATTTCGGTTTCCAAAATCTAAGTTTCTAGGCAGAGACCTAGAACAAGAAAAGAACAAAAAGCATAACCCTAAAAAAGACTTCAGACCTTGGACTCGAGATCTAAAAAGCTTAAAAATAAAGTAGGGGGTCCCCATTTCTTGGTGAAATGGGGTGTGCATTGTGAAATCACAACAAGAGCTTGCTAAAATTATGATACTTTTTGAAGAGGATCATCCTTTGAGGTTGAGGTGTGCCAAGTTCTTAGAAATTGAAGAAGAAAGGAGTAAATCATTGCAAACAATGAAACACCAACAGATGCAAACCAAGAGGGTGTTTGAAAAGAGGTCTAAACTTAAGGTATTCAAAGAGGGAGATCTAGTTTTACACTAGGATGTTCTTAAAAGAAGATCGGGCCATTATAACAAGTTTGATAATATATGGACTGGCCCATTTATGATCTCATAATGCAATGAACACAATGCCTAATAGCTCTCAACTATGGAAAGAGAAATTCTTCCAATCCCTGTGAATGAGATTCACCTCAAGCTTTGTTTTGAGGTATGATCTCTAGGCTCCTTTTGTATATAGTTTCCTACTTTCATTTTCCCTAAGTGTTGTCCCAACTAGGTGTGTTTTTTTTTCTAGTTGTTTCCTACTTTCAATAAAGTTCCTAGGGTTCCAGAGGTCTGAATGAGGAAAGTTGTTGCATATATGCTAGTGTAAAGTTCCCCCTTATTCTCAATATTCTTTCATTGTTGTTCTTGACCCAAGTTGAATATATCTGAGCATGCACAACTATTTTTTGATTCCATTATCATTCTTGGTTTGACTTTATAGCCCATTAGATGCTAAAGGCTACTGGTTCGACATCTATCAGGCAACCATTCATTAGAAATTGCCAAATGTGTTACCCATTTTTATCACCGTGCAAAATGTATAGGTTGACCAATCATATTTCCTAATGTGGTGAAGATAAATAGTTTTACTCATTTAATGACCATGCAATAAGAGCGATATGTAAAATGTTGGCCATGTTGATTGTTTATATCCCCAAGTTTTTAACCCTTAATCTACATGCCTTATGTTGTAATTAAGCCTTATTATAGCCTGTATTGTAGGTGTTGCATTGACTTTCAAAGGAAGAAAATCATGCTTTTTTTTTGCACCATCAGATCTTTCAAAATCCATGGCCGATACTTGCTCGCATTCTAAAAATGATCAATATTTAGGCAATGTAGGAAAGCACCTTGTCACCATTTGGACAAGTGGGCCAAGTTCCCATTTGTAGGCTACAAAATGTGAGCTTGGTAGAGAAGCTTAGAGACATGTCAGGTGGCATTGGCATACAGAGGGTATTTCATTAGGTGACATTGATGCTTAGGCCAAGACATAATATAGATCTTGTGCAACCATTGATTTGGCAATGATTGATGGTTGGCACTGCCCCATTTTGTGAAGTTACAAGGGTTTTAGTGAATGTGGGGAAGTGAATTTGCATTATGTGGATTTGTGGGTCTAGCTTTCTTTAGTTGGCCACCAAGATGTATAGGCTGATGTGTCAAGGTCGAGTTGGCATATGGAAGAGTCCTCATTGGCTAAGCTAATCACATGATAAGGTGGTGAGGTGTTTCTAGGCCATCCTATCTTGAGGATCTACAATGGTCACTTTTTTGCATTTTGGAGTTGCGAGCATTTTAAACAATGCGGGGAGGCACATTTAGGACACATGTCTAGGTGGCCCACATTTTGTAAGGAGTTAGTCATCGATGGTTGGGAGGTTTCAGTGATAATAATAATATGTTCCAGTTGCAATTTTTGGTGGACATAAAAGCTATCAAGGAAAAAGGTGATGAACCTAAGCTATCATGTTGTGAAATGTGAATATGTCTTAGTAGTCAGTCAAAATTTTCACCCCAGGGTAGCACAATATTAGTGTAGAAATGAAGTAGCGTAAGTTGGAATCAATCAAAGGAGTGAGCTGGTAATTCAAATGGCCTAGTTTAATGAATATCATATCTACAATTGAGTATGGGTATAGTGGGGATCAGATCAGATCATTTCCATGGGAAAATCACTAAGAAGATATGATTCATTCTCGAAGGAAGTTGTAGTTGTTAATGGCTACGTCAACGAGGTGGTTGTGGATTTGATCTTTGGATGATACAAAAAGAAAAGAAGCAGTTAATGTCCTACAACAAGGGCACCTAGCCTTACCCATGATGGGGACAGTATAGAACATAAATGATAATATAAGTTCTTACAAATATATGTACTCGTCCAGTGAATTTCTAACATGTGCCCCTCATATCTAGAGCTTGTTGCAATCTTGGTCTATTTAAGGATTCCCAAGATATGGAGAAAGGGCTAGCATTTTTGAAGTTTTATGCAAGATAGCATTGTCGAGATCTCTCAAGAGTCCTTCATTCTTTTCTCGCCAAATCACTTTATCTTTACAATCAATCTCAATGATGTTGTTCAATGACCTTTGAAATTTGAATGAAGGAATAGTCTTAGAACCCTTATTGTGTCTTCTTATTTCTTAAGCTTCTAATTTGATAAAATTTCTTAAGATTTACTCTTTCAATCCCTGGTTTCTATCTCAATTTTAATTGCAAGAGAGATTTGATTATTCATGTAGGTTGCATGTTGAGATAGTCTACTCTTTTTCAAGTTGTGACATTGTGAATGCTAGCATTCCCTTCAACTCCTTGTCTAAAGTACATCCTTCTATTGACATATTTATATGTGAATGGTTCTCTAAAACATTGAGTTCTTGTTAGCTTCCCAAAAGTGTTTCATCAAGTTGGGCCAGTAATATTTTCATTCTATCATCCAGTGTATCACCCCTTTTTTAGTTTTTTAGTATTTATTTCTAAGCAATCCTTCTATCCCTTTCCTCTTCAAGTTCATTTTCCTATTTAAAGAAGTATATCAATGAAACATCAAGAGGATCTAGCCTATAATCTAGAAATTCACTCCAAACTTAGGTACTTCCCACTATCTAGGAGTGTTTCCATGTTACTTGAAGTTATTGAATACTAAGATTTGTAACTTTGCAGTCAAGGCACAACTTTTAGAGATAACAGTAATCATAAAATGGTGAAAATTTTAGACAATGAGGGTTTTTGCAGTGATAAAGTCCTTAGAATTTTTATTCAAGATCCTACCTGCAATATGGGCACATTAGTGGATACTGAGGATTTTGTGATTGAGCTTGGAGAAGGATTCGTGGGAGCCATCTCTAACTACATTGAGCTGAATGAGATTAAGGATTACATTAGGAACAATGAAGTGACATGGGTTTATTTGTGGGAAGGAGGCCTTTTTCCCTTCATGGAGTGCATTGAAGGGTTTGGTGAGCATGTGTCCATGCAGTTTGTGGATTACTAGACAGCAAAATGGTGATTTTTAATGGGATTTCAATTGAAATCATGTAGAAACTCATAGTGAATGTGGGAGGCCTAACTATCAAAGGAAAGAGATGGCGTAAACAAGCCAAGCTCTTGGATGAGGTGAGCATGTGGAAATTCTTCCTCTCCAAGGAAGAACACATGCATATTCATGGTGGCTTTTCTAGAGAAGATCTTCTCGAGCCTTCAAATTTTGTTTGCTACACTATCATGTGCTACATCATACTTGAATATCGCTTCTAGGTTCTTTACTATAACCACTTTCCCATTTTAATCCATTTCAGAAACCATGATTTAATTTCCTTCTCACAATTTATTTTGTATTCTATGGAAGATAGAATTTTAAACATCTAGAAGAAGAGAGAAGAGGGGAAACATTTTTATTTTCTCCACCATGCCTTCATTTTCAAGATTTACAAATTCCACCAAGCCCTTAACCCACCTCTAATTGTGAAGCCCCTAGCCACTTCTACCCCTTAGGTTTCTAGCAATCTAAGCCCTAGGTCAGCCGCGAAAAGAACTGCTAAAAATTCCCCTAGCACTAGGAAGGATATTAGTTCTATTAACTAGGACACAAATATGGGTAGGAGGAATAAAATTACTAGAAGATCAAGCAAAAGGCTTAAAATGGAAAAAATTATAATCCCACCCAAAAAGGAGGTGAGCTCTAAATCCATGGAGACAAAGACTAAACCTACAAGGAAGAGGAAAATTAAAATGATGCACACTAGCTATGGCTCCAAGAGTAAGGGTAATCCTATCCCCTCCTATATTTGTGATACCTTTGAAGGCAACCATTCCTTGGACAAGAGATTGGGTGGTGATATCACTTCCCCCATGAGGAATGTAGAAAGGGGTGGAGAGGAAGTGGAGGGGTCCCCCCATGAAAGAGATAAAATTAATGACAAGATGGATAGGATGGAGAAATCCCTTCATGAGCTTGTTGATGACCAAGAGACCCTGTACAGGAAATTTGACAACATTGTTGAGCACACCACTAAGGTGATGCATTTGACAACCACAACTCTATATCTTTTTTAGGTTAAAAAAGAAGAGGAGGATGAGGGAAAGGAAAGTGATGCCACTCACTCTCTCCACAAGTTCCTGGTGGATGACTAGTTCAAGACCCTGCTAGACAAACTTGTAAAGTAGGAAGAAGATAGGGCCATGAAGAATGACCAAGAGGATAAAGAGGGGATGTAGCCCGACCCCCTATGCTTATGGTTTGTAGTTTATGATATGTTATGGCTTTGTATAAAATCTATGCCCAAATGGGCTAATATGTATAATTTGAAGAGCTATAGAAAGTATAGTAGTGCCTATAGTATGAATTGTTATAATGTTGTTTGGCTTAGCTAGTTCGATACTATGCTTAATTTTGATGATTCCACTTGTAGAAAGGACTATGTTCTTTTTCATGAAAATAGTTTATTTTTTGTGATAAGAAAAGGTATAGGATAAACTACTTCTGGATGACTAGCGGTTGGTCTTCAACCTATCGTAATCTGGGGTCAGCCCCCTTTACCTTGGCTACTTTTATATACATCAAAAACTAAGGTTGAGACACTTTAACTCCTAAAATATACCCTATAGTTTTTAAAAGAAGCCATCTAGCTATGAAATCATATCAATACAACATTATGTGCATTATCATATTACTTAACAACATAGCTCTTGTTTGAGAAATGGAGTAATCCACATGCAAAAAATAATTTACTAATAAGACATCAAAATAATAATACGATTCATGAACTTTTTCAATAACCAATCAACTACCGTCCATCCACAAGATGATAAATTTGTTACAAGAAACTCAGAAGATATAATTGTAATATTCTATATGTGTAGAACAAAACAACTTATTTTTAATTCAAATATTTGTTATTTAATTTCCACGGGTACATTATATTTACAAATATGGATATTCATACATAATGAGTGATCCAAATGACTATGATTACTATTTTGAAGATTAACAATTTAATACTTCATAAAAATTTCACTCATATTCCAAAAGGGTACATAGAATTACTACCTATCATTTAACATATACAATAGTTGAGAACTAGTACAATCTATACAATGCATCAAGAACTTATCTTAGTCAATAGTAGACAAGAACCTGCATATTTTACTAGCATCATAATTATTTATCATAGTAGCATAATAATAGAATTTAAGGCTTGAAAGTGTAAAAAATATCAATTCCAACAATAAGACATAAATGAACTCAAAATTTCAATTTAATAAATTAAGTATGACCGTTAACAAATTATCGCATTTTACTGGTTATTATTCTTAATGATAAGTAGAACATTTACTAAAAAAATATGACAATCATAGACTAACACTTCATATGTAACTATTTGTAGTTTCTAACAATGGTGTCAAAAGCAACACTACACCAAAGTTTCTCTAAATTGAAGCTAGCACACTCAAGCTATAATAGGCTATTAATTCATGATTCCAATAACGTTATAAAGTATAAGAGTCATCTCCAAGAGCTCACATTGTTATTCTCACCATTAAGAACATGGATGGTCCCAAAAGCGGCATAAAGCATAAGACTGATCTCTGAAGGTTCACATTGCTCTCCTCAACATTAAGAACGTGAATGGTCCCAAAAGCAACATAAGGAATAAGAATCATCCCCAAGGGCTCACATTACACTCCTCAACATTAAGAACATGAATGGTCCCAAAAGTACACTTACCTTCTATTACTTCTCAACAACATGATAGGAATACTTGGGACAGGCTAATCTCCGAACAAAATGCACTAAAGGCAAAAAAAAGTCAAACATATTTTTTTTTCAGATTCACGAAAATACAGTGGATTTTTTTCAAAGTTTTTTTTGTTTTCGATCACAAAATATGCAGATTGTGAAGATCAAATGCTGAAATTTTCAAAAAAAATTCACAGTATTTTTTAATTTTTGAAATTTGGTCAACAATAAATTTTGTAAGGAAGATAGAATACTTTAGATAGTTGTACACCACATCAGTAAGAGAAAAATGAGGAAAGCATTATTGTATAAAGAATTTCTAACAACTTAAACATACTAAATGATCCCGAATTATTTCTTCGTAAACTACCACCTCTTCTGAATGGTTTTACAATTCATCCAATGATTCAATATCGGTTGTATCTTTTAATTCTGTTTGATACTTCTCTGCCCTTGAAACATTTAGAAATCCTATCCCATTCCTTTATAACTTATCCTTACTAAACAATATAATATTAGACAGATTCAATCTCCAAAAATACAATCGATGGGATAAACAAAATGTGACGGATTCTACAGTCACTACCGTCCCATCTCAAGCTGCTTTTGAGTCGACATTGTCGTATCCAACGCTTCTACGTGTGCATTTAAATAAAGCAGGATATCACATATGCATGGACAGACTCTATCATCCAGACATGCATCAAGATAATATTGTTTTCTCTTTTGTACCCCACAAATGCATCGGCAATGTCTCATTATGGACTGAAAAAGATTAATTTTTTTCAAGGTCTAATTAAAGTGGTCCTGATACCAAGCAAAACATCCAAAGTTTCTCGGGTTTGGCAGTAAGTGGGTTTTGTCCAGAGAAGAGGAAAAACATTCTCCTCGCGTCAAGCAATCGCAATTGATGTATTGATGCCTTGGCACAGTCCAAAAAACGCATTATAAATACTTTCAAGGGAGATAGCTTTCAACTTTGTCTTATTTAATGGCACCCGTTCGTATGGTGACTTCTGTTCGTTCGGAGAATAAAGCATTTGGGTGGGTACCAAGGAATTCTGACATGTACCTAATACGCTGTGATCCATCCTTTCATTTGCACGCCTTCAAAGCTATTATAACCTTACCCATTAGATTGTTTCTTTTTTGGTTGAAAGATGCGCTCCATGGGGAAGAGTGATCCTCGCAGGGTGCACACCCAAACAGTATAAAGTGTAAGGGAAAAACGATATTGTCAATATATTCTTAGTTAAGAAATGCATATATATTAAATAGTAGTTTTTTTTGTTTTTTTTTTATCAATGTCGATATAATAAAAAATAGCAATCCAAGAGGAACTGTAAATAGAGAAAGAATGAAAAATATATTACACAAAACAGAAATACATAACCAGTTCTATTTATCTGTCATTACAAATATAAATAATATATATGTCACCCTTTTGCAACCTTGAAACACCAAGTAATAATAGCAAAAGGAATTCAGTCGTCACACTGCTTGAACAGGGGACGTAAGGAACTTGTGCACGTGTCGTGAGCATAAAATATCCACCGCTCTTAATGTCAAAAACTGGTCCTTGATCTTGTCCAACTGGTTGTTGTAGGCAGCCACGTTTTCCATCTACAACATTTCCACTTTGTGGTAAAGAACATGGTTTAAAAAAAAGGCTAGACATCGAATTTTCCATATATTCAACATAATCATTTCTAAAAGAATTAACAATTAAGTTCCTACACAGTCCAACACACATAATGACTTCTTTCCAACTCAAAACACATTAAAATATAGTAGACAAATGAGAAAAAAAAACAAACCAATTTCTCCTGTCCAAGAAAAAAATTTCAAAAAATGTGTTTAATATTTTTAGAGCATTGGCAAAAGTGACACTTGGGGGAGAAATCTTTAAGAGTTTTAATATGTCCCCAATCCGAAATCTAAAATGTAAGACTTCCCAAGCCAAAATCTGACATTGGCCTCAGCTTTAGATCGAGAAATTTGGGCACTTGAATTTCTCCACCTTCTCTCTTTAAATTGACAACCTCATTTAATATTTAGTCTTGGATTAAATTTCATATTGAGAAGGAGGGTTAAATAGATCTTTTTTAGAGGAAAGCATGAAAAGGATGTTTCCCCAAACCATAGTTAGCCTTTGAACATGTTGCATTTAATTGGTGAGCATAACTTCATAAGTAGATCCATAGGCACAACTGAATTCATGAATATCAAAAATATTTTATACTTATCATCTCGTCTAGAAGAGAATTGGGAACTTTGTTCGTCATCCCAATCAAGAGAATTAAATCCCAAATATCATTGGATTACTGCACTACTTTCTTCAATAGATAATGGGTCTAATTGTGGAACATAACTGCTAGTTGTTGATCATGATACATAACTAATTTATTCCACCAAATTGACGAGGTTGCATAATTAAATTCGTGTTGAAGAGATTCCATCCAATTTAAGAGATTGTTGACTTGTTGTCAAGCCTTCCAAATAGATTGCAAAGGAAATGATGCTCTTATGCAGAAGAAGGGAGCCATCAACATTTTATCAGTCCACCCCACACTTTTCCATTTGTTATTCATAATAGCAATTGAAATGCATAAATGAACCAGAAGTTTCCATGGCTCATCACTTGTTACCACTCTTGTAATACATTTTGTTGATAAACAAACCCCTTAATTCTTGGGATCCAACAATCTCAACTGACCCTTGCTCCTATATTATATGTAGTGTAACCAAGATGAAGTTTTAAAACTAGTCTTTCCCTCCCAATTTGACCACAAGAATTGATGAACCATTTTGATCATATCATCATAGCCTTTTTTGGAAGTTGTCCAACAAGAAGAGTAATACACATGAGAAGCCAAAAAAGAAATTTTTACTACTCAAATCTTGTCATCTAGAGAGAGATGTATATTCCCCCAATTAAAGGCTTATTTTTTAGTTTGACTAAAAACTAATTCCACATGTCATCTAAAGAAACTCACAAACCAAAGGGAATACCCAAATATCTTCATAGAGCAACTAGTGGTAGTGGAGGAAAGGTCAATCCTACCAAGGTTTGGTACATGTGTGGAGATAAGAAATAAAATTCTCTTAGAGAAGAAGAAAGCTCAAGGGACAACCCCTCAGAGGGTAACTAGAAGTCAAGCCTCAACGCCATTCAAGAAGGCACCATTCAAAGTGTTAAGCACTAAAGAAACAGTAGAACTAGCAAAAAGTCCCCCTCACATGACTCAAGCCCAAGAGGAGGAAAAAGAGTCACCACTGGCTCACATAGACAAAGGATCATAAAAAACTAATGAGTATGGGAAGGATCATGATGGGCCAAAATAGGTGATATGAAATAAAAACTTGTCTAAAAACATCCAAAAGCAATTTGAAATTCACTGTAATATTTTCCCCCCAACCCTAATACCAATGCAGAAAAAACTACCTAGGCTTATCAGGTATTGGATATATCAGATACTTGATACATCAAGTAAGTGATATATCAGATACTCGAAACTTCCACATAGATTTGAAAAAAATCTGAATGTTGTTTTCCCATATTTCTTTCCATAACATTGGCTCCATCATCGACTATAAGAAGTGATTTTGGATATACAATAACCCCAAGCCAAATGTCCACCCCTTTTTGCATCCAGCCATAGGTAAGATCAATTTTTATTGGTTTCTAGTTGATTTAATTCATTTTTGTTTAAATTTAGGTTTTTGTAATGAAAAATGTATGTTTTTTAGTTTGATTATAAATTGTTCATTCAAATTCTAATTCTATGTTTATTTGTATTATAATAGGCATGGAAGACCCTAACCAACCTCCAAACAATTGCCGCCAAATAATGATCCTCAAAATAATTCACAACCATCTTTAAATGAACCATTACCCCCTCAAAACCCTCCCTAATTTCAAGATTTAATTCAAGAAAACATAAGTCAATTGAGGACTGTGCAAAAGAAATATAATACTATCCCTCATTTATCTCTCATGCTAACCACCCTTAATACTATTGTGACTAATATTGAGACCCTTGCCAAGCAACATGATGCAACTCTTCATTAGCATGGTGAGATGCATCGTTTGTTTGATTATGGCTTGGATTGTGATGACAGTGTGGTCCTTAATATTACTAAAAAGGAATTATCCAACCTATTTGCTAATGCCAAAACTAGTATACAAGTTGAACCTAGGAAACCCAAATCGTCAATCAAATGGTTCACTACTAAGGTCATTAGAACTCATTTTTGGGATTTTTGGTGGATTGTGTTTGACAAACCACAACACAAAGATTTGGCGATGCCCTTCTATTTCCTTGTAAAATTATATGTTGAGTTTGTCAAAGGGCTCAAGGTTTATTATTGGAGCATGAGACCCAACATGGGCGTAGGAGGTGGAGCTTCGTAGGATAGACGTGGGGCCAAGAGGAAGAAAGTTGCCACATTTGTCCCCCTCCTAATATCCCCCCACCCACCCATCCTCTAGTGCAGTGTCGTGATGTCGCCATCAAGGCTAGTATAGAGTCTATTAGAGTTATTCATCATTTGAGCACTCTATTGGTCACCCAAACTAGGTCATTATTGCCTTCTTGTATTGATAATGTTAGCACCAGTACATCTGGCAATTCCTCATAGTATGTGTGTCTCATATTGTTGTTATATTTAATAATCTTTATCTGGGTTATAATATTGGTTTTGAATTTCACTTCGAGGTTAGGAAAAATGATACAATAAACATGGTTGCATAGATACACATAGCTTCTTTGAGAGACGAGGAGACGAAGATAGAGACAAGAACTGCTTCTATTACAATAAGTCTATACATTTGATTTATCACAATATTTTTAATTTTTAATAAATATTTATATATTTAAAAAAATTGACAACTTTGTACCTATGTACATCATGTGATTCATTTATGTCCATCTCATGATAGAGGAGGAGATGAGAAAGATGGATATTATCACACTTTTGGTCATTTCATTTGACCTTGAGACCTCTACAGTTTGTATTGTTTTCTCATTACTTTCCTATTTAATAGTGTACTTTACATGATTTATCATCTTATTTTTCTCTTGCAAGCTTTACCTATTAGTGGGGGATAGTGTGAGGAAATTTCGTCATGGACCATTAACAAGGGGAAGGCAATCATATGTTTTAAAGTGATTAAAAGTGTTTATAGATATACATATTTGTCACTTTTTTGTACTAATGAAATTTTATTGCATTGTTTATTTTATGGGGGGTGGCCTCTAATAATTGATGTAGGAGCATCTTGCATGGAAAAATTATTGAAAAAAAAAAATTGGACAAAAAAAAAAAAAATCTGGAGGAGAGAGAAAGTGACGAAAACTAGAGGAGAAATAATAAAAAATAAAAAAGGGGAAAAAGGAGGAAAGAAAGGAAAAGGAGAAATTTCTATTTTCGAGGTGCATGGGTGGCATAATAGAAAAAATAAAAAAATAAATGGTTGTCATTCCATTTATCGAGGTGTGTGGGTAGAATTCTAGAAAGTTATGAATATTGTAGAAAGTTGTGGATATTGTAGAAGGTTGTGGAGGAATTCTAGAAGGTTTTGGATAAGTCATGTATTGGGTGGTAAGTGCCTATTTAAGCAAGGCATATGAGCATTTCTAATCAAGCTCAAGAAGAAGCTTGAGAAGTAGAAGCTTGACAAGTGGAAGCTCGAGAAGGAGAAGCTCAAGAAGTAGAAGCTTTGGAAGGAAAGCTTGGAAAGGTAAAAGTTGTGGAAGGTGAAGCTTGGAAAGCTTGGAAAGTTTCAAGGTGTGAAAGAGAAGGAGGAAGTGAAGAGTGATTTTTCCTGAGTCTGTGGACAGAGCACCGAATGTGAGGCAGTTTACAGCAAGATTGTGGTGGAATTGTGAGTGTGTAGACAGAGTGCCGAATGTGAGGCAGTTTACACTTGGATCTTGGATAAAGTTGGAGAAGAGCTAGTGACTGCGGTTTAGAAACAAGGAGGTTGCTTGGTGGCTTGCGAGCACAAGTTGAGATCTTGAAGGTTTCTACTAGAATGTGGATCTAGACTAGCTTGGGCTTGGATTGGATCTTGAGAGATCTTGCAGAAATGTTATTGTAATTGCTATTGAATTTTCAATAAAATTGTTTGAAGCATTTTGTCATCTCTTGTCTTCATATTGTGGCATTTCTTGGTTGTGATTTGGTAAGGGTGGTGTGGCCCTTCATCAAGTGGTATCAGAGCAGTAATTCATTAGTGGTATCAGAGCGTACCTCCATCAGTGGTATCAGAGCAGGAGTTCCTGAGTGTACAAGCAGATTGCCGAAGTGTGAGGCAGTTTGTACCAGGACCTTGGTTGGGTGAAGTTTATCAGAGCAGGTTTTCCTAAGTGTACAAGCAGATCACCGAAGAGTGAGGCAGTTTGTACCAGGACCTTGGTTGGGCAAAGTTTATCAGAGTTGGTGGATTGCAAATCCGTTGTCCTAGACTTGTGATGTGGTTCCTAATTGTTCGTGTGAGATGGCAAGTTGTGATCTGACTTGCAAACAATTTGGTTGTCACAAGGAGAGTGGGAAGGATTTGTTGTAGAGAGTTTACGAAGATCTTGGGAGATGGCTCCAAGAGGATTGGACCCTAAGATGATTGCGAAAATCCATGATATAGTGGAGAGGAATTTTTCTAAGATGATTTCTCGGTTGGATGCTAGATTGGCTTATCAAGCTAAGAAGGTCAAGGTGGAAGAGGATGGTTTTGCTGATCAGTTTGTGGAGTCTAATGTAGAACCTATAGAGAAACTAGAGGTTGTTGCTGAAGATATTTCTAACATTGTTGATGTTGAGTCTGACATGGAGATTGTGGAGCACTCGGTCATGAATGATCCGATTGTTGGAGGTGAGTTATGTATTGCAGAGCATCTTGTTGTGAGCAATGAGGTTGATGGTGTAGAGAGTTTGGCATGTATTGATGGAGATCTACATGTTGGTGCTGATATGGAGTTTGTTGTTGCTAATGTAGGGTTTGTTGCTACTAGTGTGGATTCACTAGTTGCTGATGTGAATGAGGGTTTGTTGATGAAGAATTATGTTCAGTTTGTTCTTGGGAGTGAGCATGTTGATTGGATGTTTGAGATTCTGGTGTTTGATAGAGTAATGCAGATGTGGAAGATTTGCATGGTGGTTTTGTTGTCCCTGTTGAGGTGGAAACCTTTGGTGAAGATGAAGATGGTTGTAGATCTTTCCTTTTGGTGTTAAAGTGTGGGACACACTTTTCTATCTACCAGGGGAGTCTGATGCAGGAGCATCTTGCATGGAAAAATTATTGAAAAAAAATAATTGTACCAAAAAGAAAAAAAATTGGAAAAAAAAAAAAAAAAAAAATCTGGAGGAGAGAGAAAGTGACGAAAATTAGAGGAGAAATAATAAAAAATAAAAAAGGGGACAAAGGAGGAAAGAAAGGAAAAGGATACATTTCTATTTTTGAGGTGCATAAGTGGCATAATAGAAAAAATAAAAAAAATAAATGGTTGTCATTCCATTTATCGAGGTGTGTGGGTAGAATTCTAGAAAGTTATGAATATTATAGAAAGCTGTGGATATTGTAGAAGGTTGTGGAGGAATTCTAGAAGGTTGTGGATAAGTCATGTATTGGGTGGTAAGTTCCTATTTAAGCAAGGCATATGAGGATTTCTAATCAAGCTCAAGGAGAAGCTTGAGAAGTAGAAGCTTAAGAAGTGGAAGCTCGAGAAGGAGAAGCTCGGGAAGTAGAAGCTTTGGAAGGAAAGCTTGGAAAGGTAAAAGTTGTGGAAGGTGAAGCTTGGAAAGTTTCAAGGTGTGAAAGAGAAGGAGGAAGTGAAGAGTGAGTTTTCCTAAGTCTGTGGACAAAGCATCGAATGTGAGGCAGTTTACAGCAGGATTGTGGTGGAATTGTGAGTGTGTAGATAGAGCGCCGAATGTGAGGCAGTTTACACTTGGATCTTGGATAAAGTTGAAGAAGAGCTAGTGACTGCAGTTTAGAAACAAGGAGGTTGCTTGGCGGCTTGCGAGAACAAGTTGAGATCTTGGAGGTTTCTACTAGAATGTGGATCTAGACTAGCTTGGGCTTGGATTGGATCTTGAGAGATCTTGCAGAAATGTTATTGTAATTGCTATTGAATTTTCAATAAAACTGTTTGAAGCATTTTGTCATCTCTTGTCTTCATATTGTGGCATTTCTTGGTTGTGATTTGGTAAGGGTGGTGTGGCCCTTCATCAAGTGGTATTAGAGCAATACTTCATTAGTGGTATCAAAGCATACCTCCATCAATAATGCACCAACCTAGATTTTCCATCATAGATCGTTGGGCATTACCAAATACAAGAGCCTTATCATATGTATATTTATCATTTATTTGTTACTTATCTTAATTTTCTTAGATTATCAAGAAATGATTGTCATGATTATAACAACTATATTTTTAACTTTTGTAGGAAAAACTTGATGCGATGGAGGGGGATTGGAAGGACTTTGTATTTTTTCTCACTCATATGACATTTACAAATGAGAGATTACTCGAGGTAAATTATAACTTGAATTCTTGATTATGCTATTAATTTATTATGTTAGATCATTATTAACATTGTAGGTTAAGTAGTAGATAAACATGACAACCATATAAACATGTTTAGGTAAAAGATGGCAAGGTGCCTATGTTGTCGAGGACATATGTGAGGACTCCTGATTGGCATAGGACGAGGTGGAGAGAGGTAAGTTCATTTTCCTTCATTATTAATCAATATGCATTTGAATAAATCTATATTTGATATGTACAAATCATTTAAACCAACTAGTCTAACTCATATTTTTTTTTTTTTAGTTCATATTGGATCTAGAGACTTCAAAGAGTGCATCAAAGAGGTTTCATTCTGAAGATCCTTTAGTAGACTAGGATATAGTAGTATTTTAGGGATGCTTGAAGGCTCAATTTGAGACGGAATATGCCACATTTAATATATAAACTTTGATTTCATTGACTAATTTGATGGCATGTGTAATGTCGTGCCCAGAGATCCTTGGAACAAGGATTCAATTCAAGCCAAGATTTTTTTTTACAAGTATGAATGCACATGACAACATCATACAGGGATCACAAACATTGCAATGGAAGACTTCACCAAAAATCCAAGCAACCCATGAATCTCCAAATGCCACTACCAAACATAAATGACAAACCACAAAAGGATGCAAACAAAAAAAAAATCTGAAACATATCGAATTCAAAAAGCAATTCCAAGGTATTTGAGAACACCATAAAGGGTATCCAAAACACCTCAAAAAAACTTCTGAACAAACTAAAAAGTGCCTGTTGCCCATTAGGATAGGTTTTTCCAAAACCCAAGCAGTACTTTAAATTAGCACAATATGATACTTTCTAGTATCGTATGACCTTTCTAACAAAGGTGTGTGATACAATCAAGGATTGGGTGACTCTTCCCAAGAAGGCATGTGATACTTTACCAGTATTGTACAACCTTTCTCTAAGAGGTGTACAATGCAATAGAGTGTTGCATGATAGAGTTTATAAGGGCATGTGATACTTTCCAGTATCGCATGATTCTTCTCCTTTGGGTGTGCAATAATTTAAAGTATCGCCCAATGTTGATGCATGGTTGCCCAGAGAAAGAAAGAATCACTCTAAGGGCCAAAACAAGAGATAAAATGGGAAAACAAACCTCCTCACTAGGGATTCCCAGATCCACATAGATCAAGGAGTGAACACTTGAGTGCATAACAACATGATGCCATGAAACAAGAAAGAGGAGCATCTATCCATCCAAACCATAGCAGTAAAAGAACATACTGAAAGCAACATCACAGTGTACAAAAGAAACATCACAATATACAAAAATAATATTGTAATAATTGAACAACCAAACTAAGTACATGGTTCCTCCCAATCATCAATAGCATCATAAGACCATAATGGATCCTAGCCATCCCTCACACATAACATCCCAAACTACCGACCAGATTGTCGAAGCTGTCTTATGAGGACGTCACTACTAAAATGTGCTACAACATAAGAATAGGGAAATCTAATCATGCTAAAATTAAAGCATTAGATAATCCAATAAATCAACCACATCATCTATCATATGCTAAACATCATACGAATAGAAAATCTAACATACTAAACCAATAAGCAATAGATACACCAACGAAGAAATTCACATCATCTAATCATATGCTAAACATCATAATATAGGGATGCATGAAATAAACTAGCATCATCTAAACATATATCCAAGAATTCTAATGAAAGCATAAATCACAAGAAAGCATACTCTGGAACTCGAAGCATCAAATGAAAACATCCAACGATGGTCGCACTAGGATAAAAGACCTTCTTTATACATGACCATTCCCTAGCAGTGGTGAAGGTAGCTACACCTCCCAACCATGTGGAACTTGCAGGCCCACTCCCACCATGCTGATGGAGATAAAGATCCAACCAAAAACACACACAAGAAAACATCCATGGCTAACACACATGCTAGGTAGTGTGATGACCATATCCAAGACATAGATAATGCATAAACTACAAGTCCTAGTCAGATAACTCAATGGGCTACTAAGTATGGGCTGACATCATGAAGAGTCTCTTGGTGTCCAAAAGCCCCAGCTCAAACCACATGTGACAGCACTCTCAAGGGACTCCCTTGGAACCATCACACGAATGTGGAACTTTTCATTATCTTAAATTTTATTACCACTCACACATTTTATTTAGTCATCACTTGCTTAAAACTTCCTCTACCAACCCTCTGGGCACAATGATCACTAGGCTATGGGATAGAAGCCCCCTCCATATGCTACCCTACCCTACCCATGCTCATCCAATGATGAGTGCCCATAGGCAAATGATCATAACTTTCAGAAAGTCCATGGAAGATCGGGCCTCACAAGTCACCCAACAAATATATGCACATGTACTTGTGTGTGGCACACCACCCTTATGAAGATCATAACACAAGGACTGGATGAGAACACAAACAAAATATCACTCAACTGAAAAAAACTTGGGAGGACGGATTCTCAACAAATCCCCAAAGAACAATAAAACCATACATCATGAAATCACTCAACTGGCCTTGATCTGGGAGTATAGATTCTACACAAATTCCAATGATGGAACAAGACCAAACATCATCAACTCATGAAATTGACCTCAATCCTAGAGTATAGATTCTACATGAATCCTAATGCCCAAAAAACAAGAACAAAGGTCCAAAAGAAACCATAACAACAAGTATAAGGTCACTCAACTGAACATGACATTGGGAGTATAGATGCAACATGCATCCCAATGCAAACATAAAAGTACAACAATGGTCTAACTAACATCCTATGAATAATCTAAGTCCATGACCAACACCATGCCAAGAAAATTAAGTGGCATGCAAACTGAGGTGAAAACCCTCAAAACTCAAAAACTTCAAAATTAAAACACATTTTGCCTTTGGGCACAAAAACCCCAAAAATCCAATAAAATTTGGGTTCAGACACCATATGCAAAAATGCCTAACATAGTGGTGCAAAACCCCAAACCCTCATCCCAAAAAATAAGGAAATGTTCGTACCCGCTCAACTGGGTAGAACTAGCATACAAAAATGGAGGGGAACACTAGTTCTCAGCCTCCTAACAAATGGCTACCAAAAATAGAAGCTAAAATGGAGCAAAACCAATAAAATAGGAGAGCCCTACCTCATAGCCAAAAGGGAAAAATGGGAATCTGAACCATAAAATAAAAAGCCTGTAGAAGTAGCTGAAAATTACGACAATCCAAGGTCTCCCCAAGCTCGATCCAATGAGACCAACCTTACGATGATCCCACTCCTGTAGCTCCCACAACAAACAAAATAGTAAATCCTCATGAACAAGATTTTGGGTTTTACTCTCCAAATTTCTAATTCAAAAGTGAGAAGTGAGGAATTAGATTCCTTTTTTGGATACTTATTCACTTTTCAAGTGAATAATCAATTAGGGAAATTAACCAGCCAACCTAGTTAAACCCTAAATCAACCCAAAGGAAAACAAGCTATTCCTACAAATAGGAATTCATCTATGGCAAAGCTGCAAGAAATTTAAAATAAAATAAAATAAAGCCCGTGAACTCAAAAACACAAAACTTTCCTTAACAACTTTTGTGACAATGCGAACCTCTAAATGTATAGACACGCTTACTGGTCTAATCACATAATGCAAATGAGTTCGGATTTAATAATCACTGAAAGGATTAATTAAACAAGTAAAATAAGGATACATCGAACATACAAGGATGACATTGGTAAAATACAAATGGCTGAATCACTAACTCCATGTACCACTACTGATCAAGTGCAATTGCATATAAAAATATATTCGAAGCAATAAATGCATTAAATCACCTAATTTAACCATTTATTTAATTATACTAAAATAATCTATTTACATTAGTCATGTTCGCATAAAGCATAATGTAACGAAGGAATGAAATAAATAACAATAGCATTAAATCCATCACATAACAAAATCAAAGATATGTCCAAATACCAGATAACCAGATATCATCATAAAACACACATTCATCTCAAAATGGCATCATCATGTAATATGATCAACTAAACAACATAGTAGTCTAACATCTATGATACTGAAATCAAGGTATAATATCTAACCCTTGGGTCATCTTAAATGTAGAACATAACATGAGTAACAAGTATCTCTTGGATCAAAATATAACAAGGTAATAATCCGTAGCACATAACTAATGAATCCAACATGGACAATCCATTTCTAATTATTTAAGCAATTAATAATGGTTGTTAAAAAAACATAAAAAGGCACTTACAATGCAAAAGAGAACACAGTCATAAACATGACTTACCATTGCTATAGGAACCTAGTCCAATGTAGCATGGTAATAGTACACAGTGTAATCGCTACACACATCTCAAGGTAATCATGGAACAACATCATGATACCACATCGATCCTAGTAACCACTGGCACAAACCTCAATGAATCATAAATCACATCATAATCTCATAAATCAGTCAAAGCATAATCAAAGCAACTGATATAACAACATAAATCCAATCATCTCAATGGTGTAGACCACTCACAGTCCCAATCACAATCCATCACAATGAAAGATCAACAAGGTTACATCCATCCATATGACTTACAAAAGTCAAATGGGAGAAGTACTACAACATGAGCCATATTTTGTATATATGGATGTACATTTTGACACACATTTGCATCATATTTGCATATAATTATATATTTTGATATAATATATTATAGTGAATTGTTGTGCATGTGTATTTGTATGGTGTATGGAATCTTATTTATTTGAATCATGTTCATTGGAATCTTGGTAAGTGGAATCTCATTCTTTACAATCTTGTTCATTAGAATTATGTAAATGGTTTATGAAATCTTATTTATTATAATCTTTTTCATTAAAACCTTGTTCATGATTTATGAAATCAATATCACAATAAGAGAAAGGAACTGAACTCCTCCAAAGATTTAAGCAACCCCAAAACCAAAATCCGAGACAAGCCCTTGAAATTTCTTTATATCCAACTGACCAAGAACACAATGAATAAACAAAACAACAAGAGCTCTAATTTACAACCCTCAGAAGATTGTTTCTCAAATGTTCTTAGTGCACCTTGGAGATGCTTCTGTGCATGGTGCTCTCAATATTCTAGTGATGTCCAAGTTGAACTAAGAGCATCACTAGGGTTCATCATCACATTCATAGCTAACAAGACTAATGAATTGATTCCACAATGAACACCTTCAAAGTTGTGTAGTGGTGCACCAATTCACTAAGGAACACTACAAGATTTGGCATCAAGTGAGATCATTGTGTTGATTTCAAACAAAATTGATTCTTCTATAATTTAGAGAGTTTATTGTAAATATCAATGTCTGAATTCTGTAACATTTCATATTTTGTCGATATCCCTCATGAGCTCCAAGTTATGATGATTAAAAGATCACTTTTTGAAATGTTCTTACTGCATGTTGGATATGCTTCAGTTTAGGGTGGTCACAAATGCTCTAGCCTTTTCGTAGAAAAGATAGTGGTGTCACTAGGGTTAACATACCCATCTAGATCTAATGAAATGATGCCATGATGAATGGTTCAAAAGTTGTGCAGTGGTGCACCAATTCACTGAGGAACTCTACGATTCAACATCAAGTGAGATCATAGAGCCAATTTCAAGAAAAATTGATTCTCCCAGAAGTGAGAGATGTTATTGTAGACATAGATATCATGGTCCTATAGCATCTAATAGTTCATTGATAGCCCTCACAAGTTCTGAGTTCCAACCCTCAAAATATTGATGCCCAAACATGCTTAGGGCACTTTGGAGACACTTCAGTTTGGGGTGGTCATAAAATTTCTAGGATCTCTATGGATAAAATAGTGGTGTTAATAGAGTTTACCCACCCATCCCAAGCTAACGGTGTTGACCAATTGATGTCACAATGAAAAATTTGAAATTTGTGCAGTGTTGCACCAATTTACTAAGGAACACTCCAAGATTTGGCATCAAGCAAGATCACGGTGCCAATTTCAAATGAAACCAATTCTCCTAAAATTGAGAGAGGCTATCATAGACATCAATGTCATGGTCCCATAGCACTTGAAAGTTTTTTGATCTCCCTCACAAGCTCTAAGTTACTGTTGATTTCTAAGCTTTGTTTCCTATTAGTGTCCAACACTTAGTCAGTTCTATATGTAGTGTTGGTCGGTCATCACTATGAATGAGCCATCCTAAGAAGGCCAAACTACATGGACTTTTTTATATTTCATTACATGTCAAGCAAGTCAAAGGTTGTTGAGAACCCCATTTGATACTGAGCTAGTATGCATGCCAAGTAGAACAATGGAGACCAAGCGATGTAAAGTTAACTTATGTTGAGTGAATCAGTAAATGTCAAGCCTATGGAAGCTAAGAGACAACATCAATGTTAGTTATGACTAAGTGACAGAACATTCAATTGTCGAGTAAACCAATCTTGACATATGTGTTTGTAATGGCACAAACACTTATGTAAATCATTTTGGCTTACTTCAATATGATATTTAAGAATTGTAGAGATAGTTAAGGAGAAAATTATGCATTTTGTCAAAAGGTATTAATCCCAAGAAAGGAAAATTAACCAATCAAAAAATTAGAAGGATAAAATGGAAAAAAGGATGAATTGTGAATTGATAATTATGATCTATAACTTTCTAGGATTATCTATTTAAGAACACTAGTAAATTTGGACCTATTTTTTGATGTGCGTATGTCAAAATTATGACTCAAAAATGTCAAAATGGTTGTTGCTAAACTAGAGTCATAATTTTGATGCATAAGATGGGTGTTGATGTATCAACGATAATATCCATCAAAAATTATTGCCATCATTATCACATGGTAGCACTAGACAACTAGTTCAAAACATCAAAATATTGATGACCACGAGAGATGATTTGATGACTATTGCACACCATTGATATTAGGATTCGTTGAACTATCAATGACCGTGAGAGATGATTCAATGAGTTTTTCATACTCTTGACAATAGGATGTGTCAAAATAGTGATGACTTGTAGAGATGTTTTGATAGGTTGTGTATACCATCAATAGCAATAAGCATCAAAATATCAACACTAGTTAGAGTTTTAAAAAAAATTACCCTTTGACACTAATTGAATTGATTTTTATTGACAGTCCATTGAGGCTCAAGAATTTTCTTATAGAAGCTTTTACCCTTGATCTTCAACTATTTCTTATATGTGTATGGGCACTCCAATTAATACTAAAAAGTTATGGTAGCTCTCAAGTAATTAAGCAGTCATATATGCTAAGAATTTATTTGTAAATGGTGATATATTTTGACTTCAATATTGTTTGAAGACTTTCATATATTGGAATCAGGTTTCATAAATAGGTACAGCAATAACAAGTTTTACATGGGATTTATATAACATTATAGACAAAATTATTGTAGAAATTGAAAAGAAAAAAATTGAAACAACTAGAAAATAAATTTGATTATAATAAATAATACATAGAAGGCACAAAAAATAAAACTATATTTTGAACAGAGGAGACGATACCATATTTAAAAAAATACATGTCTCTTATTGAGTATACCTACTTCAATCATAGACAACAGATTGAACACATGTCAAAGGTCATGAATGAATAACCTATATTGAAAGAACTCGAAGATCATAGATGAAATTGTAGCTAAAATAACCTATGGTGAGAGTGAAAAAAAGAACATTGTTTGAACAATAGTTTAACCAATTTTATTAACTACTGAAGTTATGGTGGAACTAAGTCTTAAACTCGTGATTCTACAGAGCTTATTGCATGTAATAATCACATTGTATTAAAAAAAAAAAAAATTGAGAATTAGCAGTGAAGTGTTGGAGTTATCAATGTGGTGAAATGGTGACATTGGAGCTGGCATCAATTTTCATACTCCTCCTTGATACTGAGAGGATGCACAATCTTATCCCATAGTGTCAAAAATAATCTTATCTCGTAGAGTTTAAAAAAAAAAAAAAAACTTACCCTTTGATTTGCATCAGTGGTCTGTAGTTTGGAAGATGCTTCCATCTTCACTTCTATCACTTGTAGCCCCCAATATACCTTTTTAGCATATATTCTATAGAATATGGACTCTTTTATGTATAGTAACTCTATATCAAATCAATGGGAGTTCTCAGCATTTTCCTATGAGTCTTTCTTACAAATATTTGTTGTGTCTTAAGTTAGCCATCTTAATCTATTTATAGTGATACTTATTTCATGCTTGAAACATCATCCTGGTCATATCTTTGAATGAGAAACTAGAGTCATAGTTTTGTGCTCAAGGGCCAATTTTATGACTATATTTTCCATGTCCAATAGTGGTAATTTTTTGACACATTTTCAATATAGCATATCAATCATCAATATATTTGAATAATGCACATGCTGGCAATAAACAAGATTGAATTAGAGAACTATGAAAACATAAGTCCATTTATGTCAAATGATATCAAGGAGGGTTTTGAATATGAGAATGCTTTTAAAAAATGATAATGGAAAGTTACCTTTTAGGGTCATTCCATGACAAATAATCGAATATTTTCATGGCATAGAACACCATTGTGGAAAACAAAAAATAAACATCATTATATATCATTGCCACTGGTTATGACAATAAGTACAATAAAGCAATGATGCACACTTTTTGCATACTAATAAAGGCATTTTGTTTTCTTCACAACCTATATAATTCTTGACCTTTTTCTCTCAATATAGACATAGCTTTTCTATGACAAACTTTAAGGAGCTTGGAGAGAACAAGGATCTTAGGGTTTCTTTTTTATTTTAGGCAAAATAAGGATGATAATAAATTAAAACCTAGAAGAAACTCTTGGTATCAACTAAAGAAATTCTATGGTCTTTGGTGCCTAATTCTCTCATACCCCTCCAATCTCAAAGTCATCTTTCATCCTAGGATCTACATTCATTCACCTTCATTTGAGTTGTACAGATTCATAGCTCTTACTTGTAGAAAGTCTCATAAGATATTGATAGTAACAAAGATAGTATAAGAAACCTGAAGCTAGTAAACTTAGAAGATTAATATACCTTAATATTGACAATCAAATACTTTCTCCTCCTTGGTGGACAAGTGTGATACACAATCTCTTGCAAGAGTAGCTCTATGTCTACATACAACTTATAGAGAAAGCAGCATGTTTTCCATTTCTACTAGAGAAGCAATTGGTAATCAACAATAAATCATAATCTACATACAACTTATAGAGAAAGCATCATTTTGTAATTCATAGTACTTATGTTAAGGCCATTTTAAGGCATTCACCTAGAACCTCTTATGTTCACCCACTAAAGTAAGTACCATGTTGGAGACTTCAAAGTTCGAGCATCCCCATCTACAATAATGATAATAATGCATGTGAGATACAATAATGACATGATACAAAAATAAGTTTTAGCTAAAATTATTTTAATGGGTTTCGTTTGATACTTCAGTTGGTCTAGTTTGAGCTTCACTTGGTTTCAAGAATCCTTTCATATTCTCTACTTAACAAGGGCAACCATGTGAAGGTGGAAGCTCATTTGACACCCTCCTGCTATAATCACTCTAAATTCCACATTAACAACTAAGTAAATATTTCATTCATTCATTTCAGAAGTATATCATTAAATCATTATAATCACATAGCATGCATTAACACGACATATAATTAATTAATGCATATAAACATTAATCAATAATTTGTGAACTCATAAATCATTATATTCACATAGCATTCATTAACATGATCTATAATTCATCAATACCTATAAAAATTCATCAATAATTTGTGAACATGTTAGTCATTATAATCACATAACAATATTCAATAACATGACATAAAATTCATCAGCATTCATAAAAAATCCATCAACATTCATCATCAATAAGCAACATTCACAAAAATCCATCAACACATTCATCATCAAACAAGGTTTTTAACATTCATTTCTTCTTTTATTTTTTTATTTTTTTGAAGATAAAGGCTAATAGGCACATTGTGCCTATCTTCCACATCATGTGGCTCTTATGGTTCTGATCTTACAACATGAGGCTTCCTCTTCTTTCATCAAGAACAAGGTTGATGGTCCCTTGCAATAAGAAATAAATGGGTTTAATTATAAACATTTTTTTTAATGTTACAAGTATTTCATTAATCTAAAGAACATAATAGGAATTTTTCTTTACCTGATAGTGCCACATTATCTACTATCACATTTTTTTCAGCCCCAACCTCAACTTGATTAACACTAACATCACACTTTGCATACTCAAAATTTATCACATAAAGGTTACACCAATTGCAATTTAAGATGTTAAATTTTATTAATAATTACATGCTCAATTTTTAGTAGAAATTAAATCGATACATATATCATTATGATGCACATTGAGGTCTTCATCATGTGTAGGATCTGTACCTTCGTCATCATAAGTAAGATCTATGTTGGGAGTAGTTGGTTGTAGTGAAATGTCATGCACGCATTGTTATCATTGTTCGAAATTAACATCAAATAGATTATTTCTCATGAAGTTCTCAATTACTATTATTATTCATTTGGCCTATTTACCTATGTGTCAATTGTTACACAAGAATCTTCTACACCTATTTTGCAACTAGAATCTGTGTAGTGGCAGGCAACCACTGCTTTTTAGCCTTGCTTGAAGCCAATTTTTTTGTCCTCTTCTATGGGTGCTAGATTAAATTCAATTCCCTACATTTTTTGCATAATATCATCAATAATTAATGTATTTCTTATTATTAATTTTATATTAAAAAATTGATATGAAATTTCATTTACTACTACTTACAAGGCATGAGCGAATTTTCATATATCCACTAGAGCTAAGATGGTGTTGACCAACCTTCTCTTTCCTAGCTTGTGTCACCTTCAATGTGTCTTGTAGCCTATCTATGTAAACTTTGAAATATGTTAGATTATAAAAATCCATAATCAAACTTCTAGAAATATGTTAGATTAAATATAAATCCACAAATGAATTAAACATGTAAATTGTATTAAAAAAAAAAGAGTTGTTGTCAGCATTTTTTTTGCAAAAATGACAAGTTTTGCAAGATGGAAAGTCATCCATCTTGGATGAGCTCTTAGAGGAGGTGAAAGGTCATTTTTTTGTATAAAACAATGTAATCACATATAGAAGAGAGGAGAGGAGATGTGGAGTTAGAAAGATGAAGAGCAGAGTGTAAGAGTTTGTATAATAAATCAGTCATTTTCTTGTGAAATATTGTTGATATACTAGTATTTTTATTGCAATCTTATTATCTCCTCCTTTGTCTCAAGGTTATGGTGATTATTAAGTTTCTTGTATGTGGCAATAAATATCTAGAGCTATTGTTGATATTATAAGTGTGCATAACATCTTTGGGTTATGGCAAAAGGCCTTACTGCTCACTGTTAGATAGTAAATATTGTGCAAATTTACAATGAAGAATACATTGATTTTATGACTCTCACTATATGGGGATTAGGGAAGGTGTTAGTTGTCTCTTAGTGGTCTTGATATTTATCTTATGGGTTTGAATCATAACCATTGCTCCTTGATAAGAGTTGACCACGAATCAACATGTTAATTATTGTTGCAAGCAAAAATAGTGAATCAAAATTCTTGAAAAAAATGTGATAGAGGCCTGGTTATGGTGTGCATGTGTGTTTAAAGGTTGGTATTCATTCATGAGAATTTGAAGATTCTTTTGCAAGGATGGAATAGATGAGAGATTGAAGTTTATGAGACACATACCTATTTTTGTCGAGTGGTGGGTTAATTCCTTTATCCCTTAGTCTCTTCTCTTTTACATCTTCAATGATTTCATTCCACTCTAATTGTGGCACCATAGGAGGATGCTCATACTTTGGGTTGAGCTTTAGAGCCTTCTATAATGGTCTCTCATAGTCTTTAGATGTTTGCAATCTTTTTTTAGAAGTTGGGCTCTGTTAAAAATATTTTGACCAAAGAACTCCATAGTTTTTATGAGATGATCTTTTTAATTCAAGGGCTTGCTCAATCCAACTTTTAACAAAAAACAAATTTTTTAGATTAAAAAAATTAGTTCAAGTTATGTACATTGAATATATTACAACAAATGGATGAGCAAAAAAATGTAGCAACCAATTATATCAAGCTGCATACCTTTTACGTAATGTAGGCCCAAATATCTTCAATGTTAAATCATAAAAAAGTTTATAAAAAAGATTGTTTCCTGCAAAATCATCACAACATCATTAGTCAAAAATGACTTATGAATAAGTAAACTACAATTACACTCTAAATAATTATAATTTTATAGTACTTGGAAGCTTAGGCAATTTTAAGGAAATCATATCTTTCTTGGCCATCAACAATGATGCTTCCAATGATCCAATTTAAGTAACATAGGTTACTCCAGTAAAGGCTAGTAAATTATCAACAGTATTGGTATCAGTTCTATCACCATAAGAAGGTGTACCTATCCCTGCACAAAGTTAATCAATGTCATAATATAGTCAAATGAACAAGAAAGTACATATATTATCATATTTAACACATAATAAAATTTAGCAAAACAAGGATTTACCAGCTCTAGTTGTAGCAAGTGTACATGTTTGCATGCTCCTTGTCGTCAATCCTGTAGTCGGTAATCTTAGAGTGTTGATCAGCCTCGTGGAAGTAGGTATATGGAAATCATCAGCACCTAAAAAATAATCATATATATACATTATATTTTTCATGCCCTTTATTTCCCTCTAATAGAATTCAATAATAAATAATAATGACATCGCTATCGGGAGAAACTCTCCACCCATGAGTCATTCCAAATAAATACTATAAAGTTGAGGGTAAGAATTATACCACTATAAGTAGAACCAATCCTATAGCACTATATTAGGAGCAACAGATCATCATATCACAATAAAAAACATTTGAAAGATAATTGCATATATTGAAGGAACAAAATCAAACACATTGATGGCATCATTGAGAACACTTGCAAGTTTTCATCAATAGATGAAGAATAAAAAATGCATCACTATGAGCGATAGTAATTATAGTGAGAGTAGGAATAGATTGTAGCTTACTTACATTGTCATATCAAAGATAGCTACCAATCTCATTAGTTGCATTGTTCAAATTATGATCATCCTTGCATAATTGTTATCAGTCATATCAGAAACAACGAAAATAATCTTAACATTTTTGCATTGCACTAAGTGTAGATATATAGACCAAAATCATCTTACATATACTTAATTGTTGTATTATAGGTAGTAGTGGCATTGTTCTCACATATCATATCAATTGTATAACATAAGAAAAATCATTTAAAAGTAGTACCATAGAATATTTTTCTTACATCAATCATTATCAGTTTTAAGTGTTATTTGAGACTTTAAGGAAAGAATTTTCTTGCAATTGAGTTTTGTAAGTTATTTGTACATATTTCCCACATTTTAATAAAAGAAGACATTACATCAAGGGCATATCAATGAGGAGCTTTTAATGAAAAAGACATCTATAAATAAATTTATATGGATTTGTAATTTTTTATGACAATGACAATGGAATCATAATATGGCAAAGATAGAAAGTTTTAGACCAACTATAATGTACAACACAAATATCAAAATCATATCATCACAAGCTCATGGATATGGAATTGGTCAAGAGTATATACATTTAAGACTATATCACCATAAAGGTTCAACAATTATAATTAGAAAATATATATGAGTTTTCCACATATAGGTAAGATAACATATTAGGAATGAGTATTAATTATAGAGTATGGATAATGGATTGTATCAATCTTAAGTATCAAGCAATGAATACAAGTGGTTAAGTAAAGGAGAAGAGTGAACATGACAACAGTAATATAAAACTATCAATAATAATCTTGAAGAAAATAATGTCCCTTTTGATGATTGAGAATTGAAATCACATACATGTAGGATGTACACTAGTATCCTCATCAAGTGGAAGAACTCGGTGTGGTCTCAAAAAATCTTGTAACAAAACATACATAGTGTGGTTCATGATCCATAAATTATTATAAAACATAAGTCTTTATTGAACTATTATCCTACCAAAAGACTCATTGTTTCTTACTTTCAGATAGTGTGTTCTATGACACAATTTATTTCTTGTGTCCTCTTTCTCTTATGTTGGATGTGGATGTTGGCAGTAAGGTCAATTTTTCTACCAGTGACTCAACACTTAGTTAAATGGTTACATTGCTACCAAGCTTTATGTTGCTACCAAGCTTATCATTTAATTGGTTACATTGCTACCAAGCTTTATGTTGCTACCAAGCTTATCATTTATTTTGCAATGTTAATAGAGCGATTTAGTTATTCTCAAGCTAAGTAGTTAGTTTATAGTGTTTACTAAGCTACACAATGTTTACCAAGCTTCAGAGAAAAAGTTCAATGCAAACTAAGCATAGCATAGGTTACCAAGCTAGTCAATGGAAGTGAAGAAGATCATAGTGTTAATCAAGCTCTATAGTATTAACCAAGTACAATGGTGTCTACCAAGCTCTCTAGGTTAACAAAGTGGATCTAGTGTTGACCGAGTCACGCAGTGTTAACCAACTAATCTAGTTGCTATCGAGTTTCTCAATGTTCACCAAGTCACATAGTGCTAACTAAATTCAAGCTACTTGGAATTGATTAGTATGGACCAAGCTTCAAGTTCAACTGATTGCCAAAGATTTATGACCATTAACAGTGTTTTCCATGTATCAGAACATCACCGAGTTTGTCTTTAGAACCCAAGTTACAATAGTTTGGCCAACTTTGTGGATTATGGTGTAATTGGTATTGTAGCTGACTCTAGTGAGTTGTAATTTGTATTGGTATATATGTAATATATTGTATCATATCCAAATATATATAAGTGTGAATTAAAGAAGACTACAAGCAATATAAGGGACAACAAAGTATCATCTATCACAGTCAGGTGATCATTGCAATATAAAGAATCTCAACCAACAAATCAGAGTTGCAGATCAGAGATCAGCCACTATTTCATCCTAATAGGTGCATCAATCAAATAATTTAATAGGGTAGAATAACAATCTTTGCTAAATCTCTTAACCTAGTGCATACTTCATTGTATGTTTGTAAATCCTTTTACAAGTTGGATCTCATAGTCCTTATTGCTCCTAATAGAGCAGATCACTAGAAGTAGCCAATTATAAACATTAACAGGTTAACTTTATACTACAGTACTAAAGCTTTTTGGTATCATCCACACCCTATTTTTACTTTCTATTTGAAAGGTTTCTAGGTCACCATATCTTTTGTCAAATTGTTATGAATGTTTTTTCACTTTCATGCATGCGATTAGATTAGAATATTATATGAAGGATTAATTGGTGAAGTAAGATAAAGTTTTATTGGTTCTTAATTCACCCCTCCCCTCTCAATAACCTTGCCTACCTCATATTTCCAACAATTGGTATCAAAGCTATTCAAGTTCTCACATTAGAAGTTTAACAACTTAAAAAAATATCAAAGGTAATGGAGGTATACAGGCTAGATAACGATATCAACAATGAAAACTTGGATCTTAAATTGGCTATTGGATAGCTCAAGAAAGCAAAGGAGCAACTCTCTTAATAATTGAAATGAAGAAAAGATCTTGTAGCACAAATGAATGAAAATATTTACACTAAAGAAAGAATTGAGGATATATATCCTAAAAGAAATTCAAATGAAGTTGATGAAGCAATCAAAGTTCTATTAGAAAAGAATTCCAATCTTCAAGATGAAGTCAGAAAGGTGAAAAGAGAACAATAAATTTAATTAGTTAGATTATGTGAAGTCAAGGAAGAAAAAGACAAAGCCAAAGAAGTGGTAGAAGAAAAGAACAATGAAATCCAACAACTATCCCTTCAACAAGTGGACTTCATTGACCATCTCACCAATGCAAATGAAGAACTTATGAATCTAAGATCAGAGAATGAAAGACTACAAAATGATCTCAACACTAAAAACAATATAGACACAAAGGAAAAGATGGAATAGGATACACAGAAGAAGGTGAATCATCTCAGCAAGGAGCTCAAAAGAATCAAAGATCTACTTGTAGTCATTGTGGTAAGATAGGTCATACATCAAAGAAATGTTGGAGTAATGGCAAAGCAAAATTCAATGGAAAGTCTTACATTTGCAATAAGCATGGTCATAGAGCAAGTGAATGCATAGAGAAACCTAAGTTTGAAGGTAAATGTCACAATTGCAAGAGACAAGGACACAAATATTTAGAGTGCAAAACCAAGCAATGGAACCTAGTAGAACAAATTGTGAAAGCAATATTTGGATGGGATTATAGTACATGGTGCAGATGTCACTACTATGGTGAATTTGGGCACATTGGAGAAAATTGTATGAAACATCATATGAGGAAAAGAGACACTACAAAACATGTTTTATTTGTACAGAACTTGGACATCTTTCTAAGAATTGTATGAACATAGGTAGAATTGAAGATGGAAAGAAAGCCAAAGTTGATAATATTAGAAAAAAAATGAGGCAACAATGGGTACCAAAATCTCCAGAGAATGCAAATCAAGACCATGAAGTGAATGACACCCAAGTTAATGAATTGGGTGGTTCAAACACTTCAACTTAGTTACCTATGGAGATTATTGGAGCTATGATTCCAAAGAATAAATCTAACACAAGTTCTGGCTAGCAAGAAGAATGATCCAATCAGCATTCAAGATACACAATGATCACCAAGCATAATGGAAAGTAGGAGACCTTATCGAGGAAGTTCATGTCACAAGACCTTACCAAGAAATATCAACTTACATATTGTTGCAAACTCAAGTTGGTAGTTCCTTTCGAGTGAGGCTGACTCTACCAAGTTGTAGATGTCTTCTGAGCATTAAAGAAAAAACCAAGTGGAGGACATCTTGTCATCAAGCAAGTATGAAGTACAAAGCATTAATGGCAATTGAAAGATGAAAATTAGTTAAATGGAAGAAATCAAAGGCATTATTTCACTGCAAATTTCCAAAGCTAGTTGAGAAGAGCGAGTTCAGAGCCCTCGAGAAAATTAATTATTTGTTGTTGAGGATTTTTGAAGTTTTTAGAAACCCTACCTAGAAATGGCATCTTCTAGTAGAAAAAACAAGAAAGGTTCTAAAATGTTGGTTCAAGGAGTCAATTGCAGTGCACCAAACTTCAAGTTGAGTCCTCCAATTGCAGAAGTACTTGACCCAGTTGATGCACAATTGCAAATTTGACCTTAGGTATTACAAGTGCACAACATCTATTTTTTTTATTACTACTCAATCCAAAAACTCATAATCCTAGAAATGAATGAAGCATTCAAAGAATTATGCATGGATGGTGCAGTAAAACTCGAACATCAACATTTGGAAACCAAGGGCTTGACTCATATCTCTCATATTCCAAGAGACTTTCAAGTCAAATGGATGAGATATATTCTAATCCATGTATATAATGCACAATTATAGTTGGAGCAACCTATTTAGATAATGAAGAAAATGATTCATAGAATCACTGGGCTCCCAAGCCTTAATAATGTGAAGACAACCAAAACCCTAGGTCAGGTCGAACTGGAAAAGAAAACTCTTATCGAGTGGGATGGAAGAGGAATGAAGATTAGAAATATAACTAATATGGAATTGAAGTTTAGCATTCATATCATTGAACATAATATTTACAGTTCAAGAAGACTAAACAATGTATCATGTGAAGCCATCGATCTTGCATTCAAGGTTGTGAAGAATAACCTATCCTTCAACCTTTCTGAGTTATTGTTGAACCAGTTAAACAAGAATATGGAGAGCATCAAATGACCAAAGAATAATCTATGTAAGTTTGGATCCCTTTTAACATTTTTATTTTTCTTTGTTCAAAAATTCTTCCCTTCCAAAGGTACAATAGTTTGCAGGAAAGATGTTCCTATTTTATATCAGATTAATGAGTATATAGTAGAGATGGGTGAAAATTTTGAAAGTATCATGGATAACTACTTTGTAACATTCAAAGAGAATATGAATAATAGTATTCCTAAGAAGCTTGTAGAAGACTACAAGGATTATATTTTTTCATGGTGGATTGTGACAAAGTATACATTCAAGTAGTCAAACCTAGAGTGGCATGGGTTAAGCCTCTTAAGTATGAGGTTAATATTGACGACACCAAGGATGTCATAGAGGCTCTACTAAATGAGCCTCTAGATACTAAAGCTACATACTTTGACACCTCTGATGAAACTAAGGTGAGAATAGAGCTTGAGATTAAGTTACCTCAAACAGTCAATAAAGGTAAAAAAAGAGTAGCAAATATACTAAAAGGCATAAAGAAAGTAGGTTCCCCTCTAATTCTTATTGAGGGAAAAGGTGATGATATTGAAGAAGATGATGTAGAGGATAAAAAAGAAGAAGAAGAAAAATTAGAGGAAGAAGAGCCTCTAAGGAAGAAAGGAAAGTTTATCATAACTAGACGTGCCAAATCATCCCTTGTTGTGTTCACTAGAAGGGTGGCCAAGTCAAGGAAGAAATTGAAGTTAGGTGAAGATGAAGCCCAAAAAATAATATTCAAGAGATCTCCACCTACACTTCAAGAAAGATTAAAGAAAATGGAAGAAGGAGCTATCATGGAAAACTTTAAATTTTTCAAATATGAGACGAGGAATGAGGATGCGAAAATAGAGTTTTAGGATGATGTTATGACCAAGCTAGGTAGATGGAAGTACTCACCTAATAAAATTACACAACATATTCCTAATGAGCTTATGTAAGAAATTAAGCCTAGATAGGAGCATGCAAAGAAGACAGTCAAGGAAATCTTTGAGCAGACCTTGATACAACTCATGCCTAATCTTTGTAAGAAGGAGGTCAAAGAATTCTTGAATCAAAATGAGAAGAAGTTCACTCTCAAAATGAACACATGTATGATATTGATAAAAGAAATTGAATATGTAGAAAAAGCAGTAACAACTACATGGAAAAACATTTATAAACTACATCAGCCTATTGTACATGTTGATGACAAAGATGATGATGAAGATGAAGAAGAGGATATAGAAATAGAAGATGATGAGATTGATTATATCAATTTAGATGATGAGGAGGAAGAGAGGGAAGCTATAGGAGGAAATCTTCTAAAGATACAAGGTATTGAGGAGACTGGTGTAGAGAAAATTGTAGCAATAGTCATGGCCTCATTTTCTCACTCTCCAAGCACAATCTTAGTGCAATTTGGCTCAGAGATAGCTTCTACTGAGTTGGTTGTCATTACAACTACTACACCAAGAACCCAACAAGTTTTGAATCTAGTTAGCTAAATGTAACAATGATAGAAGTGCCTAGCACTTCATCTACTAAGTAGCGAGGTCCTCTATCATCAAGCTTGACCGAGTAGCATCAAGGTATTCATGTTGTTAGTGTTTTTTCAAATTTTGTTGCTAGGCCATAATTTTTCACAATTACTTATATTCCAAGTATATCTATAGCTAGTACAATGACAGTTGAGAACCTATCTCAACTAAGTACTAAAGTCCTAGACAAGGGGAAACAATTTTTTTCCACCATTCTAAAGGAAAAGGGGAAAGAAGTAGAAATGATTGATATGGATAAGGACATAGTTATTCTGTATTGGGATATCTCTACTCTCATTCCTAATCAAATGAACATCATGGATGAATTACTGAAGAAGAAAACTAAACAATTAAAGATCAGAGAAGAAAAGAAGAAAGAGAATCAAATTTTTGAAGACATAAAGAAAATATTTGTTGATGCTCTAAGTATTGAGGTTGATGAAACACAACCTATTTTGGATCAATTAACAAAAAAATTTCACAAATTCAATTAAGACTTGAATGGACAAGAGAAGCTACTTTAGAGAGTAGAAAGGAAGTGTGAAAATAGAGTGTTAGAATAAGTTGCACAAAGAATTGCAATAGACCAAGTAGAGTTAGCTACTATTCTTGGTACAGTAGAAACATCTGTTAACAATGTTGTATCATTATTAGTCAAGTGACACATCTATCTTTACTAAAGATATCTAGGAGAAATTGTCCAAGATAGATGAAGACATGAAGGCAAGTGCACACCAGTTTCACTTGACCCAATCCATACTTCTGCACATTATTCAAAGATCAGATATCTAAAAAACTTGTAAGAAAAATTATTGAAGGAAGAAGCCAGGATTAGGGCCACACTTGTAAAAATCCAAGGCATGATTCTTCCAAACATGGATGCATTATAGAAACATATTGTGCATGCAAAGACACTTATCCATGATAACAACTTCTCAAATAGCTAATCACATTATGGAATTATTGGTAGAAGTTTAGATTGCATTACATGCAAGAAAGGTGCTATAGGAAAATTGGGACAAGACAATGGTACTTATTCTAAATTCTTGTCACATTTTGGTGTTAACATATAGTTATTAAACACCTTTGGCATTTATGTGAAAAAGGGGGAGAAGTGTATATTATATATATGAATAAGAATGGGGCAGAAGTAATATGTAAAGGAGGAATATATACTATACTCAATTTGTGTGTGTGTCTGTGTGTGTGTAAGGGAGATATATGTATGGGGGAGTAGTATAGTGTAGTATGAATTTAAGCAGAAAATAATTTTACAAAAGCAATTTTGAAAAAAAAATTTTAAAAAGTATGTTACTGAGCTACAATAGATGAAAGTCAAAATGGATTTGAAGATACAAAATGATGGCAAAGGAAGTTTTGACTTATAGTTTTGAATGATCATTTTTTTTTTTGATAAGTGTTTTTGTCACTAATGCCAAAGGAGGAGATTGTTGACATTAAGGTCAATTTTTCTATCAATGACTCAACTCTTAGCCAATTGGTTGCATTGCTATCGAGCTCTATAGTTTCTACTGAGCTTATCATTTAGTTTTTAATGTTAACAAAGGCATTCAGTTGTTCCCAAGCTAAGTAGTTAGTTTTCAATGTCTACAAAGCTACACAATGTTTACTAAGCTTCAAAGACAAAGTTTAGTGCAAATTGAGCATAGCAGAGGTTACCGAGCTAGTTAGTGGAAATGAAGAAGATCGTAGTGTTAACTAAGCTCTGTATGTTACCCAAGTCCAATAATGTCCACTAATCTCTCCAGGTTAACAAAGTGGATCTAGTGTTGACCGATTCATGCAGTGTCAACCAAGTGATCCAATCGCTATCGAGTTTCTCAAAGTTCACCTAGTCACACAGTATTGACTAAGTTCAAGCTACTTGAAAGTGATTAGTATAGACCGAGCTTCAAGTTCAACTAAGTGCCAAAGATTGCTAAGCATTGATAATGTTTTTCATGTATAAGAACATCATCGAGTTTTTCTTCAAAACTTAAGTTACAATAGTTTGGCCGACTTTATGGATCATGATGTAATTGGTATTGTAGCCAACTCTAGTGAGTTGTATTTTGGATTGGTATATATGTAATGTATTGTATCATATCCAAATATATATGTTAAGAGTATATAATGATCAAAAGTGCAAATTGAAGAAGGATACAAGCAGTATAAGGGACAACAAAGTATTATCTATCACAGTCAGGTGATCCTTGCAATACAAGGAATCTCAACTAGAAAATTGGAGTTGCAGATTAGAGATCAACCACTGGTTCATCCCAACAGGTGCACCAATCAAATCCTTTAACAAGGTATCCTTAACAATATTTGCTAAATCTCTTAACCAAGTGCATACTTCATTATATGTTTGTAAATACTTTTACAAGGTGGACCTCACAGTCGTTATTGCTCCTAATAGGGAAAATCACCAGAAGTGGTCAATTGTAAGTGATATCACAATACTAAATCTTGTGGGTATCATTCCCACCCTAGTTTTACTTTTTAATTGGAAGGTTTCTAGGTCACCATATCTTGTGTCAAATTGTCATGAATGTTTATTTTCTTTCATGCATGCAATTAAATCAAAATATTATATGAAGGATTAATTGGTGAAGTAAGATAAAATTTTATTGGTTCTTGATCCACCCCTCCCCTCTCAATAACCTTTCCTACCTAATATTTCCAATAGTGGATCCATCACAAGCCCAAGAATTTGTAGATTGACATTCTTGAGGGTCTTTTTACATAGGCTAACAGGGTCACTACTATATGTGATGTCATCATCACATAATATTGTGGCCACCATATCAACAAGTAATTTTTGTTGTGCAATATGTTCCTTTCCCTTCCCTATGAATCAAATTGTGACAAAAGATATCAATAAAATAATCAAAAAAAGTCCAAAACCTTCACGAAAGTAACATAATAATCTGACATTTTTGTAAAATTATAATTGGATTAATTTTTATACATAAGGTCTACTTGCATTGGAGAAGGGGTGGGAGAAACATCCTTACCTCTATCATCTGATGGGTCAGCCATGTTGCCCTATGACAAAGAATATATATATAAACATTAGCATAATTAAAGGAATAGTCCACTTAGAAAAAAAGTTATTATTAAAATAGTATATTATATATTAGATTTCTAATTGGAAGAAATTAGTTTAAATTTTACATACATAGTACTTACAAGTCCCATGATAGTACCTTTCTTTGTATCTATGTGATTCAAATTGTAATCTATTAGCAACTCTTCCCCTAAACTTATTGATTTTATAGCACATACAAAAATATGATTTCCCTCATGCACCTCAAAAATGCAATTGGTTCACTTATAGGTTGACCCAGCACCCATACTATTTATAAAACCTACAATGTTCCATATTGCTTTTGGCCTTCCATTAATATACACAGTAAGTCTTTTACTTTGATCATTTTCTTTCCATTGTAGATAATTTGTTGAGAGTGCATACCTACACATATTTTTTATATTGAACTATCTATATCCAGTTTCTATAATTGTAACAAGGTCCTACATACTCCATCAATTCAACAACTTTTTTATAACTAACCTTTATGCCATCCATGGGAAATAGGCCCAAACCATGTAATGATGATGGAGCTATGTGATATATCCTCTAGTTAACGCAAAAATTAGTGTTAATTGGAGGTAATTCCTTGGGTACCCATTCTTTCCCAAGATGTGTGTACCTCAAGGGAACCTTGATGTCACCCTTTGTCTCATCATCATAAGAACATGACCTCCCTTAAGCAAGGAAAAATTGCATGTGTTTATTGAATTTTTTTCTAATCTTTTTTCCTCTAGTTTGTCTTTCTTTTGTAGACCTAATGCATGTCTCATTGTCCTCTTCTATTCTCGCATTTCCCTCACTTGAGGAAGACAAATATGACAGATACCTATTTGGTTGTACCTAGAGCCCATCAAATGAGAGATATAGTTGAAGGAGTGAAATGTTTTTCTATAAAATGAGGCTAATATTGATGAAGTTTGCCTAAAGTTAATGGCAAAGGTAAAGAGAAAGTAAGCATGTAATAAATTTATACCTCTCAATCCATGTCACTTTGTATCATCCTTGTTAAAGGGGTATAGTTTACTACACATGCAATTCATTTGTCTTAAGTTAGTTACAAATTACATGATACTTATGCTACAAATCATGCACAAAACATAACATGAACAAAATTCATACATCATAGAAAAGATAAAATTGTATATTTTTTAATTGGTTACCTCTATAAAAAAACATATTATCAAAACCTAATACATTTCCATTGATCATATCATTGATCATCTTCTTCATCCATCTCATCATCATGAATGTCATCATTATCACCATCATCATCCAAATCATCAAAATGACCATCATCAACATCATGATCATCATCATCATTGTCATCATCATCACCATCACCATCATTATCATATTTTCCACCACCACCATCATCATCATCATCATCAATTCCATCACCATCATCATGAGCATCTTCTCCATCATCATCATCATCATCATCATCTCCTTCTTCATCTTTGCCATCATTAGCATCATCACCTCCTCCTTCATCTTTGAAATCATCATTATCTACTTCATCTTCCACTTCTCTGATATCTTCTTCTTCAATCACACTATATTTTATTGGTCTTCCTCTTGGATTGTTTCTAATGACAAATGACCAACTTGGTTTATGTGGAATTCCAAAGTAAAAAAAATTCTCACATTGACTTGGAAGAACATAGGGCTCATTTCTAACTTTCTCAAATGACCTTTTATTAATTATTGTAAATCTATTATCATGTTCAACAATAGTTCTATCAGGAACATTTTGATTCAGTCATAGTCTATACCATTTGACACTGAATAGAACTTGTTTAAAGGAATTAAATTCTCACTCAATTATATCATCCAAAACACCATAGTATCTATTTTTAGATTTTTGACGATGCATGTCATTTCTAGAAGAAATACTGGTGACCTCAAATGCTTTAGTTATCCCAGAATCACAAGTTCTCTTAGTCTCGTCCACCTTTTTTATACAAAATTTATGGCCATTGTAGTACATAGCTCTATAGTGCTTGACTTGTTATTTTTCAAACATGCCAAAATTATGCATCCATCCTTGAGTTGATATTAATCAAATACATCATGATAGATTAACTTATACATACCTTTCTACCTCTTAAACCATTTGCTAGATCAATTACCATTGGCATAACATTGGGATCTCCATTATGATGAGCTTCTTTAACCAATGAAGCAACACCTTCCCATGTTAATGAGTGACCATTTTGTTGAGATCAAAGTACATCCCACTCATGAGAAACTATATAAAATAAATAGACTAGTTAGAAACAACTTGTATTGATGATGGATAAGAATTAATTAACTATAATAGCATCTTATAATTACCTCTCACTTTCCTCAATCTCCCTTTCCCCATCAAGTGCTCCCCTTTGAATCTATTCATCGAGTTGAGATTCCAAATGTAATCTACATGGATCTTTGATAAAAACTTGGGAAGATATTTACTAATGTAAACCATGGTGTGGTAGACCATATACCTTGACCATGGAACCCTTAGGACGTGCTCTCTATCAAACCAAGCCCTTCAAAAATTTCAAGTGCCTCTCAACCATCCACATTGAGCTAGTTGGTACAGGTCCACACAATTCAATCTCCTCAACTAGATGTATGAGTTAGAATTTTTATGCATTAAAAAAAGTTGAAGGTAGACA
The DNA here is from genome assembly GCA_028749045.1 of Cupressus sempervirens. Lineage (NCBI taxonomy): Eukaryota > Viridiplantae > Streptophyta > Pinopsida > Cupressales > Cupressaceae > Cupressus > Cupressus sempervirens. The sequence continues at coordinate 561,813,996 of CM053786.1, read as the reverse complement.
CTTTTTCATCTCACACTAAAGCTAAAAAAAATTTCTCTTCCATTGCTTTATGTATTTTTTAATCAATTTCTTTAGATGACAACCACCTAGAAGATATTCATCATGCAAAAATATATTAATGAGACTAATAACACTTATATACAAAAAATCTAACAAATAACACTTATAACCTCATGTATTTCCCAAGATCATATATAATGTGTTTGACACTCATGTTGTCAAAGTTGTGTGGGAGAGATAGAGGTAGAATGTACTACAGTAATAAAATGATCTTTTCAATATATTATAAAATAAAATAATCAAAAGTACATGATATATTACAAATTTATTGTAAATAGAGAAGAACATGGCTTACCTTCACAAAGGTATGCCAATCATGCATTCTTAACCCTGACCCAAAATCACCTTTCTTTGATATGAGAATGCTTATGTTTGAAGCAAATCCTATGGGGAATTTAGTTTTTTTTTTTTTTTTTATGGCTTCATATAGGGCATGAGTTTTTTGTTGCATTAATAACCAAAGAATGGAGCTCGTATTAATCTGGTTTTCATTTCTATTTGATTCAACAACAAAATTCAATGCATGATTGGATTCATCAATGTCATTGCAAATTTTGACCAATTTTTCTTTTCCATGCCTTCCATCCAATATTTTTCATAGTGTTTCTATTACATTCTTTCTAGTGTGCATAACATCAAATAAATGCACAATTGGGAGGTGCTTGTAGTACGACAAACTATTAAATTCTCTAGGATAGATTTTAATTCCTTTTGGAAGTTGCTCATGGATGCCATAACAACCTTCACAACATCAATTATATCATTAATAAAAAAATGACAATATCCAAATTTAAATTTCATACAAAAACCTGCATCAGATGGAATAACATTACCTCGATGATTCATTCTATTATATTCCAACTTCCACATGTGTGGTGTCATTCTTCATGGCTTTGATGTTGTCTCTTATTTCCCATTAAAAGGATGTTTTTTTTCAATTTGATACTTATGATTTTTGTGGAGAAAGTGTCTATGCTCATCGAACACCTACTTTCGTAAACTTTTTGAATGGCAAGAGTTCATCTTTGGACCACAAATTGGACATGCAAACTTTCCCTTTATCTAAAGACCTACAAGATAGTGTATAATTGGATGACATGTGTACTATAAGATTAATATTTACAATCATCACATGTAAATTGAACATACAATAAAAAATATGAGTTAACAGTTTTACATACCACAAAGATGTGTTAGTCCAAGGGCATCATGTATTGTCCATATAAGCATTGCATGGAATTGAAATTTCCTTTCACCAATTGGTCTAGAGATGTTGTACATAGTGACCCCATTCTATAACTCCAACAACTAATCAATCAAGGGCTCAATATATAGATTCATATCTTTCACTTGGTACTTACCTAGTTGAATGAACAAAACAAAACATAAATATTACAACCATTTTGATACTATGTATATAAATTAATTTAGATGACTATTAAATGGAAAAATACTTGGTACAATCATTGCTAGCAGTATGTTCTCCCTCTTTATGGACATCCAAGGAGGAATGTTATTGTTAATAATAAAAACATGCCAGACCAAGTAAACAGATCTCATCTCTCCAAATGGATTGACACCATTTGTTGCTAATGAAAGCTTTAGATTATGAGGTTCTTGTTTAAATACTAGTCACCTATCTTCTATGTTCTTAAATGTAGAACGATCTATTGGAATTTGCATAATGTCATCTTGACTTCTATTGTGTGTATGGTAATCTATAAATTGTGCCAAGGTAGTACACCTAAATAATCATTGTAGACGTGAAATAATGAGAATGTACCGAAGAACCTTGTGAGGCATTTTTTTTGTTATTTGATCTGATCAATATCTACTAATGTGAAAATTAGGGAATTTTGTTACAAATTCATATTTTTTATGATATATAATATGATCATTGGCACATGTATGTATTGTTTGATACTCCATTTCAATATCTTTCATAATGGTCAATAATTCTCAGTAAGAGTGATGTAGAATGTTTGAAGGTGGTAACAAACACTCACCTATCAACCTATGGAAACACTTTTTTATTAATATAAAGAACATTAATGGGATGCTAACATAGAAGAGGAAAAAAATGACACTATACATTGGCATATGTGAGACTGCTACATTGGATATACCAGTCATAACCTTGAAGTTTACCAGCAACAATACAATGGAGAGAAGTGTTGTTTGGGAGCCTTGGTACAAGGGCTCTTGTGCCTTTTCAATTATAGGTATATCAAAGTTCTCTTCATCATCATCATTAGATGCACAACTATCATTGGCTTCGTCATCTTCACCAGTTTTGCTAGTAAAATCTTCTTCAATCCTATAATCTAGCACATTATCAATTGCACTAGTACCAACATCTTCAATTGTGTTCTTTGCCTTAGGATCATCTTCTTTTGTGGGAGTATTATCTTCTACTTTGATATTCACACTTCCATGTTCCACCAGTTTGAAATCCACATTCACCAAAGGATGAAAATCCTTTCCCCCTTCAATGTGATCATGTTGCCTACAATTTCTCTAAGCTAATGTGATTAGAATTATTTGATTCTTTAAAATCTTGCATTTTTTGCAAGGACAATATCATTTTCCATCACTATTTCTTTTGAATTGAGACCACAATCTAGCAATCATCACCTTATTTTGTTCTGAGTTCAAATTGTTAGGCAGGGACTATCTTTACAAGCAAATATTTGAGGTATAAAATTATAACAAATATAAACATACAAGCATTAGTAGTATCTGGTATATAATTGATAATAATAAAATAATTAAATATTACTATCTCTTTAGTCCAAATGGCATCTAAACAAATCAAATGAATTATACAATATAAATATTGGCATTAATTTTGAATAATATAGCATTAGCATTGATTCTAGACTTCATTTAACTTGGTAGAAATCTTTTGAACTATTACATCCACAAGGTAAGGGAGAAAGTGCATACTGCATTGTAATGATCCATGCTACCTAACTACGTCCAAGGCATCTACACACTAGAGGCATACTCTACCTACCAGGCTATCAACATACTCATATACATAGGGTCAAGACCCTTGAACTACACACTCTAACAAGTGTGTAGTTCTAGTTTCTAATTTTTTTGATGTAGGTATATTCCTATAACCATTGGTGAGCTTTACTCACCTAATACAACTCTTCACTATCATACACCCACTTGGACGAATCAAACAATTTTCTATAATTACAATCCTATAATACCCTAGTGCAACCTTTGTGTTTTAGTTTACAGTTAATGTAAGGTTAACCTATGTACATCCTAACTCACTCCTTATCACTAGTACATTAGGCCCCCATTTTTGACCAAATTTTTTTACCAAAGGCCTATTTGGGTTGTTAAATTCTTTTTTTTTTTTTAAATGGGCCTGATATCATCGAAATTTTGACCATGGTTAAATTGATAGTCAAAATTTTGACCTTCCAAACATATGATATGATAATGAAAAAGGGCAAGGCAGTGTTCATTTTTTTTTTGCGCGCATGTTTAATCCTTATGCCTTTCAAGTGTGCCTTTTCTGTGAGCTCTCCAAATTATATGCTCGATGGGCTACTAATCAATCACACTACAATTGGATGGTTATTGTCTTCTCTTCTCGTCATCAATGTATGATTTCTTTGAATCTCACTGGTATGTCATTGCAAGGCCTAATTTCTCCTTGTCGCAGCAATCTCTCTTTTCTTAGAATGCTTTCTCTCAAGAATAACAACATTAGGTTTACATTCCTTCTTAATTGGGAAGGGCTTTTGCATCTATATCTGCATGCAAAGCAATTTGGATTCTTTCATCACAACATTTCTAGATTTTTGAGTTTGGTGCAGACATCAAGCTCATTCAAACCCACCGAAGTATTGGAAACTGTGATTCTATGATCTACCTTTGTCATAGAGGAAGCTCAAAATCTACTTTTTTTGGCATGAATTTATATTTGTACATAGATCTACTAATGGAAGTGAGTATACTGTCTTTTATATGTTTAGAACTCTGTCTGAGAAGCTCCAAAACTATATGGGCTTTGTTCAATCCTCTGATAACTTAGAGATATAAATGCTTCTTTTTCTGCTTTTAAGTCCAATCCCTCTTAATACAGTCTTTGTTGTTAATCCCTCTCTATACAGTGTCTATTAAACCCTCATAGGTAGCTTCAGGACCTCCTTATTACTGTTATTATGTGCACGATAGAATTTATGGTAAAAATGGAATTAGTGCACAATTATGTTTTATATTAAATCCTCTTTTCACAAACAACATCCAAATTTTTAAGTAATTAAATAGTTATGGTCCATATAAATTTTGATATAAGAGATAATATTGATATGTAGAAACTTAGAAATGAAGTGGATTCAGTAGGTTTACGCCTTTTCGTAAATTACATGTAGCAATCCAGTAACTCTCTTTGCACTATCCTATTTGCCCTTATGGGTCTGTCAAAAGTACAAGAAAAAAACAACAGTATCTTTGGCCTAAACTACAGATTATTGAATTTCATACAATCAAAGAGAAACCTTTTTGAGGGATAATGCACACAGATTGAAAATCTTGAGATTTTATGGCACGAAAGGCAAGATTGGTGTTACATGGTAAAGTATTGTAGGCATTATTACATCATCAATTGGAAAAATGTGTAGAAACACATGGTGATATTCATGAAATATTATCTTTGTTCTGAGTCTTCTTACAATTTCATGTTGATTAGTAGTGGGTAAGAAGATATCATACACAAAGAGTTATCAGTTAAGAAGAGGAGCTATTTTATCTAGAGCAGGTTTATTTGTGCCCATGTGGTTTGATCATGTTGATTTGAGTTGCATGTTATGGGGGGTTTGAGCAATCTTCCTATATTGTTTTAGGCTAGAGATTATATTAGGCTTTCCAATTATTGGGTTTTGTTATTATTCTATTGGATTTCAATAGATACAAGAGAGGAGAAAGGAGGTAAGAATCAACCACCTTGTAGTTTATGGCCACCAAGATCATCTATTCGGAATGCATTTGTTTCGCTTTTGGGGCTTTGAAACCACCATCTATGTATGGTGCCTATCAATAAAATCTTTCAGTATCTTATACCATGTCATTAGAGTCACCTCTTCTTTGGAGATGGTCTTTGAAGTTAACATCACCATTCTCAAGAGCAACACCAGATCTTGGGTACGTTCTCTTCTTCTTTCTCTATAAACACTTTTTTATTAGGGAAACACTAGTTTTGTCTCTAAATTAGTAGAATGTTGTCCATTCTCTCAGGTTGTAGCTTTTTGTGAACAAAAGGACCTAGCAAATCAGAAAAATGCATGGAAAAATCTTCCACACGTATAATTAGCCCATATTGGTATTTTATTAGCCTTGTTTACTTTCTATGTGATGTCACTAATCAATACAAGAAAACAATACATTTTGGAGGGTCTTCATTTTCACTCTGCAATTGGGATTTCCCATTGAAAAATAGGCTTGAATTTCAACCAAAAAAGAGATAATGTCAAAAGCTTTAATCATACTAAATTGGGAATCATCTATTAATGTGATCATCTATTTAGGCATTGAATTTTATGGACCATGGTGCCTTTTTTGGGGATTGTAGACTAATTTGAACATAAAAGTTTCCACAATATCTCAATAAATATTCATTAAGTAGGGTAGGCAAAGGAGATATTCATTGAGATGTCTCAATGAATATCTCCTTTGCCTGCCCTATCTCAATGAATATCTCTTTTGCTAAAGGCTTTGATTGGTTGTCTCTGTAGGTTTTCTTAACCCAAAAAAAATTTGTCAAGAAAGCCTTTGATAGGCTGCCTTCCTAAGTAGTCATGCACTTACAAAGTTCAATGGTAGGTTTTGTTACATATTTCTATAATTATTCTTCAATACTTGGATTTTTAAACTTTCTTCCACTTGGTTCTTTGATCTTCTAATCTCCTTAATATGTTTTCCCATCCACTCTCTATTCTTCCCTTTTCATCATTTCTAATTAAAATTCAAGAGATTTAATAAATAGGTAGATTTCTAATGTTTAAGAGACATGTAGAACATTCAAATTGTCTCTTTTTATTTGAAGCTAATGTGATCATCAAATTCTTTTCTTAATCATCTCAATGAAGAAACATGCTTTAGATTTTTTTTTTTTCTATTTTGTTTTCCAATCAACTTTTCCCATAGTGTCACTATAATCAGGCCTGAAATAACCTTGAATGTCAGAAGCTACTTGCATTAACTCTGCAACACTAAGTTGAAAACTTATATTGTGATATTGAAAATTATTAGTTTTTGATAAATTTGTTGAATTTGGAGAAGTTGAATAACAAAGTGGTCACTATACTGAAGTCAAAAGATTAGGTGAAAGGGAATATGATAAATTTTTATAGATTTTTTGTAGACAACATATGATTTAAAGAAAGTGCACCACTTCCATCACACAACAAAATAGTGTTCTTGAAAGGAGAATAGGACTACTATTACAACAGCTAAGAATATGTTGAAAGAAGAGAACTTGGATAAAAGTTTTTAGATAGATGTAAGCACTGCAATTGTCTATTTGTTAAATACGAGTCCTACAAAAGTAGTTCAATAAATGACTTCTAAACAAGCTTAGTATAGCATTAAGCCATCAATTACTTAATTTGAAGGTGCTTGGATGTTTTGTTGATGCACCCATATCAAGAGAAAATAGGCCAAAGTTAGATGATAAGACCATAATCTTGTAAATAAGAAATTAGTGATGAATAGAGATGTTATATTTGATGGGAAAAAAACAATACTACTAATGAAAAATGAAAAAAGTAACCCACATAGTTCGTGCAAAGCATAAAATTTCATGTGCGAGGACAAGACAATAACAAAAAATATCAAAGAACTAGTGAAACCACTCTTATGTTAAAATTTGTGAAAATGAAAACAAGGTCCCATGCCAAAGTCAACTATGCCTTGATGAATCAAGTCATGTAAACTAATCGAGCCACAAAATTTTGCCAAAGTTTGTGAAAAAGAAAAAGGTTGAGGCAATAAGGAGTAAGATAGCATCCATTGAAAAAATGACACCTAGGATTTGGTCAAGTTATTCCCTAGTTCAAAAGTTGTAGATACAAAGTGGATGAATAAAATTAAATTAAATAATTTGATGGTAATATTGACACACATAAAGCTAGTAAATTGATAGCAAAAGGGTACACTCAATAGGAGGCATTGATTATAATGAAACATTTTCTCCAATATCATAGACAGAGATGATTAGACTACTTGTGTCTTTAAGTGTTCATCATGGTTGAACTATTTATCAAATAGATGTTTTAAAGTATTTTTTTGTGGTTTTATAAGTATAGTAATAAAGAGGTTTATGCCACTCAACTTCAAGGCTTTGAGATACCTTCCAAAGAACATTTTGTTTACAGGTTGAAGCAAGCCTTATATGGTTTTAAGTAGGCATTAAAAGCATGGTAATCTAGAATTAATTCTTTCCTACCTACAACAAACAAATTTCGTCAATATTTAATGATAGTACTCTATATATCAAGCTGATGTAGTCAAGATCGATAGATCTTATTAAACTACTTGACCTTGCAGCCTTAATATCCCATCCAAAACACTATATGGAAACATAATATGAAACTTATCTTTATTTCAACCTTCATCTATACATTCGAACAATAGAATTTATCCAGAATAATAACATGTATGAAGGATTTCGACATGAAACAAATTAGAAAATTTTCAATGTTTCTCAAGCCTTCACACCTTTGTGGCATCACTCCTCAATTGAATTCCAATATTTTTCTTCATCTATAGCTCTTTTGGGTTTCCTTGAACACCACAAACACACCTGCAAATCCTTATTTCTCTTCTTCTATCCTTCTCCTATTGGCAAGCTAATTATCTATGTTCTTCCTTGTGCAATTCCCTAGAGAAAAACATGCAAGTTTCTCCAACCTTGTTGTTGTTGATTGCAGCTTCTAATGCCATTGAAGGCTACATTTTGTATGATTAGAACCCTTGTGGTACCAATCCTTCCAAATGTGGCACCCAAGTTTTCTAAACTACATCCAACAACTTTTTATTGTTAATGGCTTTGGAAAAACGAAGATAAACATAAACCAAGTTGTGCTCATTTACAAAATAAAGTCTCTAATTATTTTCTTAAAAATCACTAGTATTTACCTCCATTTTACGCAGATGAGATGAAAGATACATGATTGGAGTGCCAAAGGTCATTCGCCCTGTGAACACTTCCCTCAGCATCCAAATTTAGCAAATTAATTCATTATGAGTTTATAATATTCCAAAGAATCCCTTCAACCCTTGAAACCTTGAAATTGTGCAATCTAATATTTTCAAAATCATAGCCTCTAATTTTTGAAATGAAAGTTGGGTATTGATATAAAAAAAAAATTATCCTTCAACACTTCAAAATGTTCTCTTGAAGCTCCAACCTACACCAAAAATGAAAAAATCAAACATAGAAACAAAATAATTTTTTTGGTGATGCAAGACTACATGTGAGCCTAGATGCTCTAGCATCACAAGTACTCAGTTGAGGATAGTCTTATCCAAGTTCTATATGTGGATAATCTTATCTATATTGTAAAAAATTCATCTTTACTTGATAAATCTAGAATATCTCTTATTTCAGTTTTTAAAAAGACTGATTTAGGTGGATGCATCATTTTTTGGTCTAGAAGCCTCCATGTGCAGATGGTATATTTATGTCTCAACAAAAATATGCTTAAGATATTCCCCAAGGAATTAGTATAAAAGATAGCAACCCTGTTGAGGTTGGACTTGAGGTGTCCACTTCAAATGAGTCTAGTTTAAAGAAACCCACTCTATAGATAGCCAATCAGTTGATTGATTTATTTGGCTACTGCACTTACCAATTATAAGTTATTACATATGTAATGAGTTCAATGTTTTTCGTTATAGTCAAAAAAATAAGAAAACATATTGGAGTGCTACTAAAAGGATTCCAAGTACCTTAAAAAAACATAGATTATGATCTTTATAGACTAGATAGGTTGGATATGTTGATTCAATTTAGGCAGGTTCTGTTGATGATCAGAAGTCTACTTCTAGTTATACTTTCAGCCATTATTCTACAATACTTTCTTTGAAATACAAGAAATAGTCTACCACATCCCTTTTTGTTGCAGAGGCTACATAGAAAACTACCACTTTCACCACTTGCCAAGTAGGTTGGTTGAAAAGAATAAAACAAGGTATGCAGCAAATATAGCATGGTCCCAACATATTGCATTTTCATAATCAGAGTTCTATTCAAATCAGTAAGAATCTGATGTTCCACAATAGTACTAAGCATGTTAAAATCTAGAACCACTACATTGGAGAGTTGGTTCAACAAGGTTTCGCTGAACTTGAAATATTGTCCTACTGAGGCAAGCAAGCCAATATATTTATAAAATTCCTTGCCAGTAATCAATTTTAGACACTAAAATTTTCTCAGTGTCTTCTACATGTTCATTATGTAGAATCGCTAACATATCAATGGACACTCTTCTTTTTGAGGCTCTTGAATTCTATCAAAAAATTCACATGCCTTATCTATGCTTCCATTTTTCAAACATGTCTACCATGGCAATTGTGACTACAACATCTAACAAAAATTCTTTATTCTTTAATGCATGTCCATAGCTTATTCCAAAGCTCTTGTTTTGGCATAGGCATCAATAATGTTGGCAAAGGTTGTGTGATTTAGCTTTATACCTGCCAATTGCATTTGCTTGAATATAAACACACATGTTATATATGTGTTTAAAGATTCATAACCTTAGCTTCACTGTCCCAATACATGAACCTCTTCCACCCCAGTATTTTATTCATGTTGTATCTAAAAAATGGTTAGGATCATAGACTATTTTGCCAGTTTCATTTCGACATCTTATTCTGCCAAAGAAATATCCACCTCCAACTAAATTATTAGAATTGTAGCCACTTCCTGTATCTGCATTAAGAAATCCTTCATACGAAGCTCTATATTAGTAGTTTAGGCACTTCAATCCTATTCAAACACATGTATTTATAGTCCTATATAACTTAGATGATAATGTTTTGGTTGCAGCACCCATTGGAAGTGGTAAGACTATTTTTTCTAAGTTTTATTTGCTACAACTGCATCAAAAAGGTGGAGACAATACATTTTGATCTATTTACATTGCTCCTATAGCTGCACTTGCAAAGGAAAATATATTGTGAATGGGAGCAAAAGTTTGGGAAAGGTCTAGGATGGAAAGTAGTTGAACTAACAAGTAAGACTGTGACTGATTTGAAGCTACTTGAGAAAGGTCAGATTGTTATAAGTACACCTGAGAAATGGGATTCTTTGTCTCACAGATGGAAACAACATAAGCAAGTGTAGCAAGTTAGCTTATGTATTGTTGATGAACTTCATTTAATTGGTGGAGATGCTAGTCCCATATTGGAAGTAATTGTTTCTAGAATGAGGTATATTTCAATTCAAATTGAAAATCATATTCACATTGTTGCTCTTTCCACTTCACTTGCAAATGCTAGAGATCTTGGTGAGCAGATTGGAGCTACTACATATGGCCTTTTTAATTTCCCCCCAGGTGTTCGTCCTGTACCATTAGAGATTCATACCCAAGGTGTTGATATAGCCAACTTTTAAGCTCAAATGCAGGCAATGACCAAGCCAACTTACACATCAAGGAGGCAAACCAGCTCTAGTGTTCGTGCCAACAAGAAAATATTCCTGGCTTACTGCCATTGATTTATTAACTTATTCAAATGCAGATGGTGGGGAAAGATCCTAGTTTCTTCAATTTACTGAAGAATATTTGAAACCTTTCATTGCCAAAGTGAAAGAGCCATGCATTATCTAATGGAATTGGGTATTTACATGAAGGTCTCACTTTGGTAGAATAGGAACTTGTAGCCCAATTCTTTAGTGCAGGGGCAATTTAGGTGTACATTGCAAGCAGTTCAATGAGTTGGGGATTGTCTTTGTTAGCTCATTTATTTGTTGTCATGGGTACACAATATTATGATGGACTAGAAAATGCTCGCAGAGACTATCCAATAACTGATCTTCTCCAAATGATGGGGCGTACCAATAGACCTCTGCTTGATAATGCTGGAAAGTGTGTAATTATATGCCATGCACCTTGTAAAGAATATTATAAAAAATTCTTATATGAGCCATTTCCTATGGAGAGTCATCTAGATCACTTTCTCTATTATCATATCAAGGCTAAAGTTGTTGCGAGTACTATTGAAAGTAAGCAGGATGTTGTAGGTTGTCTTACTTGGACATTCTTCTACCGAAGACTCACTTAGAATCCAAATTACTATAATCTTCAAGGTGTAGCCACAAGCATTTGTCAGACCACCTTTCTAAGCTTATAGAGAGTACGCTAAGTGATTTGGAATCAAGAAAATGTGTTGCCATAGAAGATGATATGTATCTTTCTCCTTTGAACCTGGGGATGATAGCATCTTACTGCTATATTAGCTATATCACCATTGAACTCTTCAACACATCCTTGTCTGCAAAGACAAAGCTTAAAGCGCTTCTTGAAATTCTTGCTTCTACCTCAAAGTATTCATAGCTTCCCATATAGCCAAGAAAATTGATAAATCATCAAAAGTTTGCTATTGACAAACCAAAATATACCAATCCACATGTAAAGGCAAAAAGCCTTGTTGCAAGCTCACTTTTCAAGGCATGTCATAGCTGGCAACCTAGCACTAGATCAGCAAGAAGTGCTTCTTTTTACTAACCAGCTTCTTCAAGTTATGGTGGATGTTATTTCTAGAAATGGTTGGTTGAATCTAGCTCTTGTAGCAATGGAATTGAGCCAAATGGTTACACAAGGTCTTTGGAACTGTGATTCTGTCCTATTACAGCTTCTACATTTCACCAAGGAACTTGCTAAGAAGTGCCATGAAAATCTAGGGAAAAGCATTAAAACTATTTTTGATTTAGTTGAGATGGAGGATGATGAAAAGCATGAATTTTTATAGATGACATATTCACAACTGTTAGACATTGCTCATTTTTGTAATCACTTCCCAAACATTGATATGGTATATGACATAGTTGACAGTGATGATATGAGGGTTAGAGAGAATGTAACAGTGCAAGTCACTCTAGAAAGAGATCTTGAAGGTAGATAGGAGTTGGGTCCAGTTGATGCACCAAGGTATCCCAAAGCAAAGGAAGAAGGATGGTGGCTAGTAATTGGGGATTTAAAAAGCAATCAGCTGCTAGCCATTAAGAAAGTATCACTCCAGAGGAACACTAAAGTCAAGCTTGAGTTTACTACACCTTGAAAGCTTGGAGAGAAGACATATACATTGTGTTTCATGTGCAATTCATACCTTGGGTGTGATCAAGAGTACACTTTCACAATCAATGTGAATGAAGCAAAAGATGAAGAAGATGCAAAGGAATTAATGTTATTTACCGAGTACCACAGCTGTAGAAATTTTGCATGAAGTTGACTCTCAATATATGCAAGATTGTGAGTCTATGCTTGTATTTAAAATTTAAAATTTTGGATACTAGCATCTATTTGGATTAGTTGTTTGAAATTCACTTCATAACTTGTAAACAGCATAGGGCCAATGTAAATTAACACCTGCTGCGAATATAAATTCTAGTACACAATGAACTGAAATATGAATTTAAGGTTGATTTAAGAATTCTATTTACCTATTTTTCAATATTTTATTTTTGAGGAGTTTATACCATTTCTGCAATACAACTGCTTTAGGTTGGCTAACTTATATTATTTTAGATTCTTTAGTCAAGGTATATGTTTCTTTGCTTTTATTATTTTAGATTCTTTTTTTAATTAGCATTATCTTTCCATTGTAGGTTACTTCTAGTCTTGGGTATCTTGCAATGGCATTTATTATTTTGGGGATTCATGTGGTATTTTCTTGGAAATGGAAGCCACCCAAAATGCATTTATTATATGAACACTATCAAAATCTAGATTAATTGCATATTACACCCACACCTGCATATTAATTCATTAGTTCATTTTATCCATATTACCATTCGAAATTACCAGTCATATATACCTTCATTGTCCAACATTCATAAATCAATAGAATTAACTATAATATTGCAATAGCTCATGTAGTGTCCAAGAGACATAAAAAGGGGACATTACAACTTGTAGGAATTGTCCATAAGGTTGTAGTCCAGATAGTCAAACCAAAGTAGCAAAGATAAGTTTTTTTGGTCTTAGAGAGCATCAGACTCTCATTGGTGTAATAGATATCTTTAGATCACTATCTGATTTGCAAGTCTTTGATACACTTATTTGATGACGAATGTGCATCCACAAGAGGGACTCTAGGTTTGATGTTCTTGAGATTAATCACAGCACACAAGATTTTAATTTCTATTTATACAACTTAGTTGAGGAATTCCTATGTACCAGGATTTATATCTTTCATGTTTATTGGTTAAAAAATTCACAATGTCTTTTAGACTCCTATGGTTCTTCTTGATATGAACATTCCATCTGGCCTAACTTTTCTTTTAGCAAGTTATTAATTGCAAGCTGTGATAAGGTGGCAAAGATTTTTGAATTGTATTAACTTGAATATTTTGGTTTTTTGGATCAAAATATCCAGATCAAGACCCCATCATTTGAATACTCCCCTGTATTAATGAATATTTCATTGTTTTTAATTCCCTGAATATTTCTTTATCAAATACTAATTAATTGAATGTTATTTATACTTATGGTTTGTCAAGTCAAATTTGACTGAGTTATGCGTCTATAATTAAAATTTAAATTCGACTAGTATGTCTGCTAAACTCATTCTTTATGCTTCTTATGCATTATGAGTCCAATTTTTTGAATTTTGTTTGAAAGTTATTGAATTAAACAAGTTGTTGTTTTCCATATTTCCATGTTAACCTATTATTTTTACTCTCATTTCGGAATAAGTCTGCCATTGCAATAATTTGCATATTCACTTCTATAAATTTGTGAACAAATAAGGCCAATTTTCCTCTAGTTAGTAAATTTAGTAGACTCGAACATTTTATTATTGACAATCCTTACAGTATTGGATCACACTGTGCTACATCATCAGAGAGAGACAAATGAGATGGGGTCTGCAAGGTTTTAAATTTTATATTAATTCCAGTTTCGATGTTTTGATCTCCGTGTTTGCCTAGCACCTCTCCTTGGCATCACAAGTATGCATTGAACTAATCTTACAGTTCTCATCTCATTCGCCTCTCATTGTGATGATGATTCATCGGATGTGATCTAGAACCTTGATGCAAAAAATAAAGACAGTTTTTCCGAAAAGCTTTACAACTCAGACCCATGGACTGTGAATTTATGTGTATAAGTTATTGCTAATCAGTGCTGGATCAACAAAACAGTGTAAAATTGAGCCAAAATAATATTGTAAACCTTTCTTATTAACTAAGAACTGAAAGAAAGGGTTTCTTGTGCCAACTCTTGATGACAATATTTGATGGTTTTTCATGGTTGTATTTGATATGTGTGCGCCTAGCAATGGTTATGATGTTTACCATTTTTAGGACTGGTTATTTTCCAAAATCTGTTCTTATTTGCAGTTCAAAGCTAAAATCGAACAGAATCTTTTGAAATTAAAAAGATTTTGCCTATTAGATGGTATGCATTCCTGCATTTTATAATCTTCTTAAAAATATTAGAAACCTTCTGAAATGTTTGTTTTTGACATTGAGCTCCATTATATATTTTTGAAAATATAGCTTTGGCATCCTTTTCAAATTTTGCTTTTGTATATATTCTGATCCAAGCCATTTAATTGCAGTTTCGCTACCTACAAGATGTATTAACTGCCCTTTTTTCTCAGGCAACATCCTAATTTTTGTATCTTTTAATTTTACATTTTGTTAAATACACACCTATTTTTACCTTCTTTGACAATCTAGGCTACAGGAATTAGCTCTACGGATTTTGTTCCATCTGCAGCAGATGCAAATCAATCACAGAATGTTAGTTTGGGATCAGATGCTAGAGCTGCGGTCTTGGCATCTCAGTCTTCAGGCACAGGTAACCTATATTATGTAAATTAACAAGGTGCTAATTATTTAGTTTTACTATTATTTGATTTTGAGTGCTTTCACACATGAACTTGTTGGAGGGTGTCAGACTGGTGACATACAGTGGTAATCAGAAAAAGCTATCTGTACAGCAGCAGGCATTCACTTTGAGTGTAATTATTCTAAATTCTCTTGTAGGATCACGATGTGCTATTTTTATAACATTTTGATCTATTGAAATAAGTTAAACTAAGCTGTTTTACATACAATTATGGTCATATAAATCATTCTCATTAACCTTTCTTTGTGTGATCTATGTGTAAAGATACACGTAACTGGATTGGCCTGCTCATAATAAAGACAAGAACAAGAAGTTGTCCATTGCTTTCATTGAATCAATGAGGGAAGTCATTCAGAATGTTAGGCAGGTGACATGTCAGGAAAAAGCTGATTATGTTAGATTAGGTTTTTCAGATGAACCAGAGCCCCAGGAATTTGGGAGGTTACAAGTTCTGAAAAAAGCAGACAAGTATTGCATATGCTGGTGGATTAAGGTGGTTTTATTATGCTTTTCTCTGTTCGCACTTGTAGCTGCTTTCATCATCTAGGGAATGCCGATTCTAATTGACCAGGTTTTGAAATGTTTTAACTCTTTGTGCTTTTCTTTGGAGATCTATAAAATTAACTTTTCATTTTCTTTTCATCATTGATAAATTTGGTATACCATCCAGCTTAATTGAGATGGCATTATTTTTCGAGTATGTGATTATGATAGTTTTTTTAACTTATCCACTACAATTGACAATTTTTCTTGACATAATTTAGTTTTATATGGAAAATAATATGAGAATAAGCCGGAGGGAGGGAAGCATTGGTGTTTCTCTCTATGTGTTAATGCGAATGCACATTCATGTATGCTTGTAGTTGTTTCTGCTTATTTGGCTGAAAATGATTGTGAGTCACTATCATTTTCCAGGTGGTCTGTATATATTTGAAAGTGTTGGAGAAGTAGATGGAGGAGCAAAATATCTATAGTTTACAATGATCCACATCTTTTGCTAGAGTTTATGATCATTTGTTTGTGACTAGCCAAACTGGAATTAATTTTGTTCTTGCATGAGTGTTGGAAGACAAATTACATGGATGTTGCCTTTCTTTGCTCTAAAAAAGAAAACTTCTTCTCATAAAAGTCTTATGTTTTTCCTTGTGGTAGGTGATTATACCAATCTTGGATTGGAAAGCAGCAACTTTTAGTGTGAAAGCACTTGTATTTGTGCTTATTGGGTCAATGGGTTTGTTTCCTATTTTTCTGCTACCTTCTACACCTTCAATGCGGCTAGCTAGAATGACATTTGGATATAGCATTGGATTCCTGATAATAATGGCAGGAACTAGTATTCGCATGTCTTTGCCTTACTTCATTGGGTCTACCTTTCGCAGCCAAATACATGTAAATTTTTGCCCATCATCTTGCGGTTTCATGTTGATAAAATTCAGCTGATTGAATTTTTAAGATATCTTATACTGGTCAATATCTCTTTTCTAACATAGAAATGGCTTGAAAGGTGGCCTCAAAAATCTGCATTGATCAGGCTAGTAGGAGAAGGAAACTAGTTCCATCAGTTCTGAGCTGTTGCTCTTTTGAGAATCTCACCATTTCCTTACATTATTTTAAACTATGCTAGTGTTGCCACAAATGTCAAGTATAGTCCATACATAATTGGCTCATTTGTTGGAACTATTCCTGAAGTGTTTGTTACAATCACTGGAATTGGGAGTCTAATAAAGTAGTAAATCATTTGGCAAATATGCAAATTACCTTGTTGCCCTTCTCCATGAGGATCAACTCCACAAGGATCACTGATAATTTGAAGGAATGAGATTGCCTCTCTTCCAATCTCTTAGCAGACTATTTACCCCATGTCAAAAATTGTACCCCTAATTTTTGCTCCTCCCTCATATTCATCCACCAATAATTTACAATGATCTGAAAATTCTTTTGGACAGGTTGGAGGATTACATAATTATTACAGATTTTTTGAATGGCTTTTCTGCTTGTCACATTTATATTAAAGTTCCTTTAGTCTATGTGATAGGTGGTTGCTCCAACTTGGAGCAAGTGAGTGGCTTTTTTGGAGGTGAGGGTTGTCTCTTGCTCTAGAATGTTTGCGTTGCATTTTTGTGCTTTGATGTTTTGGCCCTTTCAAAATGTTGATCCTTACATAATGGATGTCTTGTTTGCAATCACCATCTATGAATACTTTTTTCATCCCCAAT
Source organism: Cupressus sempervirens (assembly GCA_028749045.1). Lineage (NCBI taxonomy): Eukaryota > Viridiplantae > Streptophyta > Pinopsida > Cupressales > Cupressaceae > Cupressus > Cupressus sempervirens. The sequence continues at coordinate 561,796,619 of CM053786.1, read as the reverse complement.
TAGCACACTCATAGATTTGGTTAAGCTGGTCCTTGGACAAGATGGATTTGGTAGTGTGGGATTGTGCTAGACTAGAGCTTCTACCCAATTGGAGGCTACTGTTCTAGATACAAATGTGAATGAGCGTGTTCAGAATTGTAATCAGGATACTGCTAGGAGTGGAAAATGTGTTCCTTCCTATTAAGTATGAGGAAGCTTTAGTGGGTGCAATTGAAGTCCTAGTTTGAGGTTTTCAGTTGGCAGTTGTGTGCAGGGAGTTTCGATCATATGCTCCCAAAATGAGGAGCTTGACTCTATTTCCATGATCTAGCCAAGAATATTGATAGCTTGAGAGTTTAAAGAGTATCTTGAGGAAGGGATTCTTGGAAGTGGGGAGCCTTTTCAACTTGTTAGCTTCCTCTAGGGATAAGGTTACCCATGCTAAGAACTGAACCTTAATGGAGTCATGTGTCTAGAGCAGGTTGGAGTATGGTTACAATGGTGTTGCAGTTGTGTGTGCAGAGAATAGTTCTTCAGATTTATGTAGTTTGTTAGTTATGCTTATTATGTTTGGTTGCATGTGTGCATGGGTTCGTTAAAGTGGAAGAATTCTCTGGCATTATATTTTTAACTTTCTTATCTAAAGTAGGTTGGTTTTGGTGTAATTTTACCCTGTAGTGTTGGAATAAGATTTTGTATTGGTAATTGACAAATTGTTAGCATTGAACACTTTGCATGGGTTTCTAGGATAACCAATTTTTTATTGTAAAGTTTTGTTTTATATTGTTGATGAGGGCCCAAATAGAGTCCTCAATTTACTGATTAAAAACATTATTTACCTTAATTTCTTATCTTGACTATTATAGATCTAAGATATCTAGGCATAGCTGATAAATGACTCCATTTCATTCTTGTGGAGAAACTTAAACGATTATTTTATGGTTCCCTTTCACCTTCCATTTAGTCATCTGTTTAACTGTGCTTTATGACCTTTTATCTCCTCCACATTTGGTGGGAAATATTTGCTTTTCTTGTCATGTTCTTTATGATGGTAATCATCCCCTCGTCACATCCTTTATTATAGTAACTATCTCCTCGGTTGCAATTCCTGGATAACATTATAAAAGTGTGCTCCATTGCTTCCATATCTCATCATCAAGCTCAAAATAACTATATTGGACACATTTGGTCTGATGGTAGCGCTTGTTTTGACAATTTCAAGCATGTGAACCTATGCTTGCTGAAGTCTTCCACTAGTGCCCTTAAAGTTTCATTAGAACATTTTGGACTATTTATCTCAGCTAGATCAAAGGGCTTTGGGATCACTAACAACTAGAGAGACCTGACCAACAAGGAAAAACACTTTCTTCTTCTACATTCATTTCCTCTTCTTGAACCTTGCCGACTTCCCCTTACTAATGCTTCAGTGTATGCACAATGATTCAATCTGGTGAAAGTTCATTGGACTTAACTATGTTATATGGTAGGGAATAATATGATGGCCTTTAGGTGGGCTCATACTATAGTTATTGACAATACAAACTAGTCTTTTAACTATCTCTCCTCCCTTATCTCTTTCTCCAAGCTTCATGGGAATAAAGTCCTGTACAAATAAGGTTTAGACTTTAGAGCTTATAAAGGGGAGTTAGTTTACCCACATTGTTGTAATTGTTTACACTTCATTCTATAACTCATGTATGGTAAACTCATTGTTGTAATTGTTTACACTTCATTCTATAATTCATGTATGGTAATTTTTTATAGTTCATTCTATCACTCACATAGTTGACAGTGCCCTATGCATAAATGTCCATTTGTTCCATGTTGTATCAGCAATTGTTTCTTATCCAAGCCATTTAATTTTCAACCTTTTAAATCTCTACAAAGGTAAAGTTGGAGTAGGAAAAATTTTCTTCTCAAAGGTGTCATCTGATTGTAAAGTGTCCATTACATTATCTATTGAACTAGATATGTCTTGTTTGTTGAACAAACAATGGAATGGACACTTTACAATTAGAGGACACCTTTGAAAAGAATTTTTTTTCTGCTCCAACTTTATCTTTGAAGAGATTTAAAAGGTTGCAAATTAAATGTCTTGGATAAGAAGCAATTTCTTGATACAGCATAAAAAAAAATCGATCAACCGTGGTGGAAATTTCAACCAATGCTTTTTAGTTTTCTACCAACCATTGGTCGAAATTTCCACCAACTAAAAAAAAATTGACCAACCATTGGTGGAAATTTCCACCAATGCTAAAAAAATTCGACCAAACATTGGTGGAAATTTCAACCAATGCCTGTTAGTTTTCCACCAAGCATTGGTCAAAATTTCCACCAATCAAAAAAAATTTGACGAATGGATTGGTCAAATCAAAAAAAAATTGACGAATGGATTGGTCAAAATTTCAACCAACATTGACAAATTAGGACCACCAAAAATTTAAAAAAATTTATGAATGGATTGGTCAAAATTTTGACCAAACAATAAAACTTTGATGAACATCTTGGTCAAAATTTTGACCAACTTGGGTGGAAATTTTGACCAAAATTGGTTGAAAATTGAGTTCAAATTTACTAGTATATATAGTTATGTTTAAAAGCTTGTGTCAATAATCAATAGGTTTAAATAGTCCAGTCAAGTTAATGCTGGTTGGGAACAAATAATTGTTTGTTTTATTATACCTAATCTGATGATATTTCTACAGGAATTTGTAATCAACCTAGCTAATCAGCAACTAGACCAATTGACTTATATACATCCTAACTCATTTCTTATATAGTTATGTTTAAAATCTTGTGACCATGCTACCTATTAAGTGATTTTTATTGTTTATATACTTACATATACATATGTATATATATGTGTATATACATATATATATATATATGTGTGTGTGTGTGTGTGTGTGTGTGTGTGTGTGTGTGTGTGTGTATACATATATATATATATATATATATATATATATATATGTGTGTGTGTGTGTGTGTGTGTGTGTATACATATATATATATATATGTATGTATGTATTTGTATATATATATACATACATACATATATATATATATACATGTATATGCATATGTATATATATGTATGTATGTATGTATGTATATACATACATACATATACATTGATCAAAAGGGCATGACAACAAAATCCAAGATCTTGGTGCAGGGGCCCTAGGTCCTAAATAAGGTGTTCAAATGCCAGGTAGGATAGTATAGAAGGTCAATAAGCATCCACGTTGACACAAGATAGTTTAGGCAATCTCAAACATGTATTTAGGCAAGTTGTTTACACATTGTAATAAGGTTATAGGAAAGTCAAAGGTTGGTCAATGATTGGTCAAACATTGTGAGTTGACCAAAAATCTCCATTTTTATGTTTTATAATATTTTTTCATATTGTGGTATAGTTTTGAAGGCATGTGGATTCTTTTATTTGAAGTTTATGTAAAAGTTGTAAAAATTGCAAAAATTGCAATAAAAGTTGTCATGCAACTTTTTGCATTTTTTCTTGTAATCTAGAAGTATAATAGTCAGATCATTATTTTGATCGAACATGGAAGGATGAAGTTGTAAGGTATAGAGTTGTGACCAATAAATTGATTATCTTCAACCTAGTCTATTGTTGGAATAGTACTGTACAGATTTGGAATGAAATAGCAATCCTTTTGGTGGGAAAATCACGCACAGTTAGATTAAATCTTTCTAAAAAAAATTTGCAGAGTGATAATCAGTTTGTAAATGGTGTGAATGTGTATTCATGAAACTTTAATGTAGAATGCAGATAGACTAATGATGAACTAGAATAAACCCAAGATATCATCCTTAGAATGTAATCTCTACGAGTGTCTCATGTTTCCCTAACTACAACTACTAAAATAGCTCTTAGACCAGCATCTTAGTGATAGTTCTAGAATGGTAATATGCTAAAAAATGTAGATCTACAAGGATACATGCAAGATCTAGGACTAAAAATGTAGATTATATGCTATCAAAATGGACGTGCAATAAACTAACATGTAATAAATGATGCTAAATAACATAAAAGCAATGCTAAAAATGTTATGAACTTGTTGAAATGACAATGCTAAAATGATGAATCAAAATGTGTCTATAGTGCAGATGCCTAAAACTTGGGTACTTTGGCTCTTGGATTTCCCTCCTATTTATAGGATTTCAGAAAGGGTAGGTGTAAGAATTAGGATTTTCACCTTTGACTAATGGGTGAAAGTGAAATTGAAAATATCTCATAAGAGACAAGGAGGAAGAGTGAAACAAACTTGGTTTTGAGGATAATTGAGGATATTTCTAATTCTTTTAAAATGAAAAAGGGGGATTTTCAATTTTGTGAGGATAAATGATTTTGTTGATTTAATAAATGTCTTATTTATTCTCAACACTTTATCTTTTTCTTCCTCCTTTTTTTTGAATTTCATTTTATGAATTTGAATTGTTTTTCTCCTCTTTTAAAGTTGATTTAGGTCTTGTCGATTTGATAGATGATTAATGACCTAATGTGATTTTTGATTTGAAAGTCTGTTGTGTTTCTTTTGATTTTCTCTTTAATTTGCACTGATTGATCAGATTTGCATGATTTAGGTCTTTGTTGATTTTTGGGTGCCTACACAATTTTTGTTATGTTTTTAGAAAGTTCAATTTTTGAGGATTGATGAATGCAGTAACTTGTTTTTTTCGAATAGGAGAAAGTGGTTTTAGTTTTGGATTTTATTAAGCCTATTGTTTACCCTTCCCTACAGTTAGGGTTTGAAGGAAAATAACAAATATCTTTTAATTCCCAAAGTGAAAACTCTTGATGGTTGGTGAATAGAAGGGTATGGGGAAGGGGAAGACATTCTTGGTTTTTGTTTTAAGAACTTCCACCTATCTATATTGTTCCTTCAACATCTTAGTCTCAAGTTTCAATAGTCAAATTGTTGGACATGCTGACAAACTAGGATTACATTGCAAATATTAGATACAGACTGCACATTGAGTTTTGTTCATTGTTTTGGTTACCTTTGAAGGCCAATTGATCTTGAATGAAACAAGGACATTAAACTATGATCTAATCTTTCACTTTCATGCTTTAATTGAAGGTTTCTAGAAGTGTTTCCATTCATATTTGTTGACTATCATAATACTCTCCAGTTTGTAGGCAGATTTGATGACTCAATTATGAAATAGCTATTCCATGAATATAAGTTTCTGATTCTCATGGAATGTCTTGTTTCCAATGTGTATCATAGCAACTAACTATTCTATATGCATTTGTGAAGGAGGGAATGAAGTATTTTGGTGATCACCATAACTAATTTAAGGAATTTTACATTGAAATTGTTGGGTATGCTACAGTAGTAGCACATTGGCCTTATGGGATAGCTAATTGGGAAAGTATAGATTGAGGAAGCCCTAGTTTTTAAGGGTTTTGAAACACAAATTGGGGCTTTTGTACTTGTGGGGTTTTTTAACTCAAATTGATTGCAGATTCCCATAATTCAACTAATTTAATGAGACAATGGATAATCATGAAGTTTGGGGGTAAGTTTCACTCATAGTTGCTTTGCAAACCATCATCTAGGAGGCCTAAATTGTTGATCAAGCATTAAAATAGAGACTATTTTCCAAAATAGCCCTATCTATTCTTTTTGGCATGTTAAAGTTTTCAATAAAGGGTATCTAAAAAACTTATATGTTTTCTTAGTGTTTTGGAAGTCTTAAAAGTTATGCATTTTATAAGCTTGCTAGAGACCTAATTGGTAGGGCTACTAGGCCTATCTTGTGCATTTTCTAGTTTATGATCATAATGAGTTTGTGGAAGGGAAGAACCAGTTGAATCACCTTATAGTTGATATCTTAAGACCATTAAAACCAAATTGTATCATAGTATAGGTCTCAGAAAATCATTTAAATGTTGGAGGCGTTAAAGATCATTTTATTACATTGAAACTTCTAGATTTTTTCTTTTTCCTTACTCTTTTTTATTTGTTCTTCATCCCACCATAACATATACACACATACATATATACATACATACATACATATACATCCATACATATATACGCATACATGCATACATACATACATACATACATACATACATACATATATGCATACATCTACACATGCAATTTTATCACCTTGTTCAACTAACTTTACTTTCAAATGAAAATTTAGGAAGTAAAATATTTAGGTACATTTTCAAAAAGAAACTAAATTTTTTATTGGATAAAAATATGATATTTTTTTCATATGGATAATAACATTAATCATTGATCATTTTCTCACCCTTTTTAGAGGGTTATGTATAAGGCATTTTACTAGTTTAGGATTCTCCATTTCAAGCTTTAGCATTTCAGACATTTTTGAGGCCTTGTATCCTAGGTTTATCATTTTTTCTCATTCAATATTGCTCTTTATTTGAATATTTTGTTCTTGATTTGCAGTTTTAATTCTTTCTATTTTCTAACATCTTGGTCTTCACCAAAGTAATAGAGTCATGGGAACTAGTGACAACAATAACATTAAATGGAAACCAGTAAGTGTCTTGTGCAGAGAATATGGCTTTTTTTATACCATGAAGGCATAGACCCATTTTATCATCATAGTCAAGGGCACTTTTTTGGTTCAATAAACATGTTTTTCATATTGAGTTTCTACACTCCATAATTTTACAATCTTGCTTAACTTAGAAATCTTAGATTGCTAGGTCTTTACAGAATCCAATCAAGAAATTGGGTGAGATCTTCTGATGAGGTTATCATACCAGCTCTATTGCTTTGATAAAAGAAGGTAAGAATTTGAATGTAATTTATATGAGGTATTTTGTGTCCTTTGTAAAAGTGTTTTACTATTTCCTAGGCTTAATTTGTAGATGAATTTGTTGCCTAAACTACTTTCTATTCTTTGTGCTAATTGTGTGAATGATGTTTGAATCGTCATAATCAATGGCCAAAGTGAAACTTACCTTGAACCCTTACCCTAAGTTGCAAACAAAGATTACCTTGAACCCTTACAATGAAAAATGAAAATTACCTTGAACCCTTACCTTGAAATTAAGCAAGTTGGAAATAGAAGAGGATGAGAATGAACCCTTACCTTGAAAGCAAGTTCCAAATAGAAGAGGACATGAAAAATAGAAATTAATCCAGCAACCTTACCTTGATAGCATTGAAAAGCTCTTAATTGGTCACGCCTAAAGCTTCCTACCCACACTTTGTTGCTTGAATAAATGGAGTTTCACTTTTATTTTCTTTATATATCTCTAAAAACATCAAAATTTTGATGCCAAACTTAACTATCATCAAAATTCTGACACTAAACTTAACTGTCGTCAAAATTTTGATGTTATCGAGATCAATTTTTTTTTTAAATGAATTTGACAAGCCAAATTGGTTTTCCATCGAAAATTAAGGTCAAAAATGACCCCCAAATGTACTAGTGAACCCAAATCATTATGGGAGTGAGATGAAATAATGAAGGATTGAACAAGTTAAGTACAGAGCAAGGAAGGCTAATTTTGATAAGAAGATCAGACATAGAAACCTAGCAGTGGAGGAAAGAATAGAGAAAATTAGATAAGGAGATCAAGTTTAGATATTGAAGAGAGAAGATCCATTAACAACTTTGTGAGATAAAACTGAAGGATCAAGTACTGAGACATTCTAACCTATGAATTAGGGAAAATAGCTTAATAGAGTGATTTTAATAGACCTTGTTCAAATCTCCTAATGGAGTACTTACTTCATTGTAAGTTTAAATCCTTTAATCAAGATAGACTTAACAGGCTTGTAATGCTTTTAACCAAGAAGACCTCTCATAGGGTAGACCATTAGAAGTGATCAAATTGTAGCCCTAATGGGCAAACTTTGTTATTGCAACAATAAAGATTTGTGCTTCTCATCCCCACCCCAATTTTACCTATACCTTGGAGGGTTTCTAGGTTACCAAAATCTTTGTGTTATGAGTTTACATTTTAATGTTCATGGATGTTATGCTTAGATAGATTACATTTTAGTTATATAGTTTATGATCATATGGTATGAGATCTAAGATCTGAGATGGATTAGGAGTGAATGCAATTAATCTATTATTTTGTTCAAGTAGTGAAAAATTTAGAGATTCGGATTCACCACCTCCCCCCCCCCCCTCTCAATATATTGTGTTCCAATAAGACTTCCAAAAATTGGTATTAGGGGATGTTCTCTTGAACGAAGTCTAACAACTTGAGAGTTTAGATCTTGGAAATGGAGATTGAAAATTTGGGAAAGATCATTGAGAATTGGATGATTAATATCCAGATAATACTGCAACAATTTGAAGTAGCAAAAGAAGAGTTAAGGTAATCCTTAAAGAAAAAGAAAGATATGGCCATCCAGTAGAATGACACACTACATAATGAGGTTGATACCAAAGGATTGCTCAATAGTGGAAATATCGGCAATAGTGATGCAACAATAGCATATCTATTAGAGAAGCAACATTCTAAGTGAAGAAGTCAAAGGACTGAAGAGAGAACATGAAATTCAGTCAATAAGACTAAGTGTGGTGAAGATAATATTATGGTTGAATAAGACAAAAGACAAATGGCTACCAGTCTTGAAGAAAGGTCACATAATATGTACAAGCTTACAAACAATTAGTTGGAAATGATGAACTAGTTGCTACTTGAAAATTAAGAGTTAAACAAAAAGGACATGGAGATCACAAATCTAAGACCACAGAGTGACTAACTAAAGAATGAGTTAAGATTTGAGAAATAAGTTTTAGAAATAATGAATGAGCCAAGTGAATCTATAAGATACTTTGAAGAACTGATGAGATAACTAAGGTCATTTAGTGATACTTTTGGTCTAGAACATATCAAGCATTCTTCATCTACTGAAAGAGGAGAGTCATCGAAGAATGGAGAGCAAAGAAATATAAAATCTAAAGGAAAACCTACATGTCATCATTGTGGTAAACTTGGACACACAAAAAACATTTGTAGAAGAAAGAATGGTATGAAAAACCCTAAATCTAAGTTTACTAGTAACTATTTTAATTGCAAGAAGCAAGGACACCAAGCACATGAATGTAGGTTAAAGGCAAGTGATGCACCTACTACACCTAGATTTAAAGAACATTGATACATTTTTGAGAAATATGGACATAGAGCTCAAGAATGCAGATCCAAAGAAAAATCCAACTAGACATCTAAAAGGCAAGTTCATTCACCTAAGCAAGGTGACTTTCAAAATTGGGGTTACAAAACATGGTATGATTATCATTATTGTGGAGAGTATGGACACATTCTAGAAAATTACATTAAGAGACATTTCAAAGGAAATTATAAGAAATGGTTGAATGGAAACCTAGTCTATTTTAGTTGTTCAAGGTTGGAAATGTTAGTAAGAACTATAGGACCTGAGCACCGACACCAAATAATGAACACAACAAAGAAAAAGGCAAGGTTGAGATGAAATCAATTGGACAAAAGATAGTAGATACTAGAGGTAGTGGATCAAGTGAAGTTGAGATCACCCAATCCAATGTATCAAGTGATCACACCTCATCCAAATAAGAGAGAGAGGTATGCAAGGGACTGCACACTTGAATGATATATTATACACCATTTCCCAACAAGAAATGTGATTAAAAGTCCATATCAGTATGAATCAAGATGCACTGGGACAAATATGAGAGAAGATTTGGACAATAGAATCAATTACACTATTAAGTGTTGGGCGTGAGTAATACTATGTGTATTGACTAAGCATTGCAATATAGACCAAAATTTTACAACAATCGAGATGATGTGTTTGCCAAGCTAAATGATATTGACTATGCTAAGTTATTAGGACCAAGCATTTGAGCGTAACATGTTAAGGCTGAGATAGTTTTAATGTACTTGCCAGAGTAGAATACATTTATCACAGACCTAAATGAACAAATTGAAGGTATATATCAAATTTTTGGTACTCATTTTTATCTAGCAAGTGATTTCAGTGCACAGGCGATTCAATGCAATTGAGTTGACTTCAACAATATAACAACTAGTGAATCATAGTGTGTCATCAGCAAAGATTTGAGAAATTGGTTAAGTAAGGTTTTACCATACCATGTTGAGTTGATTTCAAAATTCTTGAAGTGAAGTTGTTTGAATCCTAGATACAAAAAATGGCATCCACTACATCTATATCCGAAAACGAAATGTTGAAGGAGAGTAATGCATAGATTGTGAGGAATGATCAATGTCCTCCACCCAAATTCAATGACTACCCTAAAATTGCAATGACTAGAGACACATTTATCACCCTATCATTGATACCACCAAGAGTTTTAATGGTTCACAATGTGAGTTCATGTTACATGTGCAAAGTTATAGGGATTGGAGACTGAATTTTGAGCAACTTATGAGAATTTTTGTGATAATGGAGTTCTAAAGGATGTGAACAAAATTGTTGCCATGAAAGGGATTACCCATGCTCTATCATTATTGAAATTATTCAAGGTAGAATGGATCAAGATTATACTGAGTCAAGTACATCATATAAAAATATGGTTAGAAGATGGACCAGTCAAGATAAACAAGGAAATCATTCACCAAGTTACTAGTTATCCCAACTTGGACAAAGTGAAGATAATGAGATGTGCCACAAAAGATGTCATTGAACAATAGATGAAGTGAAAATGGAATATTGATTGAGGAATGTCAATAGATCAGATCAAAGATTAGGTTATTGAGTTTGTTGTGCATGTAATTGCACACAAACTATATCAGTCAAGCCAACTAAATAGTGTTCCATGTATTGTAAATGACCTTGGTTATAATATTGTAAAGAAAAGATCATACTTATGATCAAGTTGAGCTAGAGCTACAACAATTGTTAGAAAATCTTGGACCAATAAAGAAGGAGAAGAAAACTTCTTGTAATTTTGGTTCATTGTTAGTTAGTATATTTTTAAATGTACACAATTCATTTCCTATTGTTAGGACATATGCATGGGATAGGAATAGATTCATCACTGAATAGCTAAATGACCTTATCAAATAATTGAGAGAAATTTTTGAGGCTATTATGAATAAGTATTTTGATGAGTTCAAAAACAAGATGAAGAATAGGATGAGGATTCCAAAATCAGTGGTAGATCACTATTTTGATGATATATGTTTTATGGTGGACGCATATAATACATATGCTCAAGAAATGTTACCAAGGGTTACATGGTTAAGGCCAATGCAATGTAAAGTTAATGTAGATGAATTCACTGTAGCAATTACTACATTTTCATCTAAGGAGATAGACCAGAATGTTGAGCCCTTTGAAAATTATGAGATAGCCAACATCAAAATTATAATGCAAATAAAGTGCCCAAGATGGATAGAAAACGAAAGAAGATGTTTTAAGATCTTGAGTGCAAGATTGGCATAGGTTAGCTTCATATAACTGAAGGAAAAGGTGAGGGTGAAGAATCTAGTGAAGAATAAAAAGGCAAAGATCTAGTTGTTGCTAAGCCCAAGGAAAATAAACAAAAGTGTTGATTGTTGATCCTAAGGTGAAGGAGGATCTAAAGGGAAATGTGAAGAAAGTAGTTGAACCTAAGCCAAAGAGGAGGATAATAACTAGATCCAAGACAACTTAGACCCTAGCTACAAAGACAAAGGGAAGCCCAACAAAAAGGAAAAAGACTAAAGTAACCGAATAGAGCCTACCAAAGAGGCCAAGAAGGAAATTGATTGTGACAACTGATGAGGAGGAGAAAGATGAAGAAGAAAATAAGTTTGATGATTTGAGAAAAGTTTAAATTGTAGATAGACTACCTCCAATGACAATTGATTAGGTATGTGTGAAGATTAGAGGATCATCTAGTGTAGAAGATTTTAAGAAGATTAATTATGATTCTTTGAATAAAGATGATCGAAAGATTGACAAGGCTATGATGGATATTATGATAAAATTTAGATATACACCTATAGAATTAGGTGAGGGAAATCCTAAACATTTGTATAATAAATTAGATTCTAAATGGAAGTGGGTATTATTCACTAAGAGACAAATAAGGGAGACTACTTTATCAAAAACAATGGTTGACCTAGGAAAGACACATATGTCTATTGTACTAAAAGATTTTATAATAAATTTGTACCTAAAGAGAGTGCATACAAAATTTTGAAGAATAAAGAAGATGAAGATGAAAAAAAGAGCATTTTTATATGGGAGAAATCTTTTGGATTGCTAGTTCCATTCGAAGAAGATGAAGAGGAAGAGGGAAGAGATGTTGTAGAGTTAGAAGGTCAAGATGATGATGAAGAAATTGAAAATTTAGAAGAAGAAGTGAGGAAATTAGTAGAGGGGAGTGAACAAGATGATGTTGTCACTATAGAGGAAATTTGTGATTCATCACCACAAAATAAGAATGTTTACTGAGGAAGATTTGAGAAATGCTAAATCAGATACCTCAAACACCTCTCTTCCATGCACCAATCTAGTTTTTTCTACAAATGCAAGATTGTCCATGGATTGATAGTGCATCCATTAATGGTTTTCAAGTTACATCAGTTAAAATTACATTAGACATGAGTGTTGAGCGGCATGGCAAGGCAATTATTGTGCTTCCACAATTTACTCATGCCACAGATGGCAAAACAAATGAGAAAGAGACAAAAGAGAAGGAAGAGTTGATAGAGCTTGAGAAACCTAAAGAGAAAGAGATAATTCAAGCTCTTATTTAACTATTGAGTTCCATCTCAAATGATACATTACTTGTTACACATGTTCAATAGGTTATATCAACTCTACATGAGCAGACACCTAGGCTAAGGACAAAGGGAAAACGATTGCAGGTATCACTACTCAAGTATAGTACCCCTAGGTCACAGTCATTGGTACATAAGGTTGATGCACCAGAGGATATAGTCAGTTTAGATGAGGTCATCAAACTACCTAAAAATGATCTAGACAACATGACCCTAGAGAAAATGCAAAATTTACAATTTTTGTTGAGTCGCAAGACAAAGCAAGATAAAAATAAGAAGATAATTGAGGCAAAAGTAGGTACTACATGATATTAAGGACATTTTTTTATTCTTTTGATATTCATGATGTAAATGAGTGACATCCAATTTTGGATTAGCTGCATTATATAGTAATGATAAAGTACACAATGAGGATATAAAGACCAATGATAAAATGATGAGATGGTTTGAGAAGAGATTAAAGAGCATAAAATTTTGGAGAAAGTCTCAACAAAACCTATAGTAAGGTAGATTGAGCTTTCTAACCTTGTAACAAGTCTAGAAGGAATTTTGAAATTTAGTCATTCTTTGTACATGAAACTTTGTGATGTTGATTTCTTCACATTGGATCGAATCAACACTCTATTGATCAAATATTGGAAGACATGAAGGCTTATACTATTTCATTAAGCAAGAATGCAAGTTCAAGCTCACATTCATACAATAAATTGATATTTGATAAGGGAAGATTAGTTGAGTTGATATCTAGAGACAATAGCATTAGGAATAAATTTATTTCTATTCAATTCATGTTACTACCCCATTTGGAAATAATTTTGAGAGAGATATGTGGCCCAAAATCTAATAAAGAGAGATGCACATCTCTCTATAACAAAAAGATTAATTAATCTAGTTGCTCAACTAGAAATTCAAATTCAAGTCCTAGAATCAGTGAGAACAACATGGAACCAAGGACTAGAGGTGATTTTGTCTTATCATAAAACATTTTTGGACAAGTATAAGATGACCCGTGAAAACCCTAAGCCATAAAGTGACAAAAATAAGGTGGAAATCCTCATGACAACATAAAGGGGGAAATTATCAATGACAACATAAGGGGGAAATTATCATGACATAAATTATCATTTAGAAATCATTAAGAAAAGGGAAAATCATTTATGCATTCAATCAACACAGAAGAAGTCAGAAGATCATATTAGAAGCAAAGTTATCAGATGAGTTGACATCAGAGTTCACAGACATGTATATGTTGTATAACAGAGTTAAGGTTTTGTAGACCAAATCACAGTCTCAAGGAGAGTTCTATTTTTTATTTTGAATGGATTGCTAAGTCATGACAAAGTATTTTTGTCACTAATGTCAAAGTGGGAGATTAATTATCTCTAAGCCTTTTTTCCTATTAGCATCCAATACTTAGTCATTTTTTAAGTAGTGTTGGTTTGTCATCATTGCAACTGAGTCATCCTAAGAAGGCTGAGCTACATGGACTTTTTTATATTTCATTACATGTCAAGTAGGTCAAAGGTTGTCGAGAACCCTAGTATAGACTAGGCTAGTATACATGCCAAGTAGTACAATGGAGATCGAGTGATGTAAAATTAACTTATGCTAAGTGAGTTAGTATATGTCAAGCAAATAGAAGCTAAGAGACATCATGAATGTTAGTTATGATCAAGTCATGGAATATTCAATTATTGTGGAAACCAATTCTGGCATATGAGTTTATAATGGAATAAACACTTATGTAAAACATTTTGGCCAACTTCTATATGACATTTAAGGATTGTAGAGATAGTTAAGGAGGAAATTATGCATTTTGTTAGAAGACATTAATCCCAAGAAAGGAAAATTAACCAATTAGAAAATCATAAGGGTAAAAAGAAAAAAGTATAAATTGTGAATCATTGATTATGATAGATCTATGAATAAATTCTTGGTAGCTAAGAATGATAATAGTTGGTTGTGGCATACAAGGTTACATCATGTAAATTTTGAGAGCATCCTTAAGATATGATAGAAGAAATGTGTAAGAGGCTTCCCTCCTATTACTAACCTAACAATGTAATGTATAAAGATTGTTAACTAGGAAATCTAGCCACTTCTAGTTTTTCAAGCAATTCATTTAACTCTAAACAAGATTTAGAGTTAGTTCAAACTTACTTGTGTGTACCTATAAGGACTAAGAGTGTATTTGGTGACAAATACTTTATGTTGTTTATTGATGATTTTTTTAGAATGATTGTGATTATGCTTATCTATTTGAAGGAAAAGTTAAAAACCTTTCACATGTTCAAGGTCCACAAGGAAAAGGTGGAAAGGGGGACCTGTAAGGCATTGAAATGCCTAAGATCATACTAGGGAGGTGAGTTAACCTCACAAGAATTTGAGAGCTACTATCAAGATCCTAGAATTAGAAGACAAATGCCAACTCCTAGGACACCATAACATAATGGTGTTGCAAAGAGAAGGAACTAAATAATAATAAACTCAGTGCAAGAAGTTGGGTCTCACTTTTGGCCAAAAAGTGGAAGTGTTTTTTTTTGTTTTTAGAATTTCTTGTCAAATGATGGTAGAATTTGAGGAACTTATACTTTGAATATCAAAACATTTTAGTAATAGAAATTGAAGTGCTCAGAGTCTTCCTTTTGAATATGTAATTTATTTGAATAATTATATGACATATTTTTTTTTTTGTATGGATCTTTAGAAACCACATTTTCAAAATGCCTATATCAGGACTATACCACGCTCATGTTTAGACACAAGAATTCAACACAAATAAATATTTTTTTGTGAATCCTTTTAAAGGAAGTTTCCTAACACTCTAAAGATTGATGAGAATAATTTTTCTCAATTTTTATTGATTTTTTTAAATTAAATTTGAATTAATGATTAAGCTAATTTTTAAAACATCTCATGTATGGACACCATAATTTAATCAAAATTTAAAATTTTCAACTTTTTTTTAACTTCAAAAGAATTGTGTGCAGATTGATGACATGTAAGTTAATTTAAGAAATGTCAAAAGTTAAAAACAGTTATTGAAGTTTTAGTGAATCTCACTATTTTGTGTTTAGGTGACACTTTTGATTAATAAATAATGTAAAAAGATTAAAAAGAACTCATAACACTCTAAAATTTACATTTATGAAATTAGGATTGTAAGATCTATAATGGGTTTTTGTTTTGTTAAAAAAATTGATGAGGAAGACCTTATAAAATTTTTGGCAATGCCTGAAATCATTGATTAATTGCCTTAGTCGAAATTTGATAGATAAAGACATAGGCCTAGTCCCACAAGGACTATACCATGACTTTCCCTAGGGAAAAAGTTGATGCCAATGGGAAATTCCTACCCATGGCTTTAGAATCAGGTGCTTGATTTTCAATTCAAAAATCAAGAGCCCAATTTCAAAATCATGCACTCGATTATTTAAAATTTGGATGGCCAATTTATAAATTAGGCACGTAGTCATTGGGCCCCAAAAGATGACCCAAAAAGCACAAAAAAATCATTGCAATCATTCTTTGATAGTCCTAAGCTACAATAGTAGAACTTTGTCCGATTAGTCTATTTTCTTGTCATCTTTTGTATTTTGCAAGCTCTGATTGATTTGAATTCAAAATTGGTGCAAACATGGGATCAAAACAATGAATAAAGAAGAATAAAATGTCCCCTTTCTTTTTTATATGATATTTAAAGCCTCTAATTAGATTTTAAACTCAAACAACCAATATTTCAAAAGATCAACCAATTTCTCAATAAAACCCAAATCGGGTATGCCCGAAATGGTGCCAAAAACTTCACAGCTTCACATATTATTAATAAATCTAAAAGTAGAAATTTTTACAAAAATTTCACCAAAATAATAGCCTAAAAAATTAAATTTCTATATTTGTATAGATTCTACACAACAACTTCCAAACGAAGGACAAAAACAATGCTCATCGGGCTCCTGAAAATAACACAAAATAGCCCAAAAACACCACAAAACACTAATAATATTTCATAGAAATATATCCACAACCCAATACATTTATTCAAATCTATTTTAACATCTAAATGTCTGCAATACTGTAGCAAACCAAACTAATATGAAATACTCAACCAGAAACACCAAACTCT
Source organism: Cupressus sempervirens (assembly GCA_028749045.1). Classification (NCBI taxonomy): domain Eukaryota; kingdom Viridiplantae; phylum Streptophyta; class Pinopsida; order Cupressales; family Cupressaceae; genus Cupressus; species Cupressus sempervirens. Next base: position 561,779,772 of record CM053786.1, on the reverse strand, counting down.
TACAAGAAACACACCCGAAAACTCATAAATTTGCACTATTCAACACAAGGGAAAACTTTGCATGAGCTTGCACATGGAATGGACTCAAAATCCTATCCTTAGCCTTCCTATAAACCTAAAAACTCCTATCCTTGGGTCTCCTTCTCCACAAGTTTGGCAACCTCTGAAGAACAACAAGGAAATGAGCAAAAATCAAGTTCCAGAATGAGCCCGAAATGCCTCCAAACCCCTTTAAAAGAGAGCATCACCCTAACTCAGGACCAAGAGGGGGTCAATAATACATATTTTAATAATAATTTTCATTTATTAATCCATTGGTTTCCAAATATTAGCCCCTTTTCCCAAAACTTCACCTTTTGAACCTGCCAACCTTAGCAAAAGTTATTATTTTTAAATTATTTGAAAAGGGGACATGACAAGTCGTCCCTCACAAAAATTGCTTGTCCTCAAGTAATGAAGGTTGGGATGCTCAAGAATATGTGCTCCTTCCCAAGTTGCGTCCTCTAATGGTAATACTTTCCATTTAACCAAATGCTCTATGATGCTCTTATTTCTCAATATTTTCTCTCTTGTATCCAAAACCTCTTATGGTATCAAAACTAATTTCCCTTCATCATCAAGAGGTGGTAATTTTGTAGATACTATGTTTTTCTAGCCTAGAACCATCTTTAGGCAAGAGACATGGAAAACATTATGTATTTTGTTGTTTGGTGGGAGCTTCAATTCATAAACTACCTCTCCTACCTTCCTGATGATCTTATAAAGCCCATAGAACCTTGGCTTGAGCTTCTCTGCCCCACTCCTCTTCAAGGTGCTTTGCTTATAGGGCTGCAACCTGACAAATACCCAATCTTGCACCTCAAAATATCTTTCAATCCTTTTCCTATCAGCATACAACTTCTGTTGGTTCTGTGTATGTTGTAGATTATCCTTGAGGGACCTTATTATGTCTTGGCTTTGCTTGATGAAATCACTTGCTGCAGGTACTCTGCTATCTGAAAGTACTAGATCAACAAAGGAAAGGGCATCATAACCATAAAGAGCATAAAAATGAAGCATACCAATAGATATGTGATGAGATGTATTGTAACAATACTCCCCTAGGTGTAACCATTTCACCCAAGCATGTTGTTGATTTGAAACATAGTTCCTCAAATATCCCTCTATCCATTTATTAACTATCTTTGTTTGTCCATCTATTTGAGGGTGATAGCTAGTACTGGGAGTGAATTCATCTCCTATAAAATGAAATAGCTCCTTCCAAAAAGAGTTGAGGAATCTACTATCTTGGTCACTAACAATGTTTCTAGGCAAGCCATGTAACCTAAAAATTTCCTTGAAGAATAATTCAGCCACTTGTGATGCCTTCAAATTAGATGTGATGGGAAAGAAATGTGCATACTTAGTTAGTCTATCTACTACCACATATATGCAATCCTTACCTTGAACCTTGGGCAACCCAGTGATGAAGTTCATGAAAATACTTTCCTATTTTTTTCAAGAATAGAAAGTGGCTACAACAACCCTGCAGAAAAAATTTGATCACTCTTGCTTTGTTGGCATACCATACATTCCGTAATGTGTTTAAGGACATCCTCCTTCATACCCTTCCATGCAAACCACTCTCTAAGTTTCTTGTATGTCTTGAAGTATCCTTGATGACTAGCCAAAGGTGTGTCATGAAAGGCCCTCAATATCCTCTCCTTAATTTTTGATCCTGGCACTAAGAAGATCTTGTTCTTGTAATAAATCAATTCATCAAAAACCTTTTACCTATTATAATCCACTAACTTATCCAAAATCTTGGTGGCAAAGGAATCTTTAGCATACTCTAAAATTATGGAGACTTTCCAATTAGCAGAGATAGATGTTAAGGAACACAAAGTGGGCTTTCTTGAGAGAGCATCAACAACCACATTATTCTTTCCTTTCATGTATTCAATATAAAAATCATAAGCTTGCAATTTGCTTACCTTTTTTTTTTATGATCATTCAAATCCCTTTGGTTCAAGAAGAACCTAAGGCTATTATGGTCTGTCTTTACAATGAATCTCCCACATACCAAATATTGTCTAAAGTTATGAAGTGCATGCATGATTGCCAACATTTCCTTATCATAGATGGAGTAACCTTTCTCTGATTGATTTAATTTTCTACTCTCAAATGCTATTGGATGTCCCCTTTGAGTTAGGATAGCCCCTATACCTTCTCTAGAAGCATCACATTCAATAAACAAAGGTAAAGAGAAATCTGGAATTGCAAGCACATGGCGTGAACTCATTACCTCCTTAAGCTTATCAAATATTTTTTGTGCCTCTTCTGTCCAAATAAAAGCTCCTTTCTTTTTCAAACTATTCAAGGAGGCAGCAAGCTAATAAAATCCCTTGGAAAATCTCCTATAGTAGCTACACAACCCGAAGAAACTTCTCAACTATGTAAGATTAGTGGGTGGAGGCCAATCCAAAATTGCTTGAATTTTTTGTTGATCAACCTATACTCCTTTAGAACTTATAATATGTCCCAAATATACAATCTCCATCAAACCAAACTCACATTTAGATAGCTTAGCATAGAAGGATTGGTACTCAAAGATTCCCAAAATAGTATCTATGTGCTTTAGATGCTCTTCCCTTGTTTTACTGTAAATCAAGATATCATCAAAAAATGCAAAAATAAATTTTTGAAGATGCTTGCTAAATACCTCATTCATACAAGATTGAAATGTTTTTGGTGCATTGCTGAGGCCAAATGGCATAACAAGAAATTCTAAGTGCCCATAATGACATCTGAAAGCGGTCTTTTCCACATCTTCCCTCCTCATGTAGATTTGATGGTACCCTAATCTTAAGTCAATTTTTGAGAAGTATACAAAACCATATAACTCATCAATGAGTTCATCTATGCATGGTATGGGATACCTATTTTTTATGGTCTTCTTGTTTAGAACCCTATCGTCTATACAAATTCTCATTGTACCATCCTTTTTCTTGACAAGTACCACAAATGATGCAAATGGACTAGAGCTAGGCCTTATGAATCCCATGTCTAGGAGTTCCTTAATAGTTTTTTCTATTTCTTCCTTATAACCTCTTGGATGGCAGTATGGGGTTGTTATAACTGGTTTGGCACTCAGTTCTAACTCTATAACATGCTCAAAACCTCTGTCTAGTGGTAATCTCAGAGGCAAGTCATTGAAAACTATACTATACTTATCAAGAATATTTTGAATTTCAAAATTGAAATTACCTTGATTCTTTGGAGAGCTTGTTGGATGGATTATGACTCCTACTACCCATGATACTTGTCCTCTTCGAAAAGTCCTCTCCATCCTCTTTGCGAAGACCACCTTAGGTATTCCATTTGATAAGCCTCTCAATAAGACTTCTTTCCCATTGGAATGAAATTTAAACTCCATAGTTTGTTGGTTCATGTAATAGCCTCCAATAGAGTGCAACCATTGAATACCCAATACAAGATTTGTCTTCCCAATGCCAACAACATAGAAGTCATCACATAACTCATAATCTCCTAAGGTCATCTTGAGTTATTTCACAACTTGTGTGCAAGGCATAGTAAATCCATCAGCTACAGCAACATTGAATCCCTCAAAATCTTTTGCTTTAAGCCCTCTTTTCATGACAAATCCATCATCAATAAAACTGTGAGTTGCCCCACTATCAAAAAGAACTGTCAACCTTTGCCCTGCTAGTACCCCTTGAATTTGAAAGGGATGGTATCTTGAGACTCTTGATAATGCTTCTAAAGTACCATCCTTGTTGATTTATTTTTCTTTCTCTTCTTCTTCCTTCTCCTTAGTGTCATGAAATTCCTCATGCTCATTTGAATCAAATTCGTAAGCAACTTCAATATAGTGCACTTGACCTTTCCCCAAACGTCTGTGTCCTAGAACCCATGGTTCTCTACAAGTGAAACAAAGCTTTTTCCTTTGTAATTCACTCCTAGTCTCCTCATCTACCTTTTTTTTGCTACATTTATCACATTCTTTCTTATTTTATTTTTGAGCTTTCTTCCACTTATGTCATGCTCCCTCCTATACTCTTTCTTAGGCATCAAAGTGTTCATTATATCCACATATTCTCTAAAAGGAACCGAACTACAAAAGTCATAGTCTAAGCCATTGTAAGTAGCTCTTAATGCAATCAAGTTACCTATAACCTCTTCCACAGGACTAAGGGTTGGATTTGGTACTGATGGCTCATCTATAGGCAGGAAAATAGTTTTTGTTGATTTAGAGGATGTGGGTTTCAAATTTTGTAGCTCCTCTAAAGTGCTTCCTTTCTCATTAGTAGATGCAACTCCTTGCAGTTTTTTTGTCAATATCTACAAAGCCTCTCTAGTTTCTGCCAAACTACACACTGTTTGCTTCTGAGTATTTTGGATGTCCTAGAAGAATTTCTTTACCATCTCATCTAGGTCAGCCATAATTGTTCCTTCCTTGGATTTTTTACTTTTATTGTTAACAGGGGGTTTGATCAAAATATCTTTATTCTTTCCTTGCTGCAAATATCTCTTTTCTCTTTCACTCAGTTGCATACAAACTTCTACAAACCCTCAGGCTGGCAAGATCATAGATCTGATACCACTAAAATGTCCCCTTTTTTATTTTATATGATATTTAAAGCCTCAAATCAAATTTTAAACTCAAACAACCAATATTTCAAAAGATCAACCAATTTCTCAATAAAACCCAAGTCAAGTATGCCCGAAATGGTGCCAAAAATTTCACAGCTTCACATATTATTAATAAATCTAAAAGAAGAAATTTTTACAAAAATTTTACTAGCATAATGGCCTAAAAGATTATATTTCTAGATCTGTATAGATTTTATACAACAGCTCCCAAATGGAGGACAAAAGCAATGCTCATCAGGCTCTTGAAAAGAACACAAAATAGCCCAGAAACACCACAAAACACTAATAATCTATCACAAAAGTATATCCACAACCCAATAAATGTATTCATCTCTATTTTAACATCTAAATGTCTACAACATAGCAGCAAACCAAACTAATATGAAATACTCAACCGGAAACATCAAACTCTTACAAGAAACACACCCGAAAACTCATAAATTTGCACTGTTCGACACAAGGGCCAACTCTGCATGATCTTGCACATGGAATGGCATAAAAATCCTATCCTTAGCCTTCTTGGAAACCTAAAAACCCCCATCCTTGGGTCTCCTTCTCCACAGGTTTGGTAGCCTCTGAAGAACAACAAAGCAATGAGCAAAAATCAAGTTCTAGAATGAGCCCGAAATGCCTCCAAACCCCTTTAAAAGAGGACATGACCCTAACTCACAACCAAGAGGGGTCAATAATACATATTTTAATAATAATTTTCATTTATTAATCCATTGGTTTCCAAATATTAGCCCCTTTTCCCAAAACTTCACCTTTTGAGCCTGCCAACCTTAGCAAAAGTTATTATTTTTTAATTATTTGAAAAGGGGATATGACAAAGAAAATGAAAGTTTTGACAAATGAGGAGATTGTAGAAAAAAAATACAAGGAAGGATAGTGTCAATGAGAGAGAAGACAAAGAATTAGAGAGTTGAGCAATGTTGGGTCTTTAATTTCAAATATTTCTTTAGAAAAGACAGACATTAAGGATACCATAATGGATAAAGACACTGAAGAAGAGAACCCAATACAAGGAGATTCAACTGCACATTATCAAACATTCAATATAGGTGTGTCTCTAAACTCTCGAGTTTATTCTCATTATGAAATTGGTGATTTTGTATAACCACGTTACGATTTAAATGATTTAGGTTTTCTTCATGAGAATAGATTGTCAAATGATCATGCAAGCCACAAAAGAAATACAAAGAAACAATGAAAATGAGATTCAAATTCCAAATAATATTTAAAATGAAATTCCAATTGAAAAAAATAATTATATGAATGTACACATGGAAACACCAAGTAGCGAAGAAACATCTTTGCATGATACCGAAGTGCATGAAAATTTCCATTTTTCTAATGATGTGCTAGACAATATTCATGGATTAGTTTCATGGAGACAGATTAGGACACATGCTAATAGATTATATAGACAATTTTTTTATAATAAGAAATTTGGGTTTCAATATCAATTAATGTTGCAACTAATTAAAATGTCTAAAATGAGAAAAGTGATGAAAAGGTTAGGAATGTCTGCAAAACCCAAGAACTAAAATGAATCTTTAAAACAAGTTGTATCCACTATTGCTAGTGCCTTTAATGTTATTGGAAAGAGAAGTTTCTCTAAAGATAAGAATACAACACAATGAGCAATAACAACAGCTTTGGTTAAAAAATCAACTTCGAATAAAAGATTGATTAGTAACATATGTGGATTGTAGGAAACTTATAATTGGAACAATTGTTGTTTTGTCATTGATGTCAATTATAATGATGAGATATATTTTTTCCTAATCTAAATGTCATATCTATTTGATTGATGAAGAGGATTTGAGAAATTGCTCATAACAATAGCACCTAAAGGAAAGATTGAGTTGTGAAAAGTAAGCTACAATGTACATTTGATTAGTTTGACTTTGATAAGACATAGTGATTATTTATATCAATAAATTTAAGCTAAGTCGAGTAATATAGTAAAAGGTTAAGGAATGTCGAGTAATGCTAGTGTCAATTGAGCCACAATATGTGCCAAGAAAATCTAGTGTTGGTCGAGCATTAATATTGACCAAGAAAGCTAGTTGATTCCAAGCTAGAAGTTTTACAGTGACCGAGTGCTTAAGTGATGACCCATTGTTAGAACTTAGTGATTGTTGAGTAATAGTGTTGAGAATTAATTTAAGGAAATCATAATTCCTAGCCGACTCAATTGATTTCTTGGGAGATATAAACCATTTTGAAGATAATATTGATGAGTTGGATCATTAAATTCAAGGTGAGAATTAGGTAAAGACCTAATAAACAGATTCTAGAGCAATTTCTAGAGGATGATCAAGAAGGTGGACAAATACAATGAATCGTGTTGAACCTAATCATAAACCCTAAGATCTATGATGATCGTGGAAAATGACAAACCAATAATTACCTATTTAAAGAGATACTAAGATAAACTCAATCGGGGAAAAGTGTGAGTGTGAGGCATGTATAGAAGAAGGCCGATCAAAGACACACAAGTGTGAATGCAAAGCTAAAGGAGATTGTTTGTGTAGATGTTGTTAGTGTCGATAAGTTAAATCTGAAAAGATGGCTTAAGTTTTGTTAGAAGGACAAGATTGATTGCTTGAAGGGTTGCCAAGCAAATCAAGAACATAGATGACAATGGAAAGATTATTAGTGAACTGACACATGAATTGAATAGTGATCTAAACTTGCAAAGTGAATTGCTATCATACAAATCAAAACCCTACTATTATCTTTCTAATCATTTTAAATAGTTTGTATTGAAATCCTTTTAATAAAGGTTGACCTAATAGTCATTTGAAGGATTTAATAATCTATGTAAATCCTTTAACAAGGTGACATTCTAAATAGAATGATCAAATTCCTCTAATAAGGCCACTCGAACAAGGTGATTAAATATTCTAACTAGGTCATATTTAACATTGTGTATTGTAAAACTTTGAAATAGTGAAAAAGTGGTGACATGTTACTAGTGGTTTTTCCCAAATTTAGTTTCCACATAAAATCCTAGTGTCAAACTTATGTTGAATGCTTTATATGTTTTACAATTTCTATTCAACAAAGTATGTTATGTTTGAGATAGTAATTTTATCAACATAGTAGCGACTAAGAAATGGAAGGATAAGCAAAACAATGAGTGTTTTATGTTTACTTGTTCAAATGGTAATTATGGACCTTGAGTAACTAATTCACACCCCCCCCCCCCCCCCCACCCTCAGTTATTTTAAATATTTGTAATAGTAGATATCTTAATGTGAGTTGTAAAACTTTAGAAAGAGATGTAAAGAAAAGGGTTAACTTTGAATGTGATCCAACAAATAGTTTTTGGACTTCTAGTGGTAGACTCCTAAGATTTGATATGAAACTTACTAGTGAAGTCAAAAGTTTGGTTGAAATATTTTGTCATGATAATACAACAGTATCACCTAATTCAAGAGATGTTCTATAATTGAGAGTTGGCTCAAAAATGCATGATCTACATCCTAAACACCTTTTGGACATGACTCAAATTGAAATTTTCAAAACAAAATTTAGATGATAAGGTGCTAACTATTATTATTAGTCAAAGATCTTTTGAAAAGTCTAAACCATGGTATGTAAGGATTAACAAAGAAAGAGTCACATGTAGTTGTAAAAATTATGTTCATTTTCATTACCATTATGGTGTATTTCGATCTATACATAGTACCATGCATAGTAAAGAAATGTTGTAGCAATGTAGTATAACCTCAAACTATAAAGGATTTCATATTAGGTTTATTTTGTAAACCACCTAATGAGCAATATTTTCTTTTCAATGCATGTATTTTTGGTAGATGGGATATGTGTGGCAATCTTGCTTTGTTCTAGATGAATGTTTGCATTAAAATTCTTTGACTACTTTTGGACATTAATTACTTGATGTAAAAATATCCAAAACTATTGAATATCCACTGAAGGATGGGAATGTTAGAAGGTGTGATCTAGTTACAAAAAAAGTCTGTTGTCATGCATTTATGGATGAGTTTAAGAGTGTGATCATACCAAAATATCTTAAACACTCTCAATATGCTAGATGGCTTGATGGACAATTTCACATATGTAAGAATAAGTTCTTAATTGGTACTATACCTTTAGTTTTTGACTGTGCATAGAACTACAAACTTGCACCCCAAGATGAGGTACAATCACAATATTACAATTCAATGCAAGTAGCAAATTGTAATCAAATAGCTTATAGGCATGCACCTAATAGTATAGAAGAGGATCAAAAATATTGAGAGAGTACCATTTCTATATGAGTGATGATAAACTTCATTCATCTAAGTTTGTCCAATATTTCTTTAAGGTCTTTTATGATAATTTAAGAGACAGACAAATTCAAATAACACAAAATCTAATATGGTTAGATAATTGTACAGGATAATTCAAGAATGCTAGAATGTTATATTGGTCGAGTAGGACACATAGGAAAACTATTATCCAATAAATGTGGAGTTTTTTTGAGGTTAGACATGGCAAAGGAACATGATGGTGTTGGCGCATGCTTGAAGAGAGCCCTTTGTAGGGAGAAATTAAAATTTGAGGAAAAAGACAAATTCAAAAATACATGACATTATGGAATGGTGTAAAAAATATTTATATATAGAGAGGATCAAGTCCGAACTCTATAATCAAACACTTCATCTACCTATTTGAAGAGAAGAAAATCCTTTGAAGATATGACTGTGATACAATTAGTGGGTGGGTTAGCTAAATGGCATTCATTTAGGAGTTCAAATTCTAACACTTGGGCTATACGGACTAGGGAGCTTGCTTTTTTTTGGTCATTTTTTTCCTTGAAAGTGAATGGGGAAAATGTGAGAATATAGAATGGGTTGAAGATTGGAAAAAAATATCATTAGCACCTACTGACACACACATTGGAGATGATATAGTAAATGAAGGCCCAAATGTTACATTTGCATCAAAAGACTATGGTCATATTTCAGACCTCATACAACCTAGTATGTACAATTTAATTAATTTTTTTGTGATTGTGCTTCAATTTATATTATTTATTTATGTACATGGCATTAATATAATTCAAGTACATGCATGTGTACTTTATCTTATCTTGTAGGATATGTTTATGCTATTATTGTCCCTAATGATAATGATGAATCAACTAAGTATTGGCTAGCTAGACATGTGCAACTTAAGAAAAAATTGATATGTCATCAAGTAGATGATGATGGTTTTGAGTATCCAATTGGGTCTATCATTGTAGCTAGTACTTGGCTATGTACAATATACCTAACAAGAATAAATGATTTACTAGCATTTGACAAATACCAATCAGAAAAAAATATTTTATATTATTCTCATTCCATTTTGGTAACAAATATAAAATTAGAAAGATACAAAGGGAGACATGCCAATAAGGTACTATGGACAATTTCAATAGAAGAGCATGAGGCAATCATAGATGCATTGCAAAAGAGAGAGGATGCAGATGGTACAATAGGTTGACTACAAGATACACACATGTTAGTTTTTAATTTATCATGCTCTTTTTATATATGTACTTCTATAATTTGAATGTATGTATGCATTGTCAATAGTAAATTAAAGTTTGTATACATCTTATTCAAGTCACAAGTACAACTTATGCAAATTTAAATATTTTAGGTGGATCCAAAATTAGCATCTTGTGCAATTACACATAGTGAGTGTACACTAAACATGTTTACATTATACACATAGGTCTTATAAAATTTTGCTTTTACTAACATTTCAACAAAAAAATTAGTTTTTATTTTGTAGGACCTCATTTGAAGAAATGTACTCATCCATTTTTGTTCAATCGAAACATGTTGTAAACATTTAAAAATATGAGTTCAATTCTATTTATGTACTTCATATTGTTTTACATATATATGTGTTGGTGTAAATAAGTATTTACTTATTACACTTACTTAAGTTTACTTAGGTTAATGCATTAGTTTATTATTTTGCATTATTTTATTATTTTTATTTGTGAGACACTTGGGAGTTTGCACACCTTTTGAGTTGTCATGTAGACAACACAGGAGTACGCAACTCTATTTGAGCACATGGTGTCTACAACACTGTTTTGTGTGTCACACCCTTGTAGGCTTATCCTCTCATCATCACACTTACTTCCGTGCTTAATGGAGGATAACCCATATTTGGTGGACATGTGCTTGGTTGTATGACACATCATGGTGCTAATTATGAGGCATTCTAGATATATCTCAGAGGCCTTTATATACAAGCACTCCTAGTGTACTCTCATGAACGACTTATTGAATACATTATTATTCTAATCATACTCTGTCTACTTTGGTCTACTATGTGATTGTGTTTGAGTTCTTAGTTCCTAGGTGAATTTTTCCCTTAGGCAAATTCTTACACGGTATCAGAGCAACTTGAAGATTTTCTCATCACAAGCCGTTCGAGACCTCTTGTTTTTTTCATCACCTTAGCCCGAATCTAGAGTGATGCAGAATTTGGGAGCATCTAGAGCCAGATCTAACCTCACCATTGCATCCAGAATGCTAAACTGGTGAAAATTGACTATAAACTCGGCTACCTTGGCCTAAAGTCGACTGTGAGGCAAAAAAATTTTGCAAATCAGAACTCGGAGGCCCTGATTTGCGATATGGGTATGGCTATTTTTCACAGATTCAATTAATTCATTTTTTGGATCTATCATTTTTCTCTGCAATTTTCAAAAAGAAAATCGAAATTTATTCCCCGACAGAGAAAAAAAAATTTAGCAAACCTGGGCAGTGAGACCCCGGATCTGCCCTTTTTGGAGGTATTTTATTTGGCCGCAGGGTTTCAATCACCAAACAGAACAGTCTTTAATTACGCATCAGCCATACTGTAATTCCAGCATCAAATTACCAGATGACTTACCCATTTTTGCTAGCGGCCCAAGCACATCGGCGGCCCCTTCAACATTGCTACGACGGACTCTTTGTTTCAACCTCTGCGGAGGTTTTCTTTTAAATAGCGTTGAGTGCTAACCCACAATATATGTGGGACTATTCCCACTAACATTTGACGTTGTTTTTTTAATCCCTTGCTGCTAATTGAAGTTTCTCGCCCACTAGACTGCAGATCCAGCATCGCAGTCACTTTCTGGCGCCTGATCTCTACCCAGCCGCGACTGTGGTTTAATGCTCCAGCTTGGTTTCTCTATTTCTCAGCATCGTCATAGACAGTCTGGTGCAGATCATAGTAAATTCTTATATGCAACGTATTTTTTGAGTAGTTTTCAAACCTTTCTCGGTAGATCTGGCGATGACATTTCTTGCTCTTCGACCCGCATCCATTCTTTGGAATCTGTGATCGAATTCTCGACGCGCAGAGGAAATTCGGGCACAGTGCTACGACTTTTGGCTACGCAGTTTTAAGCATCCTGCCACTGTTTTAAGTTTCTCGACGGCTCATGCGAATTTTTGGCACCGTAGAACATCTTTTGGCCACCTGTCACAGACTTTTCAATGCTGTCATTCTGACCACGTGGGACTAACTGACCTGCTAGCTGTATCCACCACGTGTACTGCCCAGTCATAGGTTTTTTGCATGAGTGGACTGCACAATCAGCAGTGACACGTAAGTGGTACGACATTACCACCTAATCCTGTGGATAGCCGATGTGCATTGCCATGTCAGTCGTACAATTTTACACGTGTACTGATTGTATAGTACGGACTCCAACTCAATCTGCCATGTCAGCATAGGGCATGTTTTTCTTATTGAAGTCATCTTTTTATGAGGTAAAATTTGACATCTGTCTAGACGTCATTCCAGGGCATTTTACAACTACATTGACGACCGTTTGACCGTCAAATTTAGCATCACAATTTTTCTTCCAGACCCCAATCCAAATTGCTTTTCAATTTGGCAGCCTAACTTTGTGAGCTCATATCTTGGACATCCGGACTCTGATTCAGGTGCAATTTTTTTTTTTAATTAGGTAGAATTTCTTGAATTTTTTAGTGGTGGTGTTTTTTTCTGGTTTTGGTGCAAAGATTTTGCAAAAATTACATTTTTTGGTGACTGTACCTGCATAATCTTGCATTTTGCAACTTTAGAAGCTCCGTACAGGCAAATCTAGTCACTTTTTCAGGTTCCATTTTTTTTGAAAGTGTGTATTTTTCATCTTCTTTCCACATCTAAAGTCAGATTCTAAGGTTGTATGGACTAATTTCTCACATTCAGAATTAGGCCTTCTTTGGCATTGTAAAGCTTTGGTTCTTTTTTAGAATTGTTGTAAATCTAAGCTATAGTGCTTAAGTGACAGATTTCAGCCTTATAAGGCAGTTGTAAAAGAAAAATCAGAAAGTCCACTTTGTACATTTTGACAAGTGGCCCATTGTAAACACACTACCTATAAAGTGCCAACAACATCTCTTTTGGGGGGGTCTTTCGATTGAGTGAAAAAGGGGGGTGTGTATTGTGTTTTTGTGTCTCTCTTATGCTCTTTTCATTTCTACATCATGGGTTTTAAATGTCCTCCTCTAACTTCACGCAACTATTCTACATGGAAAGATATTGCATGGAGTAGATTAATGGAAAAAGGATATAGTCCTTATGTTGATGGTACAATCACTGAACCTACTAATGCTAAAGAACTCATTGATTGGAAAAGACAAGACCAACAAGCTTTAGGTGTAATTAGGAGTTGTGTACATGGGGATCTTCTCTTTCACATTGAAAATTGTTCAAAATCTAAGGAAGCTTGGGATAAACTTGAACAGTTGTATGGTAAAGTGGATGAAGAAAAGAGATTTCAGATTGAGGATGATCTACTTCTCTTGGATCCTAAGAATTATGACACAATTCAGGATTACATCATTAAAGTCAATGAGTATAGGGCACTTCTTAAAGATTGTGGAAATCCCATGAAAGATGATAGATTGATTCATCACATCCTAAAGAAGCTACCTTCTGAGTATGTCAACTTTGTTTTGAGTTTTAATACTCACAGGTTAACCATGGGATCTGCTTACCAGAAGCCTTCCTTTGATGGATTTGTAGATATGTTGATTGTTGAACAATCTCACTTGGTGGATTTTGGACTTCTCAAGTCATCTAAGACAAAAGCCTTGGTGGCTAGTGATGATCAGAAATCTAGTCAAGGGGGGAAAAGCAACAACAACAAGAAGCAGTGGAAGTAGAAAACACAATCTAAGACACAACAATTCTCCTCTCAACAAGGCGGTTCTTCTTCAAATAAGAAAGGAAGTAATGAAAAGAAGGACAAACTCTATTGTGCATATTGCAAAAAGTCAAATCATGACGAGCATCATTGCAAGACAAAAAGAATTGATGAGTTAGAAAATCTACTCAAGAAGAACAAGATTCAAGTGCCAGGTACTTCCAAGGATTCAACTCCTACCTCTTTGAAGGGTAAAGGTCAAGCACTTATGGCCAACACAAGTTCTTCTTTGGAATGGATACTTGACTCAGGTGCCTCTTACCACATGGGTTCTTCAAGGGAAGACTTTTCTTCATTGAAGCAGTCAAAGGTACCACACATCTTCGTGGGAGATGATACTAAAATGGAAGTTGAAGGGAAAGGTAATGTTGAAATGGAAGATGGGGAATTCAAAGATGTTCTCTACATTCCAAATCTAAGCACCAATCTCCTATTAGTTTACCAAATCATTCACCCTAGAGATGGTCATAAGGTTGAGTTCCTTCCAAATTCAATGATGGTGCAAAGTCTAAAAGATGATTCATTGGTAGCAGTTGGGAAAGTCAATGATGACAAGAGGTTATACTCCTTCTCCCAGTTTGTGCCTAAGAGTCCTTCCCAAGCCTTGTTAACTCACTCTTCTACTCAAATCAACTTATGGCATGAGCGGTTTGGTCACCTTGACTTCTGCTCACTTTAGCAACTTTGCTCAAAACACATGGTGAAAGGTCTACCTAATATCAAATTTTTGAAGGGAGAGTGTTCATCTTGTTCAGTGGATATGAATCTCAAGGAGAAGTATGATAAAGGGAAGTCTTCTTGAGCTCCAGTTGCTCTTCAGCTAGTTCACATGGTATTAGCAAGACCCTTTGCAGTGACTTCAGTCAGCCAAGGCCACTAAATACTCACATTTGTTGATGACTTTTCAAGATTCACTTGGGTCTTCTTCCTTCATCATAAGAATGAAGTGGTTCAAAAGCTTCAAAACTTCAAGACTCATGTTGAACACAAGTCAAGGAAAGCCATCAAAGTACTAAGGGTGGACAATGAGAACAGATATGTAGACAAAAGACTTAAGAACTTTTGCAGAATTGAGGGGATTGATCTTCAGAACTCACCAACATTTAGTCTACACAAGACAGATGTTGCAGCTATGAGGATTAGGACTCTCAAGACCATGGCAAGTTGCATGATAAAGGCCAAGTCTCTTGATCCTACACTTGAAGTTGAAGCCATTAGTAGTGCTACTCACATACTTAATAGGTCTCCTCATCCAGCCTTAGATGGTAAGACTCCTTTTGAGGCATGGTGTGGCAGAAAATTGGTTTTGAGTCACCTTAGAGTCTTTGGTTGTCCAGCATGGGCTAACCTATCTTCCAAGAGTTGCAAGGCACAAGAATCTAGGCCTTGTACCTTTATCGGTTATGAAGACAATGTGAAGGCTTACAGACTTATGGATTCAGAGACACATGAGATCTTTGTGGAGAAGGACATTCACTTTGAGGAAAGTTCTCTGAGCTTATCCTCTACTCCTCTCCGCACATCATACACAATGGAAACTGATAGTGACACCAGCAATAGTGCTTCAACAGGTTCAAAAATGTAGGGTTCTGTCGACAGTTGCAGTGATTGGTCACATCAGTCTAGTCCATGTGCTTATATTGCCATAGTGAAAGGTCCATCTCAGCATGGTACATCTCGTCTTCCACCTACAGCTTCAATTGACTTGGGAGACAGACTTGAGGACTTACATCTTCTCATTGATGATGATTCTTCTATAGTTGTTGTGAGGGCTCACTCTAACCCTCATGTCCATTCTCTACATGATCAATCTTCGTAGGTTGGCGTGATTTTGGATCCTTATGAACAGCAATTAGTCGAGGTCTCTTTGTCACTTGAGGAGACAGATAGTTCAATGGAACAGGTTCAATAGACATCCTTGACTTATCTGCATTCATTCTTTTCAGCACAGTTGGAAGGGGTGACCTTGAGCATCAGTATAGGGATACTTGAGCAGGTTTCAGGGCCACCATATAGCAGTGTACCTCTGCCTTTGTTTCTTCCTAAGGGGAGGAACACATTTCTGCATTCTTGGACTAGCTTCTTCATCAGAGCAGCTTTCACTGGTTGGCATTCTTCTTTTTGGGGGGGGGAGCCTATTATGTCTCTCTTCCTTCTCTCATTCTCTTTTTTATATACTGGATGTATGTTGTAATGGGGGGGTCTTTATTACTCCATCCATCGATGCATCCTTACTTATCTCTCTTTTTGGGGGAGGGTTTTTCACATGAGGTTTTCTCTCTTTCCCCGCTTTATGGGAGATTGCATTTTCATTATGTACATGGGTACCTAATATGGCCTAGTAGCCGGGACCCATTATGCATCTTCATCCTAGTTCATAAGCTTAAGGACATTCCCCTAAGTTGCGCTTAAGGGGGGGTGTTGGTGTAAATAAGTATTTACTTATTTCACTTACTTAAGTTTACTTAGGTTAATGCATTAGTTTATTATTTTGCATTATTATTATTTTTTATTTGTGAGACACTTGGGAGTTTGCACACCTTTTGAGTTGTCATGTAGACAACACAGGAGTATGCAACTCTATTTGAGCACATGGTGTCTACAACATTGTTATTCATGCCACACCCTTGTAGGCTTATCCTCTCATCACCGCACTTACTTTCGTGTTTAATGGAGGATAACCCATATCTGGTGGACACGTGCTTGGTTGTATGACACATCATGGTGTTGATTATGAGGCATTCTAGATGCATCTCAGAGGCCTTTATATACAGGCACTCCTACTTTACTCTCATGAATGAGTTATTGAATACATTGTTATTCTAATCATACTCTATCTACTTTGGTCTACTGTGTGCTTGTGTTTGAGTTCTTAGTTCCTGGGTGAATTTTGCTCTTAGGAAAATTCTTACAATATGACTTCACTTGTTTTAAATATATGACTTCACTAGTTTTTTAAATTTATGAGTTTAGTTGTGTAACATATAGGGGTTTACTTCTATTTGAAAGTTATTAGTGTGCACTTGATCTTAAATCCTTTGTAAATTCGTAATGATTTCCTATATTTTTCCATTAATTTTACATTCAATCATGTTTAAATTAATTTTCCTACGTTTAATTAAATTATTGTTCATATCATATATTAACAAAATGTGTCATAATTTAATCAAAAACAAAATGTATCATAATTACAACATGATAGCATAAGAAGATACCATATACTAGCATGATAGAAAGTTGTAAAAATATATAACATGGTCTAATATTTGATAACATGATATATATCAATTCATAAAAACTATAATACATATAAGTGTCCCAAGACAAAGTGTATCATAATAAACAAAATGTGTCATAAAAACACATAATGCAAAGGTGTCATAAGACCTAATCTATCTAATCTGCAATCCTATTTACTCCATGTGAAGAGGACTCAAATGGATCATCCTGTGTAAATTCACATGTCTCATCATGTGGGGCATCGTGTGTGAAATCTTGTGTGACATCTTGAGAAGATGATATGTACATGCTTAATTGAAATGGGTTTCATAATCTAGTTTGCAAATAAAATTAAATATTTAGGACTTATTTAAAATTTTACCATGTGAGATCGGTGTCCCTCTCTAAGAGGAGGAGGTGCACTCCTATAGCCACCAAATGTGGTAGTGGTCAAATCCTCCAAGAGAATACATAAATATTAATTTTTTTTATAAAGGTCATAATGAACTACATAAATAACAATATTGATCTCAAAGAATGATGTGTGTACCTTCATCTAGTTGGATCCTATACTCCTATCAACACTCATGGCAACATCCCCCTAAAATCATGGATACATAAACCTTGATTCAAAATTATATATACATGAATTACAAAGTACATAAATTAGAAAGTGCATAACTTACACTATAATTTTTTGAAATAAAATCATATATATATCATACTTGAGTACTATCAAGTGTTACAGATGAGTCTAGAGATATGCTTCTACCATGGTGATCATGTACTCCAATGGCCTATAATTACAATACATAATGATGAATCAAAGTTGTAGATATAAGTGAGTAAGCATACATATGTCATGGAGCATAACAAAGTGGAATGGAGCAGAGCAGAACGGGATGGAATTCTGAATTGAAGTTTGAGCGGGAATAATGCCAAACTAGGACAAGGCCTCTAGTCTACAGGCCTCGAGTAGGACAAGGATGATGGAAAGGGGAAGGCAGCAGATGATGGGGACCAACGTGCTTTGCAGCCACACCCAGGAGATATTCTTGTTCTATTACAAAGGACATCAAGAGGAGGAGCCCCTGGAGCTTGGGGGAGATGGAATAACCTATTTGGAGTTAAACCCTCACGTAAATCCTCTTTTCCTAAGATCATTGATAAATCTAATAAGGATAAGGGGGTTTTTTCCTTAGAGGTTCCTTTTGAAATTATCAACCATAAAAGTCTGGGTATGGTTGCTACCTTGGTGGGCAAATTTATTAGCCCTCAACCTAATATAGATCTGGTTAGGATCTTTGCTAGAAACAAATGGGATTTAAAAGGGCAAGTTGAAGTAACATCTATGGCAAAGGATTTATGTCTTTTGAGTTCACATGCCCAGAGGATTACTCCAAGATTCTTTGTGCAGGCAATTGGACGATGGGTATATCTACTCATATCCTTGAAAAATGGACTTCCAACCTAGACTTGAATAACGATTTTGTAACCTAGGCCTTGGTCTAGATTAGGCTACTAGAACTTCCCCTAGAATATTGGCATGAAGATGTTCTTTTTCACATCACCAACTCTTTTGGGAAATTGCTTTCCATTGATCCTATCATTGCAGCGAAGAAGAGACTCATATATGCTAGAATTTGTGTGGGAGTGGTTGAAGGATAGGATATGCCTCAAGTGATAGAGTTTCATTCTTGTTTGGGTAAATGAGTGCAGCAGATTGACTATGAGAATGTCTCTTTTACCTATTTCCACTACAAAAAAGTTGGACATAAAGCGAAGGCTTGCCCAATTTTCAAAGAAAAGGAAAAGGAAAAGGCCCACAAAGTTAAATACATACAAGGGAAGCACAATGACAACCACAAGAATCTAGTTGAAGCACCTAGAAAGCTGTGGAAAGAAAAAATCTTACATGAAAAGCCCCTAAGGGGAGAAGCCATTGACAAGAGGGTTTCCCCAATGGAACATAATTCTTTGGTAGGAAACATAGAGCAAGGAAATATTGTTTCTATGAAGGAGGCACGACAAAATGTTCCTTTGGAAAAAAATAATAGGGTCTTGATAGATCTTGAGCCAATTCCCAAAATCACTTTGGAGGAGTATGTAGGGAAGGATGTGGCTAGTAATAGAGGGGATTTTGGGAATAGATTCTCTATGGAACCCATAGAGGTGGAGACCAATGTTACCTCATGTGTTCTTGATACTCAGGATAGGGCTCTTGTGGAAGGACTAAGACAATCTCTTTCACACAATTCCACTAACACAAGCAAAGGGGTGTCCCCTTCAATGGTCAATAGATTCCTTAAAAGGGTCTCAGCTACCTCTCCTAGTTACTTATCTCATTTGGAGGCCCTTTTTGATAGTTGCAAAGAATCTAACGAGAATCCATGGATGCAAGTCACCCTTAAGAAAAAGAAAAATAGCAGGGATCCTTCGCTGGTATCACCTGCAACCACGAGGAGCAAGGTCAAAGCTAATGCTAGACATAAATCTAGCACCCCAAGCAGGAAGAACAAGAACCAAATCAGAATGGAAGAAATAAGGAGGAATATTTTGGATGGGACTCAAAGGACCATCTAGGAATCATGCAGCCAAAATAAAGCATGAAGATCATTTCTTGGAACATTTGTGGACTCAATGGAATCCACAAATAGGAAATTGTTAGGAATATCATTAGGGATCATAGGCCAGTT
Organism: Cupressus sempervirens; assembly: GCA_028749045.1. Taxonomy (NCBI): domain Eukaryota; kingdom Viridiplantae; phylum Streptophyta; class Pinopsida; order Cupressales; family Cupressaceae; genus Cupressus; species Cupressus sempervirens. The sequence continues at coordinate 561,759,978 of CM053786.1, read as the reverse complement.
CTATTTTTAATTCAAGAAACTAAAATGAAGAAGAAAAAAGTTGAAAAGATTTCCTTTGGTAAAGGAGTGAGGAACTCAACCACTAACTTGGATGGGGCTTTAGGTGGCCTGCTAACAATATGGAAGGAAACCTTTGATGCCAATATCATCTTTGATCAAGGTAATATTTTTCTCATGAACTTTGATGACCCTAAGACTTTGGATAGATGGTTTCTTCTTAACATCTATGTGCCCAATACTAATTTTTTATTTGGTTTCGCTGATTGGGGAACCTAAGGGCATTGTGATGGGAGATTTCAATACCCCTCTCTTAGCTACTAAAAAGTTAGGAGGGCTACCACCTAATGTGGATAGTAGGCAACACTTGGCTGAAATAATTAGGTATTTTTCCCTAGTGGATGTGGACCTTGGTGGATGCAATTTCACTTGGTCCAATAGGAGAACTATTCCAGAGTGCATTCAGGTGAGATTGGATAGAGCCCTTTTAACATGGATTGGATGTGTCATTTTTAGTGCAAGCTTTCATCTTTGGTTCATCTTGGATTGGACCACTCCCCTATCTCTCTTACTATTGAAAGAGTTAATAGAAAGAAGGCTTTCTCCTTTAGATTTGAGAAGATGTGGTTGACACACCCTAGCCTCTTTGACAAAATCAATGGGTGGTGGGGGATAGAGGTTGATGGTACAACCATGTACAAGGTTGCAAAGAAACTAAGATTCATTAAGTCTATAATTCAAAAATGGAACAAAAGGGACTTTCGCAATATTTTCTAGACAAAAGAAAGGATTGTGGAGGAACTTGCAAAGGTACAGGAAGAGATCCAAACCTAAGGGTATGATGGAATTAAGATGAATACTAAGAAATAAATCCTAGCTAACCTTCACAATATTATTGGGAAGGAGGAGATGTTTTGGTGACATTAGTCTAGGTCGGTCTAGCTCAAGGAAGGGGATAAAAACTCAAGATTCTTCCACCTTTCCACAATGAAACATAAGACAAGCAACAGAATCAGTGAGATAAAAAAGGGAGATGATATTATCAAGGAAGATAATAAGATTGCGGAGGAGGCTATCAGGTACTTCTCCTCAATCCTGACTAAATACCTTAACCTCATTGAAGAGGAACAAAATGTTATTATTAATTCCATCCCTAGTGTTATTAGTGAGGCTTGGAATAGGGCCTTAGTGGCTATCCCAAAGCTAGAGAAAATTCAAGAGGTGGTTTTGCTCTATCAGCTGAGAAAGCCCTTGGCCCTTATGGTTTCCCCACTTTTTTCTTCCAAATGTATTGGGAAATTATTCAATTTGATCTAGTTAAAGTTGTTAAGGAATTTTTTGGTGTCGGGAACCTGCTAAAGGAAATTAATGCAACTTTTTTTGTTTTGATCCCTAAAGTCACTGGTGCAAATTCTTTTGGTTCTTTTAGACCACGTAGCCTCTGCAATACTTTCTATAAGATATTTGCAAAAGTCTTAACCAACAAAGTTATTAAATTACTTTTGGAGATTATTGTGCCTCAACAATCAGGTTTTGTTCTTGGTAGGCAAATTTTGGACTCTATCATCGAGGTTCATGAAGTTATTCACTCCCTTGAAGTTGGCAAACAGGAGGGTTTTCTGCTTGAACTTGATCTATCTAAGGCTTATGACAGGGTGGATTGGGGGTTTTTGGACAGGGTTCTTGAAGCTTTTAGTTTCAATGCTAGAGTGAGAATGATTATAGCTCAATTGATTTCCACCCCTACCTTTGTGGTCATGGTTCATGGGACCCCCTCATATTTCTTCAAGTCCTCTAGAGGCTTGCATCAGGGGGATCCATTATCCCCTATTCTCTTCATCATTCTAGCTGAAGGTTTGGGTAGGCTTATTAATTTTAAAAGATGCAAAGGGGAGTTGGTTGGCTTGAAACCTTCTTTAGGTCCTTTGGTTTTCACCCATCATCAATTTTTGGATGATATAATTTTGTGGCATAAGGCCTTGATTAGAGAAGTTAGGAGTGTCAAATGTATCCTCAATGCCTACTCCAAGGCCTTTGGGAAGATCATCAATTGGGATAAGAGTTCGGCATTCTTCCTCAACACCCCTTTAGATAGACAGAATACAATTGCTCACATTTTGGGTCGTAATATTGGGTCTCTTCCTTCCATTTATTTGGGCCTTCCCTTGGGATCTAAACCTCTTGATAGCTTTTGGAACAATCTCATTGGTAGATTTAATAGAAAGCTAGCAGGATGGAAAGGTATCACTCTTAGCCAAGCTAGTAAAGTGTTGTTGATCAAATCCACCCTGCAAAATTTACCCACTTATGCTCTTAGCCTCTTCTCTATCCCCTCTAAGGTGGCTAATAATTTGGAAGCTATTTAGAGAAATTTCATGTGGTTAGGCACCAATGAGAACAAGAAATACCCTCTGGTAGCTTGGGAGAACATTTGTAGACCAAAGAAAAAAGGGGGTCTGGGGATTAGAAAGCTAAAATAGTTTAACTATGCTCTCCAAGTGAAACAAATATGGATAATCTTCAAAACCAAGGGGGAATGAAGAGATATTTTGGAGCTAAAGTATGCTGCTAATCTCAACCTCAAATAGTTCATTAACAAAGATCTTGACCCTAAGGGCTCTTATATCTGGAATGGCATCCTAAGGACGAAGACTTAGCTTTTGACAAAGCTAAATGGAAACTAGGTAATGGTCAAGATATTAACTTCTAGCATGATGACTGGCTAAAAGCTGGTCCTCTTTGGGAAATTGATCCTTTTAAAAAATGGGCTTATGCTTGTATAGATAAAATTTGGGAATAGGGTGAGTGACTACAGGGTCCATAATGAGTGGATTGATCTGGCAGAGATGTCCCAAGAGCTTAAGTTGTTGATGGATATAATTAGGCATATTCCTTTATCTCTCAATAATGATACCATCATCTAGGGGGAGACTATCAATGGTATTTACACTGTGGCCTCTGGCTATGAGAATATGCAAATTTTTGGTATGACCCCTATGTGGGCCAAAGCTTGGTACCCGAGGCTTATACCAAAAATTAAAATTTTCTTCTAGATTATGCTCCAAAATCATATTCTAACGATGGATAACCTCATCAAGAGGGGAAATATGATGCCCAACAGATGCATTTTATGCAAAAATCATTGCGAGAGTGTTGAACATATCTTTATTCACTACCCTTTCATCAACTCTATCTGGTCTCTTTTCCTATCTTTTTTCAACATGTCCTGGTGTTTCCCTCCCAACATGCTAGATTTCTTTAAAAAATGGAACCAAGGGAGGGTTGAGAGTGACATCATGGTTCTATGGAACTAGACATTACTCCATGTGTGTTGGGGGGTTTGGAAAGAGCGAAATAATAGAATATTCAAGGATAAGGAGACCAAGGCTAATATTGTTTCCCACAAGTGTCTTAATGCCTTGTTGGAAAACTACACCAATATCAAAGGTCCTTTCCCCTCTCTCAGTACTAAGGGTAGGGACATTAGCAAGAGGGATGGGTGCAAATGGTTGCTTCCACCTAAGGGTTGGCATAAGGCTAATTTTGATGGGGCGGCTAAAGGCAGCCTGAGAAAGGCTGGAGTGGGAGGCATTATCAAAAATTATTTTGGTAAAGGTATTGTTGTAGTTGCTACTCCCCTTGGAATACAAACTAACCACTATGCGGAGGCTATTGCAGTTCACCATACCATTAATCTGGCAAAAGATATGGGTGTGAAAAATTTGTGGCTAGAAGGTGACTCAAAAAATATTATTAACTGCCTAAATGAGAAGAACACACCTACATGGATGACAAAGAATATAATAGGGGAATGCATTCATCTTCTCAAGACCTTCAAAAAATCCTATGTGGCACATGAGTAATGGGAAGCTAACCAAGTGGTAGACAGCTTGGCAAAGAGGGCAGTAAAGTACAATGAAGTGGCTAAATGGACAGATGGTCATAATTTCCCGTCAGAAATTAACGATTTGATTGGAAGGGAAAAGATCCTAGGAAGATTGGGTATAATTAAAAGTTCATTATGATTGTTAATAAGTTATGTGGAGTGGTTAGAAATTTGATGTGTAAATTTATTATGATAGTTAGTGCTTTTTGGGAAATGTGCAAAAATATGATGTGGAAGTACAATAGCACTCGTACTTCTCACATCAACCATATCTATCTACTTAATTCTATGATTGAATTAAGGAAATTCACTCATAAGGTAGAAAATAGGTCCAAGAAAATGAGGAGACCCATTTTTTCTCTAGACTTGAAGAGCTTCAATACTGGTTATCTTGCTTGCATTGAAGAAGACAACATGGTTGGGGAAAGGCACAGGAGGGAACTAGAGGACGAAGCCTAGAAATGGTGTAGATGGTCCAAGGTATGGAACATTCTAAAAAAAAGGGAAAATCATGAATTTCATTGATAGGCTCCATGGTTGGAAACCCTCTGTCACCAAGACAATGGTTAAGAGCTGGAATGAGGGAATAGTTATAATTGATGGGTTGGAGTTCACAGTGACAGAGGATGTCATTTCCATGATCACTAGCATTCCCATCTTGGGAAAGAAATTCTATAGAGACATGAAAATTTTGGGGCAAGCAGTGGTGGAATTTACAAAGGATCAAGAGGAAAAGAAAGCACTGGTGAAGAGAGGAACCCATTATCTCTCGAGCTCCATCAAGCCACTATGGTAGTTTGTTTTGCAGGTTATTATCAAATATATCACCCTAGATACCAAATTTGATCGTAGATGCACCTACCACTTCATGTTACTCAACCACTTTAGGTATGGGGCCAAAATTTCTATCCCCTTCTACCTATACTCCTTAATGAATGAAAACATTAATGAATATTAGGAGAAGCATACTAGGAATTTGACGCTCCATGAGGGGCCATTACTTTTAATTTATGAGTTCTTTAAAGCTAGGAAAATGGGAAAAAAAATTAAGATTAGGATGAAGGGTAAGAAGGGCAGGGGTGATTCTAAAGAGTCGGAAGAGAACTATTTTCCTTCGAACACAAAAGATAGCCTAGATATGCATATTGATTCGGAGGAGGATGATTCTCCAAAGAGTGGCTCAGGGAAAAAAACCACCAGAATGGAAAGTAAAGGGAAAAATATCCCTAACCCCAAATAGGGCCTTGACTCCTCCTTTGACAGGGACTATAACAAAAGGGTTGAAGGCATGGATATAGGGGAAGATAGTGCTGAAGGAGAGGAGGAGCTAAGAGATGGGGAGGGTTTGGAGAGGAAAAAGGGCAAGAGAACTATTACCATCAAAATGTCAAAAAGCAAAGAGGACTTTGTACACACATCCAGGGGCCAAAAAAGTAAACATTCTAAGGCCAAGAAGGATAAACAGGGGCCTGAGAAGGAGGGGGTGGAAGGAGATCTTAATCAGAGTGAAAGGGAAGAATAGGAGCACAACTTTAAGGAATTCAAAACCAATAGATATAGATGCTCGATCACAGGAAAGGATATAAATGTGATGTGGAAAAATTTTGACACATCTTCTACTAAAATGAGGATTAATAAAGAATTAATCAGAACACAGGTCAAAGAGGATGATGAAGGAAAAATCAAAATAGAAGAATTGATTGACCCAACCTTGATCATTTTTAGCAACACCACAAAGGAGAACCTAGATATGGACATCCTCAACAATGCCAAGAACAGTGCGATAGATAGTTTTCGAACTACCAAATAGATTTTTCATGAAATCCAAGATCTTAAGTATAGGGTGAGTATCCTAGAAAGGGAAAACTATAGCTTGAAGAACAGGATATTAGAGGAAGAAAAAAACATCGACAATAAAATGGAGGAGGTCAAGAATAGGGTCCAAACAATAGAGAGCTCTATGCAGATTATTGTGGAGCAAAGCTACAATATTCTTAAAGAGGCCAATGAGAATATTAAGATTCTCATCAATAAAATGGAGAAGCAACAAACCAACAAGGAGGAGGACCCTACCCCCCACAGTGCAAAGGATAGGAACTTTGATGACACCTTGAGGAAGCACACTAGATCCAACTTGAGGAAGAAGAATACCCTAGATCCTAACCAGGATCTCTCATACATGAAGGAGGCGACAGACAGACTATCAAAGCTTGAAATCAATGCAACAGAAATTCTAAGAGAGATCTCTAAAGCAACTGGCTTTTCTTGGCTAGTCCTAGTTTTTTGTCTTGTTTCCCTGGCTATTTACTGGTATTTATCATTTCATGTGGGGAATTGTTTCAAATGTTTTCTTTTAGTTTCTTTTGATGCTTTAAGTGTTCTCTTATTGTCAGAACTATATATTGTGTGGGTTTCAGGGCCTTGTTAAAACCTATTTTCCTTAGTAAAAAACAAAACAAACTTGAAAAAGTACATACAATAGGTATTTGAGGTTGAGCCTCACTACTAGAAGCACTGACATATCTAAAACTGCCAAAAGATGAAGGTCTCGAAAATAAACTATATTGAGGCCTAGATGGAATAGTACCATCCATTCTATGTTCATAAAACCAACATACATCATTATCCATGAATCAAAGTTGAAGATAAGTTAATAACAATGTGTACATAAAAATAGTAAAAAGTATTTTTCTTGAAAATTTCATACTGTAGATATCTGAGGTTGTGCCTCACTAGTGGATGGATCAACACATGTAGAAGCATCTAATTGTGCAACTAATGAAAATCCCTACAAAATTAGACAAAAAGAATGCATTAGCACATATTATTAAATTCAAGTTCCAATGTATATTATTTTAAGTGTAATTCAAAGTGCATACTGTATGAGGGATGACAATGCCTGAAGGTCTTAAAAAAACACTATATTGTCTCCTAGGAGGAGTAGTATCATCCATTCTCTATTAATTGAAAATCAACATACATTATGGTTAATATAATTATGCATATGTAGAGGGTGAATAATTATGTACTTTATAAATTATAATTAAACTTTTACCTATTGCTCCTGATTATCTTCCTCCGCACAAAGAATGCCAAAATATGATGACACATCAATATCATCACCACCACCACCATGAGCGTCATATGCCTCATCACCACCACCACCATGAAAAACATATGCCTCTTCATCAAAATCACCATCCTCGACAACATGGGCATCATGTGTTGTATCTGCATTGCTCTAGGGGCCTCTACATATATCCCCATAACTAGTACAAATGTGTCCAAGGGGACTAGTGTCCCTTGCCTGTGTCCACTATTGTACTAAATTACCCGAAAGGGCACTTAATGAACTAAGCACATATGACACTGCTCAACCATGGAGAGGCACTAGAACAAATGGTGCAAGAAGAGGAACAAGAGGTTGAGGATGTTAGCAATTCTTGGTATTATCACTAAGCTTTGCCCTAGACCTATCTTGAGGCATCCCTCCACCGACCCCCTGAAATGTTTTTATATCAAAATAATTTGGTTTTAAACTCAATTTGAACTCTGTCCATAATTTCCTAAGAAAGTACATGGGTACCTCATGATTAATGTGTGGTGGATGGCCAAATACCATCGACCACTGCTCCCAAAAATGTTGTGATATTTGGGAGTGTGTACACCATCTAATAGAGATACGAGGCTTCTTCTCACTTATCTCATCACTCATCTTCAAGTTCTAAAAATATCTTTTTAAATATCCTTTATTTATTTTCAAGTCATGGACTTGATTATAACACAGGTCGTCAAAATAAAATGCATGCATGTTTTCCCTCCATGCTCTAAAACTATCTATCTCATAGTCTAAGTGCTTTATAGAGTGTACAATGCCTTGCATTCTATCTGCAAGGCACAGTAGATTGGGGGAGGATGTGTCTCACGCCTACGGGTGTCAATTTCTTGCATGAGGTCATGGAGGTTGTGCCTCATGCTCTCTTATAAATTCCTTAGGGGTAGGTGGTGGAGGAGGACTAGGTGGTCATGAAGGTGGGCGTGGAGGTAGGGGTGGAGGTGGGTGTGGAGATGGAAGGGGTAGGGGTAGGTCCTCACCAAATATGTCATCCATGAAATATAATTTGCATGTATGTACACAACATAAAAATTCACAAAATTACTATTTAATGAAAAAAATCTAAAACTTAAATCTAATCATGTCTTTAAAACTATCTTATAATACATATCATAACTAGGTTAAGGGTTTTTTTAATTATGTATTAGTTTATCCCATTCAAACTAGTATTTTTCATTTGTCATCTAGGTTGGCACTAATTTGAAAAATGGAAGCCTATTTTGTCATCTAGGTTGGTATTAATTTAAGACATTATCTAGAGAACTAGACATTTGGGGTTTATGGTTAGTTGAAGAAAAATAGTAGGAGAGAGACATAGAGGAGAGATAAACATGAAGGGAGGAGAGAAAAATACGATGGTAGGATTATTATCTAGTTCTATGCATTTGAGGTTAAGGGTTAGTGTTAGAATCAATGTTATTATGTAGTTCTATATATTTGAGGTTTAGGGTTAGTTTTAGAATTAGGGTAAGGGTTTGGGATTATATGAGGAACTCTCTAAATTAATATCCAAATAAGATTTTTTTTTTTTGTTAAAAATGCTAGTGAAAACCACTATCAAACTCCTCAATGGGAAGGACCACAATTAAATGTATTGTATGTAAGACACAGTAAATGTGAATTTGTTAAGATTTATTTGGTGCACATTGATCCTCCTACACATTGTAAAACCTTCAGCACCAACTACAATTGTTGGATTAATGATGTTTGAGAACACTTAAGGAGAAATAATAATTTTGAAAAGCATGAAGAGTGAATATTTTCATAATAGATACAATAAAATTCAATATGATTTCCTACTTTGAATATCAATAATACATATGAAATAAAAATTATATAAATTCTAGTAAAGTTTCTCTTTACATTTTAAATTTATTTTAAATCATTTTCATAATTATTGTGATTTTACTAATTATTGTTTGATATTGAATTACTAAAATAATCTAAAACTAGATGTGTAATCTACTGAACATCATAAATATTAATGAGACTTTAGGTTGCACACACAATATAATATTTAATGATTTTCCTTCACATGCTGCATTATCCTTTGTCAATGTGGTATTCTATGCTTTTGGCACTAAAAAATATATTGATGGATACTATAAAGAGAAGGTGAGATCGTTAGCTTTCTTCATGTTGGCCAAACCCTTTTTTTAATGTGTAATATCTAAAGAGATGAATCAAAATTAAATATAATTCCTAGGATGTAATTTTTTTTTTTATTGGTAAGAGACCGAAGCCAAGATTAACTATCATGTGTTGTAATTAACTATCATTATTATTTATTAAACGTGATCGCAAGTAGATTTGAACCCAAGGCCTCTTTGATAAGAGGCTCACAATTTGCCATTGTGTTGTAGGATCTTGCCTATTCCTAGGATGTAATATTATGACACCATTTCAACTCTAATTTTTCTACTATATATGTTATTCTATGTGAAATTTTCATTCAAGAAGATGATCTTTCAATTTTGGCTAATTGCATAGGACTATCTATACATGCAATTCCTTAGTATATCAAAATAAAGTCTTTAGTGTTTAAACTAATAGGGAAATAATAAAAGTTTAGAGAAGTTAGCCTAGGGAACACTATTTTTGAAGTTTCAATTTTTGTAGCTAGGTCATGATGTGACCTTAATAGAGATATAGAGACACACATAGGAACGAGTCTTACTAGAAAGAATCATATGGATCAAACTAGGGTTGACTACGATAATGGATAAGTTCAATATTGATTATGGGCTCAAGATTGTCACCTATTCTTGTGAGCCATCCAATTACCATCATGTGAATGTGAATGTACAAAACTCAGGTGATATAAAATCAAGGTGTAAATGTTCAAGATATTTATTTGTGTTGCTTACATCCCCTAGCCTAGATGAATATTAGAAGGGAAACTACACATGAATCATGCAAAAACTAACACGTGCAAAAAAATGAAATGCTTGGATTTTTTCAGATGTTGTTATGGATAATACCTCAAACTCCTCCATGTAATTTAAAATGAATGGTTATGACAAATGAATTTATCCATTTCTATACATTGACCTATATGAGAAGTTCATCACTAATATAGGTCCTAGGGAGGAAAGAGAAAGAGAGAGAAAGGGAGGGGAGAGAAAAAATAGAGGGAGGAGAGAGAACAAAGATGGTATTACCCTATGCTAGGACACTAATGATTCAAAATATTGTAGAGTATTAGATATATAAAGGGTATTGAAGAGTGTGGTTTATGATATCCTCAAAAAGGAAAATTTGATCTCAATATCTTTACTAAAGTTGATTTAGCAAGGAACATAGATGATAGAAAGAGAAAGATCGATAATGCATTCTCTCTTAGAGGAAGACTGGTTGCATGAAGTAGAATTGCATATGACAGTCAAGAGTACAAGCATAATATGTAGTTGCAACAATGAAATGTACTCAGGTTGTTTGGATCAAACAACAACTCAAGGAATTCAAGAGAAGATAGAGGACTTGATGGTTATCCACCATGATAACACAAGTGCAGTCAACATATCAAAGAATCCAATTATGCTCTGCACTTATCAATAAAATATTATTTTCTACAAGAGTGTGGGAAAAAGAAGTATGGTTGGAATATATACCAACCATGGAGAAACTAGACGATATATTTACAAAACCTCTTCAGAAGGATAGCTTTGAGTATCCGAGAGAGAAGTTAGGGGTACTACTAAGCTTGAAGTAAGATAACAAGACAAACATCAACCCATGATTAACAAATAATGAAATCATAAGTATGGATTAATGAGCAACAAGGATTACTCTAGAGGGGAATCAATCATATATTCAAGTTGCAAAGAGAAGTAACAAAAGGGGGAAGAAGACAAGAAGAGCTAAGCTAAAGGGGAGAAGTTCCAAAGCTAAGAAGTTAATTGGTGAAGTTGACAATTGGCAGTCATGAGAAGGCACACCCAAAGATAGGGAAGAAACCTACAGGAAGATAATAGAAAGAAAGGAAGCAAGAAAGGAGTAAAGTCAAGAAGAACCTAGTAAAATGAGATAATTCAGAGTGGTAAAAGGATGTGGATGCATCATCTCAGGGGTAGATGTTGAGTGAAGAAAAGGTAAAGTCATGATGCTATCTACTAACCATGAAGTTGTGAACAAAGGTAGAAATGTTGACAGTAAGGGCTAAAGTGTTGAAGTGATTCAATCAATGCCAAATGGGGAGATTGTTGGCATAACTAGAGCTTAAAGCCTACAAATTGTTTGGTGGAGTAACTAGTCCACTTAGTTATGACCATATTATCATTGATGTTAAGGTAAAGAAGGAATGGTGACCAATATGGAGTCATGACCAGTGAAGCACATTGAACTTATGTGTGTGACTCTACTTCACAAGGGTGACTAGAGTAAGGAGAAAAAGAACCCCAATAGAGGCAATGGTAAGGGATTGCCACTTAGATACAATCATGCTAAGTGAGTAAGAACATGAAAGGAGATGTCAAATAGGCAAGCGAGACCATGTGATCGGTAGTCATGTAGAATGGATTGTCCAAGTCAACATAAGAAGCATGTAGCAGGATACCCATGACTGCCACATCACGAAGTAGGTAGAAGTGCACTTATCATTGCATTTAACGGTGATGATATTGTCACATTGAGGAATAGTTAAAATAATTCAAATTTGAATTATTTCTAGCAATGCAAGTCATCGAGGTCACATAACAGTTGTGACTTTAATTTGTACATGCTACATCTAAGAAGAGCAACACATAATAGAGACATGAAGACAAGCTAGGAATAGACCTGAGAATTCAAATTTTGAAAATTTACAGATTAGGGTTTCAAAGTAGAATGAGCAAAGGCTATAAAAGAGAATTATGCTTCAAGAGAAAAGTTTAGATTACAAAGAAAATAGCAAGAGAGCCACTAAGATGAGCTAAGTGTAATCTCGAAAAGATAAGTGTGATAGTGAGATGTCACGAGCAATGTAAAGGAGCTAGTGTGTTGAGGAGAAGTGAGTGAGCTCGAATAACAAAAGTGTACAATAGCAAGCAATGCCAAGCACATAAGTGATCATGTACGAGTTGTAGAGTTGAAGGAGAGGAGCAAAAATTGTATGCAAGTCTAAGAAGCATCAAACATATCTATACTCAAGCTAAGTGTAGTAGTTAATTTGATTAGATAATCCCCTCTATTGTTTAACTAATCTCCACAATAATAAATTTTATCAATGGTGGACCCCAACAGGTTCTTTGCATTAAATCCCCTAATAGGGTGACAAATTAGTTTGTGTTCTGAAGTCCTTTAACAAGGTTGCTCTTAACTAGGCAAGACTTTCATGGGTCTTATCTAAATCGTTTAATTGGGTGGCACCTAACCGTGTCTTTGTAATCTTTTAATAGAGATAAGCTCTTGACCATACACACTTTAGGAGAGTGTAAGCTTTGTGAGGATCGACTTAGACACCGTGGTTTTCAGCCTAGTTGGGTTTCTACAAGATAAATATTGTGTTGTGTTATGCTATGATTGTCTTCATTGTTTTTGCTTAATCCCGACCAATTAGGTTGTAGCTAGCACTAACTTGTAGACCAGTGTGAATAGAGGTAAACGACAAAAAGTTGAAATTACCTAACTGTGTATCAACGTTGATTCACCCATCACTTATGAGAATGATGATACAATTATTGCATTTTGGTGATGCCCATGGAGATGAATTCAATCTTGGGCCTTCTCACGATAGTCACAATCCATATACTACTCCAACTCAAACATAATTAACCATAAAGTTTTCTCCATTGTTAAGCTCAACTAACTAACTAACTCATTTGCAAAAACTTCAAAAAGTATTTTTTTTATTATTAATTAATAATAAAAAACATAATGTAAAGAACCATACATTTTTAAATCTCTAAATAGACAATTTGTACTATCCTGGGTACATATTAAAAAGTTTGCTACGAAATAATTAATAGAAACTGCTTGAATGTAGTACAAAACATAAATATCCATACAATAAAATTAAATTTAAAATATATAAAAGAACAGTATTAACGTTCCCTTATGTCCTTTGGGAAAATCACACTTTTTATTTTCGAAAATGCCCAAAGCAATTGTCATCCCAAAAATACCCTGCGATGACACAACCGGTCCATAAAAGCACAAATAGTACACATTAATGAATGACAGGCCTTTGAGAGCCCCACCTGTGAAAATCTACCTGCTCAAACGGCACAGCCACCCGTCCCATTGCAATAATTCATCGGCCATTCAATGTGGTAAAAGGAACATCAATTCTATCCTTCTTGGAAGCCACATGCTGTGGGGACTGTAACCTGCCAACTTTCTCATTGCTTACTTACTCCACTAACTCATGGGAAAATTAACTTTGTATTAACTTTGAGTCAACTTTTTAAATGAACATTTTTGGAGGCTGAATGAATATAAATTGTAATTTGACTGTCAATGTCTTACCGCTTTTACTTCCCTGTTTTTTAAACAATAAATTGCACCGTCCTTGCTTCTATACTTTAACCTCTCCACCATAGAATGAAAATGATGTGCAAATATAATTTGCTTGCCACATTGGAAAAGCAAAATTGTGTATGCTGTCTTATCAGGAGCATCCATTCCAAATCTGCGGTCCACAAGTAATCAAGTCCATAGTTGATAGTTCCTAGGAATATTTTTTACTGAAAAGTTACATGCATATCAGCCATTAGATAAAGTGAATCTAGAAGTAAAGAAAATTGTTTAAAGCGGAATATATAATATTTGTTAGAAATCAAGGCCATGTGAAAAGCACTAAAGAGATAAAATCTTCAATCCAAAGAAACCTAAGTACAACTCAGCGTAGTTTGACATCTGATTATTTATTTCCTCGTGATTGACATGCGAATGAGGGTTTTCTTCTATATTTTTTTTATTGGAAAATGTAAAAGAACACTAATAGAGAGGAGCAAATAAGACTTTTTTATTGTTCAATATACTGTTGTTGGCTATGTGTGGAGAGGAGTTGTTGTTTCCAATCTCAATTTAAATGTCATATCTAAATTAAAGGGGTTTTCAACAGAATTACTGAATTAAAAGTTTGGTTTTAGAGAGTGTCACATATGAAAATATCGAAATAATTTGAAAATATTTAGAAGGCAGACAGTCTAAAGGAATTATTTGAAGAGACAAGATTTCACAAGTTTGATCAGGAATTATAATAGAACTGTTATATAAAGAAATATGAAAATGTATTAAATGTTGTAGCTTTTGGTTCCTTGAATCAGTTAGTCTTATGGAGATCATTAAGATTCTTTCATTGTTCATTCAATTATTGTTGATTCTTCTTAAAATTTGTTTTAGTCAAATTTTATTCCTTTTTTTCATTCTATCATAGAGCTGGAATAATTGCTGATAGAAAAATTGACAATATTTCCTCATCAAATACCACCACATCAACTCGTCGTTACTATTTTATTTTATTTACCATTAGATATAGAATAAAATTACTTACATATTATATTTATATATTTTAAATTTAAATAAAATATATAAAAGGAAAAAAATTACTTACTGAAGGACTAAGGGCTAATGATGTTTCCCCATTAGAAACCAACCATCAACAACTAATTTCTATTAAATATGAAATAAAAAGATCTTCAAAACATTCTATTACATGATAAATCTAGATGAAAGAAAAAAAGTTACTAATACAAGGGTCACATCGTTGGACTTTAGTAGAGATATTATTAGAACTATAATTGATCTAAGATACTCGGAATTCCTTTTCGTCCTCCAATTTATTATAATCATTCCAATAGGCGGCCACAAAAAACAAGATTTACTATAGCTGCTTGAACTTTATTGTTGTTTGGTATAATAGTCTCGTAAAGTGGAAGCAATATGCCTATTGATTTGAAGCTATCCACAGCAGAAAGAACATGCACTAGGGATAAACACTTATAATGGCTTTCAAGATTTCATGAATTATCATTAAAGACGTCATTTCGTTGCTGTTTCACTTCATGCAAGGATTGGCAAAAGGCCATGTTCTAAAAGCTAAGTGTGGAAAAGACTCCAAGGGGTCACGAGAGAGTACTGCCTTATCAAAGGGATTTCTACACACAAAGAATTCAAGGAGGAATCACAAGGACGCTCCAAGTGTTTTTTGTTCAACTATAATAGCATTGAATAACTTGAGGGATAAAGACTGACCGAGGGCACCAAGACTAGTAAAGCTCTGGCTAACTGTCCATGCGTTTCCTTTCCATTTTTTTAATGATGAAAATTATATGGATTAGTTGTGAAAGGCTGCTGAGCTCTGGGAATACAAGTACCCACTATGCTCTGCTAAGAATATGGAGCACATACTTCTAGGTACATGGCATTTCATCAATTTTCCTTTTTTCCTTCTTTATAGAGGTCTGTTATAAAATAATTTATGGCTGGACTATTTTGGGTAAGCACGATATCCGTCTCATCCTCTTTCAATTTTGGAAGCTTTCCACTTGGTAGATTAGGGGAAGAGACAGATTGTCCTAATTATCACATTAAAAAAGTTTAAAAAATTGATAACACATGTACTAATAGCCAATCACATATGTACTAAACTTTAGCTTAAGCTCTTCAGTCACCTACATAAGTTCACCCAAAAAATCGACAAATTTCGACATATAAATTAAAAATTCTAGATGCCCGAGTTAGCCTAATAGGTCTCTGCCCTAAGGGCCCATTGAGACTTCATCAAATTTTGAAGGGCAAAATTCCAATTTTACTACCCTATGATGGGAATGGAGCCTTTCCTATCTACCCAATTCAGATGGACCCATGAACACCGAGTAGGTACTTAAAAGTGGGTCCTAGTCACGGACTCTGAGGAGTGGAGCAGAGCAATTCTAGTCCTTTTAGCATAAACCCTTGCATTTGGATTATAGCATGTCTGTTCACAGAAAGCAACGAACATGGTTTCCCGTGCACCCATTTGGCCGCTTTCCTTTTAACACTCCAATTAACCCAATTCCGACATAGAACCGTCTTGACTTCCATTAAAGACCTCTCAAGCTCAGTACGCATGCTTTCGGTCTCATGAGCACATTCTACTTGGCCTTATGATAGCAAAGATTCTTGGTCTGTACTATATGCATCTCTGTAACAAAACCCAAATGTCCAATTTCTTTTCCTAGATTGCTCTGCTCCCCTGAGATAGAATGAACATGTTTTTGCAATAATCTAAAATATATGGTTTTGTTTCTCTCCGTATATAGATAGATTCTGAGACCCTTTTGGTCAGGTGTACAGACTGCCAGAGATTTACATTATCAACAACTGCTTTGGATGACCACAGCAAATTTGGTTCTGAATGTCATTGCAATCATCATCATCATCCATGGCTAGTGCTAACAGGTCGCCTCCTTGCAATCAGAATATCAGTAGAACGGAAATTCAGGCGGCAATTGCCAAGGCCGCAGAGCTTCGAGCACTTCATGCCGCATTAATCCAAGGAACCAACCCCGGGAAACTTAAACCTCACAAATCTCCTTCTCCAGCAGTTTCTAGACATTCTCCTCAGCTCTCCGCTCATGACTACCCTGTTTTCACTCCTGTAAGTGCTTTATTTTGCTAAGATCTTAGTGCTTTTGGCACATTTTATGACCTTTAGGTGTCTAAATTGATCAATAGCTGCAACTTATAAAAGATACCAGAAAACTGCTTGGTAATGTGTATACATTCTATATACTGCATTCAATTTTGGACCTACAGTCGAGTGTATTCTATTAGTAGATGTGTTTTACTCTGTGCTTATAGATAGTGTCTAATTTGTGTCTGGATGTTACTATCCCGTATAGTTTTCAGCAAGCCCATCAAAGATCCACAAGAAAAATAAGCTTATAGTTGCCTTTTGTTTTGAATTTCTGCATCTCCAGATTTTTCCCAGCATTTTCTGTCTATTCAAGCTTTTCTGTTTTTTCTCCTTGAATCGATCAGTATGTTTGAGATCAACGAAATTGGAGACGGGCATTAGGAAATAATCTAGACGATTTTTTTTTATAGTCTCTGGCCCTGCAGTAGATTGAAGTTGTTTTGTACTCTTTATTCTACTCTAGCATTCTTAGGGAAACCGGGATTAGTGGGTAGGACTGTTATTAACCCGGAGAAAACTCGTTTGTTGGTTTATGGTGTAAGCTGAAGCCATCTGGTTTGGGATATTGGACATTCTTCTCATAATGTTTTAAGTTTCTCAATCAAGATTCCGTTTTGGTGTTTCCAAACTACACAAATTGCATGGAACACAGAGATGTTTCGTTATCAGGCTAAAAACTGATAATCACTTATGAACTTTGGGGGTGCATGATTCTTGTATGGTTTCAATATTTTGCTCTAAACTAGTTTTTTCATGTCTTGCAGACATATGATGAGGAAACGGTACCTGTATATCACCAAATTCAATTGGACCCAAGGCGAAAGTCCATGAATTGGGACGATGGACAAGAAGATGAGGTTGAAAGCATATGTACGGACAAAGGAAGCCCACTGGTTGCTACAAGAAGACCCTCTGGATTGTTTAGTAGAGGGCTTGCTTTTCCAACAACGGAGCAATGTTTAAGCACAAGTTCCTCAACTCATAATGCTCCTGGTTTGCTGTCATCTATAGGAAATAGTAATCTCCAATTGTCCAGACTAAGTGAAGTTGAGGGCATTGATAGGAAAAGAACACCAAATGAGGCAGAAAGTAGTGTGTCATGGAATGGATGCAAACCGGCAGCTCTTGGCAGAGAAAACACAACGGTGGTTCCTTTAACAGAGTCCCAAGACTCATCCGTGTTGCCTCGAAAGGACAAATCTAGCAACAATCTACTCAAATCTTGGCTATTCTTTCGAGCCAAGAAAAAGATTAGTAAAAATCAAAATAAGCCCGAGCCTGCCGTTTTCTATAAGAGCATGGAGGAATGGGCGACGGCATTAGATGCGTTGAAACAAAAACTGATTGAGGCTAACGAGAACAGGGACACTGCAGTAGCTGAGGTTACGGAGTTAAGATCTTCCATGGATGAGCTTGAGAAGAAACTGAGGCAATTAGAGGTATACTGCAAGGATCTCAAAGATGCATTGAATCAAACAGTCCAAGATGACAGTATAGCAGATTGTGAGAGAACTGGAACGAGAAAATCTGAAAATGCAACCTTATATAGAAAGCCTGATAATGGCTGTAAACAAAATCCTCTGCCGGTTTCCACCGAAACAATGATCGAAGGTTTTCTGCAAATTGTATCAGAGGCAAGGGTTTCCGTAAAGCATTTCTGTAGAACACTTGTAACACAAATACAAGACCTAGATGGGAAAGCAATGGAAAAGCTTAGTCTACTTTTGCAGCCTTATAATGTCAGTGTTACATCCAAGGTAAAACGGAGTTTCATATATCATTTGGAATCTCTCATAAATCAGGCCCTCTACCAAGATTTTGAGAATTGTAGCTTCCAAAAGAATGGTACGCAGAGCATTCTAGATATACAAGAACATTGTAAGGAAAATTTCTCGTCCTATGCTTCGCTAAGAAATTTGAGCTGGAATGAAGTTCTCAATAAGGGAACCAGATATTACAGTGAAAGTTTTAGTCGGTTTTGTGACCAGAAAATGAGCTTGATTGTTTCCATGTTGAACTGGACAAAAGCTTGGCCAGAGCCACTGCTACAGGCATTTTTCATTGCAGCCAAATGCATATGGCTTGTTCATTTGCTGGCATTTTCTTTCAATCCATCCTTAACAATATTTAGGGTTGACAGGGGCACCAATTTTGACCCTATGTATATGGAGGACATTGCCGTGGAGGGCAATAAGAGGCAAATTCCTACAAAAGTTAGAATAATGGTGATGCCAGGGTTTTATGTCCATGATCGCATACTCATATGCAAGGTATTGTGCAGGTACAGGATTGGAGCCTGAAGGTCATTTTTCCTTGACCTTAACTTCATCTCAATGCATATACTATTGTGGGAATTCTTTGTTATTGATACATCTAGTGTATCAATAAATTCTGAATGCTCATGATATACCAAGTATATATGATGTTTTGGGGTTTTTAAGCGAGTTTTGCACTATAAGAGGAGAAAGGCATAGGTTCTATGTCAACTGAAATGTATCATCCTGTAAAATGTCACAAAATGCTGCATGATTCTTTGTAGCATGATTGTATTCTTGCCGTTTCATCCTTTGTAGCATGATTCTTTGCTTGGAATGCAGAATTGCGCCTATAGTTTTATGGGCTGTTGAATATCAAGTGACTTGTAATAAACTATTTGTTTTCCTTCCAATGGATTCCTTTTTTACAACTGATCATGTTTCACTGATAATTGTTGCTGGACATGGCAAGCAGGGAGATCAAAGCTAGTTTTTTTTCCGAGAATCACATACTATCAAATTGCATGATTCTTTGCAGCATGATTGTGTTCTTGCCGTTTCATCCTTTGTAGCATGATTCTTTGCTTGGAATGCAGAATTGCGCCTGTAGTTTTATGGGTAGTTGATTATAAAGTGAGTTGTAATAAACTATTTGATTTCCTTACAATACATTCCTTTTTTACAACTGATCATGTTTCACTGTTAATTGTTGCTCAACATGGCAAGCAGTGATATCAAATTTCTTCTTTCAGAGAATCATGTACCACTATATTTGCAGTAGCATCCTAACATCAATATCCATTGGTATTATCAAGTATGTAATCTGATATTTTCAAAATTAATCCTTTTATGCAAGATGACCTGCATTATCAGAGAGTGACTTATGGAGCAGCAGGGGCACCAACTAATAGAAGAAAACACCTTATACATTTAGTTGCCCTAAATCTTTGCAAGTAGACATTTGCTTGTAAGATACATACAATTCCTAGAAAATGCATTAATTACCAGATGCATAGGATCAAAGAAATCTTATAGAATTTAATTTGTAATGATCTGTTATTCAGAGCAGTTGGGGATGGTTACCCCTAATGTAGGGATCATGTCCTAAGACAACCTTTAGTAGGTGAAGATAAGTTATGCAGCTTAATAGTAGCGCTAATTTTTTCCTTGTAAACCTAAATTGAGTTGAAAATGTTGAATAATACGGGGGATGAAATGAAAATTCATGCTGCTGGACAGCCAATATTTTCATTTTGCTTTGTACCGTCTGACGAAACACTTTGTCATGGTTTAATTTTCTATTGTATTTCTCTGTTTCTAGAATATTCAGCATGTATATACAATGGCAACAGGTTGGAGTTTAATCTTTTGGAATAACTGCAATCATTTTTCTTTTTAATATTTATTGTGTTTTATAGGTCTAGTGGTTGTACCAGGCATTTGACAGGTTTATATTTTTATGCAACAGCCTCTCTAAGTTGTATAACTGATATCAGAACTTGATCACAGATTTAAATTTCCTTGGGTAATGTTGAAGGGGATTGTTGGACTAACTGCCAACATTTTCCTTTGGTTCATGACATGGCTTAATAGCCACCATATAGATCTTTTAGTACAACAGGAACCCTAACTTATAACATAATCCATCAAACATAATTATTAAAGATAATATTATATTCTTTGATTATGCCCTTCATAAATTTAGAAATTCATAGAGGTGTGATTGTTCCAAGTTTGATGCCAAATGACTTTGGGAGGTTGAATCCCCTTATTTGTTTTGTTGAAGCTCTTAATGAAGATTATTGATTTGTCAGTTGTTTATTAGAAAGCAGTTATAGAAATTAGATGTCTGATTTATTGCTTTCGGCTGATTAATTGTATAAAATGTGCGAATGATTCAAGGAAAATCCAGAGAGTTTTGATGCGGCCTCCTAATAATTTTATCTGCTTTTTTATGTGTTGATGATTTGCAGACTATCATAAAATTTTGTTATAAATTGATTGACACATTGATACCTTCGGTTTTGACAATTCAACCAAATAACAACTTAATTGTAATCTGATTGCTTTAAAAAGGAATGCATCTCTCCACCTTCCATCAAAACGGCTAACTAATTCTAATCGATTATGTTATTCAGATGGGTGTGTTTTGTTCCAGCAATCTTATTAGAATTGAAGTTAAGGAATGATCTACTTGAAGAACTCAGTATTGCTTTACGCATCTCTCAGAGGAAGATAATGAGTTGTATATACACAGAAATTATAGATGTCTCGTCTGTTAAAAGAAACTTAGCATACTAAAGACTCCCCTGTACAATGTGAACATTACTTCACTGGAAAAACATTAAATTAAAATTTGCAGTTTACCTCCATTCCTAAAGGAGAATATGGATGAAATTGTGTCGATGAATATAAATGTAACCCTAAAACTTGCAAATATAGCAATCGTATTTGATCCATAAGAAAGTGCTAAGCTGGTAAAGAGCAATTGTTTGGCGTTGCAGCTATCCTCCACACAAAATGTACCTTTGATCAAAAAATAAATTTAAAAAAATACAACGATTTTTCTAAAATTTTCAATATTTGTTCTTCATTATCTACATGTTTTGTAATCCAAAGCACCAACCAATTTGAAAAAAAATCATTGTATTTCCACAAATCTAAGAAAAAAAAGTTTTTGGTTCAATCTGATTGGAAGATAGTGAGCGTCTCTTCTCATGTCTCTCCTTATCCATTTTTGAGTGAGAAAAAGCTAAGGCATCCCAAAATCTTGAACAAGTCTTGGTGAATCTAGTGGACGGATTTAATTCCTTGAAAAAAGAAGCTCATTTTCTTGAGGGTGTAAAATATAAGAATAGTTTTGGATTGAACGCAATGTTATCATTGAACTTACAAAATCTTATGCCTTAAGTCTGCAAAATGATTTGTTCTTTCTATGTAAAATCAATTTGTGTTTGCTAAAAAAAAGTTCCACATAATATTTTCATATCAGGTTTTCTCACCTTGAGGATTGTGATCTTTCTTGGCGGACTTGTTGCCTTGTGGATGTCCTAAATATTGA
Source organism: Cupressus sempervirens (assembly GCA_028749045.1). Taxonomy (NCBI): domain Eukaryota; kingdom Viridiplantae; phylum Streptophyta; class Pinopsida; order Cupressales; family Cupressaceae; genus Cupressus; species Cupressus sempervirens. Next base: position 561,738,063 of record CM053786.1, on the reverse strand, counting down.
TGTAATCCTTGGTAAGAGACTGAGGTAGTAGAATAACTTTGAGAGGTTGAAAAAGAAAGTCAATCAGGATTTTGATAAGTAATTAGACATGTATGCCTATTTTGTAAGCTTGTATGATGTTGGTCAGTCATATTTGAATTCATGAATCTATGATATTATGAATGTTTGACTTGACTTTGTCAATTAGTTTTTTTTTCTTCTATTGTGTGACACTTGTTGCACGACCTAGATTGTTCTAATTGTGGACCCTCCTATCGTAGTCACATCAAGTGGTATCAGAGGAAGCTTTCATTCTTGAGATAGCAATTTTCGTTCCTAGGGATCATAAAGTCGTATAATTTATTTGTTGTCAGGTAGCAAAGTGATGATCTAACCTAAAATTGCATTAAGCATACATAAGGATGACCCAAAAAGGAAATGTTGGAGGTGGTGGAGCACCAAAGAATGCAAATCTAACGGTGATAGATATATTGAGAGAGATTGCACACACTCATAAGTTGGTAAAATGGCTAAGAGAAGAGGTTGACATGTTGAATATGTGAATGATGAAGAATAGGGAGATATAAATGAAGAGGAAGAACTAAAGCTCAATCAAGGAGATTAAAGACTCCTAAGAACACTAACTAGGGTAAAACCCAAACCACCTTTTAGGCCACCAAACTATGACGACAAGTTGGATTCATATGTATTGCTTGATTGGGTAATAGAGATGGAGAAATACATTAATTTTGAAGGTACAAGTTGTTGGATACAATTGTTCAATTGTGTGTTGTCTTTGATGTCACACAAATATCATATCAGTCATCAAATAGTGTCTACCAAGCTCTGAAGGTCAGCAAGGCAAATGACAGTGTCTACTGAGCTCAGAAAGTCAGCAAGGTAATAAACAATGTCTACCAAGCCCAAAAAGGTTAGTAAAGATAATTTGTAGTATCTACCGAGTAGACAATTGATTACCAAGCTTTCAAGGTAATCAAAGAAATTCAATTCTTACCGAGCTCACTCGGTAATCGAAGAAAATGTGACAGAAACAGTTATTACCGAGCTCATTCGGTCATCAAAGAAAATTTGGAAGAAATAGTTACTACCGAGCTCACTCGGTCATCAAAAGAAATTTGGAAGAAACAGTTATTACCGAGCTTACTCGGTCATCAAAGGAAATTTGGAAGAAACAGTTATTACCGAGCTCACTCGATAATCATAAGTAATTTGGAAGAAGCATTTCTTACCGAGCTCTCATGAAGGGATTTAGTTCTTACCGAGTAAACTTGGCAACCAAAGGACTTTAAGGATATTGCAATGTTAACCAAGTCAAGAAGGTTAACTCAAGAAATTTCTGGAAGCAGTATCTACCGAGCAGGGTCAGCCAATAAAGAATTTCACTGTTTTATGAAATAACGTTTATTTGTTTAGAGTGATATCTGTAGCCGACTAATGTATGGTTTATTGGTAAATGTAACATGTGAATGAGCCGACTTGACAATTTGAATGATATAAGTAAGAGGTCAAGTTGCGAATTCAAAAAGTGTGGAAGATGAAATGTGCAGAATTAATGAGATATGAAGACTGATTATTTGGGAAGCATATTTGAAGGATGATCAGAGATCATTAAGGAGCAATAGAGTCATATTTGATCAAGGAGGGTCTAATGATGCTGAACAGAGACCTGTAACCAGCAAATTCAGTTGCATCTTGTTCAGGTCAATTCATTGTTGCTTTCTAACCATTGTAGCAGTGATTTCAAATCTCTTAACAGAGTTGGTTTAACAGCCATTTTGTAAATCCTCTAACAAGGTGACAGTTCAATTGAATTGTTCTAAAGACCTCTAGCAAGGCCACTCCTAACAGGGTGATTAAATCCTCTAACAGGGTCACGCCTAACAATGTGTATTGTAACCTTTAACAGGGTTGGCTCCTAACAGGGCTCACTTCAAAAGAGTGAAAAATTGGTGACTAGTTACTTGGTGGTTTTCCCCATATTGGGTTTCCATGTTAAATCTGGTGTCTCTTGTGTTCACTTTATTTTCAGTAAAATGCATGAATGCTTGAAAAGAAAGTTATAGTTTAAAGTTACAACTTTTGTTTATTGAGTATAAGTAGTAACTAGATCTTTAAGACATCTAAGAGATTTATGGATTAATTTTTGTTAGTAACTGATTCACCCCCTCTCAGTTACTCTATCTTTAATCCCAACAACAAGTGAGGATAAGAAGGTAAAGTATGCTTGCATAAAGTTGAGGGGGCGTGCATCACTTTGGTGGGAATATTTGTAAACTAATCGACAAAGAAGAGGCAAATAGAGAATCAATTCTTGAGATAGGATGACGAATAATTTGTAAGCCAAATTCTTGCCTAGAACTTATTAAGTGAACTATGAAAGTTAAAAAATGTGATGCGGAAGAAATCTCCTAAGTATACTAAGGAATTCTACAAGTTGGACATCATTTATATACATACTGAGGATGATGTTAAACAAGTTTCACAATATCTTAATGGCTTGAGAATGTTTATACATGATGAGATCGATTTAATTTCATTCTGTAGAGTGTGGAAGAGGCTTATCAATATTCTTTGAAGGATGAGGAAACGTTGCACAAAATTTATGAGAAGAGATAGAGAGGAAGATAAGAGATTTTCAAGAGGGAGAACATTTATTAGAGGAAGATCTTTGCACAATAGATGAAAAGAAAAGAGGATAATTCACACCGAAAGAATGATAGGAACTTTCATAGGAATGGTGTATAGAATGTCTATAGGAGAGACGATAAGATGATGTTTAAAGGAAAATTCCTTAAGTGTAGAGAAGGAGAACACTGAGCCTTTGAAGTTTGAATTTGGTCAAGGGAATTCAAATAAGAGTACAAAGAACAATGAAAGAGCTACTTTTGCAAAGGAGTAACCTATCGAATCCTTAAAATCAACCTAAAGATGGTGAAGCTTTGATGATAAGAAGATCCTATATCAAAATGAGATGGATCAAGAGCCATTGCAAAGGAAGTGTTGTTTTCCAAATAAGATGCAAAGTTAAAGGTAAATGTTGCAAAACACTGGTAGTTCTAATTATCTAGCTTCGGAGGAATCGATGAACAAGTTGAAGTTGTGTATATTGAACCACCCTAAACCTGATTAGATACATAGATTTAGGATGATCATAAAGTATTGTAAGTGAACAATGTTTGGTAAAGTTTAAGACTAGATCTTATCATGATGCAGTTTGTGTGATATTATGTCAATGAATGTATGTCATATCTTGTTGGGTAGACCATGGTAGCATTGCATGATGATAGAAAAATTATATGCTGTCATTGCAAATAGGATGAAACACGTTTCTTTGCCTTTAGAAGAGACTCCTAAGAGTGAGATTTGTAACAATGTTGGAGTTTGTTTGGTTGAAGGAAAGAAATTTCTCAATGGTTTGAGAAATGAGAGTACGTGCTATGATTTGATTCATAAGAAATATGATTTGGATCCTAAAGTAAAAATAGAGGAGATGAAAGATTTATTGCCAAAATATACATACATAATGTCAAATAATATATTTGATGGATTATGACTTGTGAGGATTATTAGTCATTGCATTGATCAATTTTTTGGGGCTTATTCACCAAATAAAGTAGCAAATCAGATGACACATGCAAAAAATGAAGAATTGAATAGAAAAGTACAAGAGCTACTAAAGAAAGGTTTGATTTTTAGTATTAACACCTAAAGATATTTGAAAGTGGAGAATATGTACTAATTCTAAAGCCATAAACATAAACATAATGAAGCATATGATTCATTTACTTACGATAGATAAGACATTGAATTGTATGTGTGGAGCCAACTATTTTACAAAGATAGACTTGAAGAGTGAATATCTTCAGATTAGGATCTGAGAAGGTGACGAGTGATAGATCACATGCAAGAAAAGTGAAGGATTCTATTAATAGTTGGTGATGTCCCTTAGACTAACCAATGTACCGAGTACTTTCATGATATTAATGAATGAAGTATTAAATAATTTCTTAGGTAAGTTTGTGATTGTGTATTTGGATGAGATTATGATTTTCAAATAGGAAAAAGAAGAATATTTGTTACATTTAAGACGAGTATTGTAGAGGTTGAGAGAATAAAAGTTGCAAATAAACTTTAAAACATATAGTTCCATGATGGAAAAACTAGTCTACTTGGGATTTGCAAATTTATGGATGGATTGAAGATGGACCCTAAGAAAGTGAGAAGATCATTTTATGGATAGGCTAGTTTGTACCAAAGGTTTATTGTGGATTTCAGTTTAGTTTGTAAACCTATGTCTAAGTCAATGGGAGAAGACCAAAAGGATTTCAATTGGATAAATGTATCAAAAAGGAGTTTTGAGTTGTTGAAATAAAAGGTGATTGAACAATCTATGTTATCCATACTGGATTTTAGTAAAGTATTTCAAGTAGACTTTAATGCAAGTGGAAATGAAATTAGAGTAGTGTTGAGTCAAGAAGGAAAATATGTTACCTATGTTGTCAAAATGGTCATCTCTCCTCTTAGGATTTGTGACAAGAGACTAACCGCCTTCTATGGATTCTACAAGTCTAGTGGTTGTATTGGGCATTAACATGTTGGAAATTACAATTGGAACAATTGTTATGTTGTTATTGATGTCAAACCTTATTAGTAAGATAGTTTGCTATTTGATTTGAGTGTCATATCTAGATGATTGATGAAGGGGATTTGAGAAGTTGGACATAATAATAGCACATAGAGGAAAGGTTGAGTTATGAGAAGAAACTACCAAAGGCACTTGATTAGTTAGACTTTGACAAGATAAAGTGATTCTTTAAATCACGCTACAAGTGAAGATGATAGTTGTGCTAAAGCCTTGAAGAAATTATCAAATATTGACCAAATGCATAGGCTTGACTGAGAAAAAGAGTAGAAGATTTAGGAACTTATAATATATGTTGAGCGATGCTAGTGTTGACTAAGTGCCAGTATGTGTCGAGTAGAAACAATGTCAACTAAGCATCAGTATTGACCAAGTGTCAATATATATGCTGATCAAGAATGTTAATAGCAACTAAGTAACCTAGTAATGACCAAGTGTCAGAACATAGTGTTGCCTAAGGGACATAATTTTGATAGTTCATGAGAAAATCACGATTTCCAGTCGACAGAGTTGATTTCTTAGGATATGTAAAGTGTGTGGAAGATAAGGATTGATGACCTAGAACATTTAAATCAAGGGAAACCATGTTTGAATGTTTCTATGCAAGGATTCAAGAAGTTTGGAGAAGTTTCTACAAAGAAAAGAGGAGACAAAATGTTGGAAGGACTTGACGAATCTGACCTAACCCTAAGATCTACGATGGTGTTTAAGAAACAAAGATCAAAATTACCTATTTAAAGAGGGTAAGGGCTAATTTTAAACAAGTTGAGGTTAGTAGAGTTGGTGAAGACCTCTTCAAGGTTGGAGTATTTGTTGATGCTATTGATTGGAAAACTTAAGTAGAAGGATGAAAGGAGTTATGAAGAGGTGAAGAGTGATTTCTTGAAGGGTTTCCAAGAGAATCAGAGATAGAGATGACAATGAAGGTCAGTTAGAGGATCAACATGTGAGCCAAACTATGATCTGTATTTGCAAACTGAGTTGTTGATTGTCAAATCAAAACCTATTGTTACTTTCTAATCAGTGTATAAGTATTAAAATCCTTTAATCAAGGTTGACCTAACAACCATATGTAAATCCTTTAATCAAGGTGGAATTCTAATGGAATGTTCTAAAGTCCTCTAACAAGGCCACTCCTAACAAGGTGATTAAATCCTTTAACAAGGTCACATTTAACAGTGTGCTTTTTAACATTTAATAGGGATGGCTCCTAACATAGCTCACTTTAGAAGAGTGAAAAGATTGTTGACATGTTACTGGTGGTTGTTTTCAAACTGGATTTTCGCATTAAGTCCTAGCGTCAAACTTGTGTGGATGCTATTTGTGATTATTTATTATTAATGTCATTATGCAAGTTTGTTATATTTAGGACAATGGACTACTAGTTGATGTTATCAATAATCTACTATAGAGGCCGAGGTAATGGATGTTAAGATTTGAAGTAGTTGAAGTGTTTGTTTATTCAATTGGTACATCTGGACCTTGGATAATTAATTCACCCACCTCTTAGTTATTATAAATATTCTAACATAACAAGTCAAAATTTTGGTGCAATGACAACCACTGCTTGTAACAACCTATTTCTATGAGAAGTTGAAGCTGCAAAGAAAAGATACTCATTGTATGATTAGGATTTCTATGACATAGTTTAGGTTTTGAAGAAGTAGAAACACTATTTGTTGCCTAATGAGTTTGTATTGTATAAATATCATCATACGTTCCAATATTTAAACACTCAAGGTAAGTTGAATCATAGATCCATGAGATGGGTTCAATTCTTGCAAAGTTACACTTTTGTTCTAAAGCATAGGAGTGGAAAGTCAAATAAAATTGTTGATGCATTAAGTGGGAGAAGTAATTTATTAGTAGAGATAAGAGTTGAAGTGCTAGAATTTGATAAATTGGAGACCTTGTATAAAGAGGATCCTAATTTTTTTGAACCTTGGAAAGAAGAATTTATTGTAGCAGACCACAAGAAGTTGTTGGATAATTTCATTTCAAGAGATATCATTTAAGGGAACTCAATATATTATGCATACCTAGGGGTTCTACGAGGGACAATTTGATACAAGAGAAGTATAGTGATGGATTAGCATGATTATTTGGAATTGAAAATATAATGGCTTTAGTAAGTGAGAATTACTTTTGGTCTCATATTCATAAGGATGCAAGGAAGTTTTCTCAAAACCATAGCAGATGTCAAGATGCAAAAGGGACTAGTTAGAATGTGAGATTGTATATACACTATTGACAATATCAAATAGACCTTGGGAAGACATAATCATGAATTTCACATGTGGATTTCCTACGATAAATATGAAATAATTTCATATTTACGGTAGTGGACACATCTTCTAAGATGACACATTTAATACGTTGTAAGAAGATAACATATGCAATGCATATAGAAAATCTATTTTTCAAGGAGGTAGAAGTATTATTTTAGATAGAGATTCTAATTTTTAAAGTTATTTTGGAGGAAAGTATGGAGGAAGATGGAAACAAAATTAAAATTTAGTTATACAACTTACCCATGGACAAATGGATATAAAAGGTAGCAAACATATGTTTAGGGACGTTGTTGATGTGTTTGGTTCGAAAGAAAACTAGAAGTTGAGATTTGATTCTTGTTGAAGAATAGTTTATTAGAATTATTGCTTATATGATATTATTGGGATTGTTGCATTTCTTGTGCTTAGATTTATGTTTTGTTATTGATATCAACACATTTCTTTATTTTGGAAACAATATTATTAGTTTGTTGAGTGTAGAGATTGGATTGATACATTTTCTATATTGAGAATCAGATGTTGTAGTTACAAATGGTTGAAGTGATGTCTATAGTTGATCTATGTCAATTTATATAGGTTCAAGTTATGATATGAGTAAGTTATAATTTTTTGACCAAAGATTGGCTTTATAGTTATTCTAAAGATGGAAATTGTTACAATTTTTGGATTGGTTATGCAATATTTTAACCTAGTAAATTAATATAAACCCAGTAAAATTCAATTTTTCTTTAGATATTTGTTTAGTCTGCATACCATGTCTTTGTCTTCTAATAAGGAAAACCTTCAAGATGCTCAATATATACCTCTTCTTCAAGTTCATTCAAAAAGGTTGATTTAACATCCATCTGATAAACCTCTATTGCACAAGCCAAGAACATTCTCACTGCTTCCATTCTGACTACAAGTGCATATGTTTCCTCATAGTCTATGCCTTCTTATTGTGAATATACCTTGCATACAAATCTGGCCTTGTTCCTCACAACTTCATTTTTCCCATTCATCTTATTTGGTATACTTTTGCTAGTAGTTGTCAACTCAACTATTTCTTCTACTCTAAGCTCAAATCTTTGTTCTTCAATCTAATTCGCATTTTGCAAATCATTGTTAGGCTCAATGATAAATTCCACATTTTCATGGTTATCCTTTGGATTAGCAATAGTTACCAAAGCTATCTCTTCTACTACTTCCTCTTTCTTAACCAATTCAAGCTCATTATCTTTAACATCATAGTCATTCAAGAATCTTTCCATGCTTGCTTTAAATTCTTCATCTTCATTAGAAAGTGAACTCTTTCTAGTTTTTCTTACTCTCTTAAGACATTTAGACAGAAAATGACCAAACTCTTTACATGTCCAACAAACAAAAATTTCCATACCTTGTGGCTCTCTTTTCATAAGAAAATCAATACCTTCTTTGATCTTTATGTCTTCTTCAAACCTAGATCTATCATTACTTGTGCTCCTATTCTTTGATATGTAACAAAAGGATTCTGGATCTAAAAACTCAATGCTCTATTCTTTACATAAATATGATAACTTGCCAAGAATCTCCATCTTCTAGGTGTCAAAATTTCCTCTATCTAACTTAGGACTATCTTTTCTTAAATAAATCACCACCAATCTCCCAAAGTTGTTAAGCTTATCCTTCAAGGACTTGATGCTCTGATGTTAATTGTTAGAATATATAGTCTACTAATATAACTAAGAGCAAGGGGGGTGGATCAGTTATCTAACTATTATCACAATTATCAAACTTAAACAAACTTAACCATGTGAGCAATATAAACTAGAACCACAAAAAGATACTCATACACAATAACACCATATATGTTAACTAGGGAACCCTTGATTAGAGGGAAATACCTAGTTGGGATGGTACCCACAAGATGATGTACTAATATAAATATTCCTTGTTAGAGAATGGACCCTATTAGGATTCTATGAATACATTCAGTACATATGAGTCCCTATTAGGAGACTTTGAATCCCTATTAGGAGGTTTAAACCCTATTAGGAGTTGTCCCAACCCTCTTAGGAGTTGTCAAAGATAGCTGGACCCACTACCCAAACTGCTTCAAGGGAAAGACCAAAGAACCCATTATCCAAATGATCTCTATATTATTCCTTACAGAATAATAGGAGTGAAATGTACTTCCTTCCTCTATATCTATCTTGTCAACCAAACCTCTACTCATTTTGATCTTGTAACCAAATCACAACACTCGGATCCAATAATTGATTAGATTGCTTACACACATCCAGTAGGCACTCTACTCCTTTTCGCACTTCGCACTTCATACAATGATCACCACACATTATAAACAAGGAAAACATCTTTCCTTTATACGACATATTCATAATAATTCCTTAAGTTAGCCTTGAGGCTTTCCCAATTAATTATAATATGATAATTAATTAAGTACGATTGCAATAGCATTATCCTCTCACAATCTATACAAAACTTTGCACATGTGATACTAAGGCTTGCATACTTGCTGATGTGACCAATGGACTGTCCTCTATCACTATCTAACTATGCATCTTCTCATTGCATCTTGCATGTATGGTAGCAAACAAACATCAAGAACTGCTTTCCCAATACTTAGTATCTGAACTACTCTCTATAAATTAGGTACAACTTCTATATGTCTTCAACTTAGACTCTACGCACTTGACCATGTCATTAGGACACTATGTAGAACATGTCCATAATCATGCATCATCAGACAATTAAACCATTATCCATACCATTAAGACCTATGTATGTTTCTTAGCCAGTCTTTACATAAGCTATGCTATGTTGACATCAATGACAAAAAAAATCATGAATGCAACATGTCAATACTCTCCAATACTTAGAATACTCCCCCAAACTAGTATCATCAACATTCATGCTAACACCTCCCCCCCTAGCAGGCTCCTATCCCACCCTTGCAGTAACCTATCCCCCTAATAGGCTCCTATTCTACCCCATCAATAGCCTATTCCACATCAAGAGCTATATGATAGCACTAATTAGGAGATTTAGAGACTTTAGGAATCCCTAACCAGTGGTACATCCTCTAGTGTATACTATAGTACATTCTAGAGTATTCTATGTAACTTGACTTATATTTGAGATGAGATTCATGGTGCTTCTCCATATGTTGTGCATGCCATACAAACATTTCTTTAGCCTAATAGACATGAAGTCTCCTCAAGTCTTTCTTTATAGGAGGTACATGGCTTAGTTTTCAAAGAGGTCCAAAAGAGGGAGTGTTTCCCTCATTATCTTCTACAAAGGTTTGTGAAGGGATACCAAGTTATGAAGTGTATAGATCCACATATGGATACATTGATATACCCTTGCTTCTCAGCTGCTCATGGTCATTATGCAATAACAACCAAATTCCACTCTATTTTACATGGCATCTATGTCAAGGTTCACTTATAAAGGGTGATGAAGCACACTTACTTACCAAGGAATTTAGGATAGGGGTATGGTAGAACGAATTATCGGTAGGTTTTTCATGTGCTACTGGCACATAGGGATATTATTGAATAGAGGGGAACTTTTATTGCCCTTGTATTGGATCCCTCGACCGATGATGCTATGCATAGTACCTAGTTATGGGGGGTGATTCAAGGATTTGGGTACATCATATCAACTAAGTGATAAGGTTGGCCACTACCTAATGTCTCATCAACATTCTAGATCATCGTTTGATGCTTCTTCTTTAGTTGATCTATACAATGCAATAGGTATCCCTTCACTAGCCATCTTAGAGGCTCTGACAAGAGTGTTGTCACAAGACACTTTGACTATCTACTGATTGCGGATCTATTAGAATCATGTTGATTCATAGTAGTAGAGCTTGGTGTACCCATCTTATATGTTCAAGTTCATGTGGGTAGTACTAGGTTGCATTGTCAATCACATTCTTCTCATCATTCAGGTGGTGGTCATAGTGGTAGTGTGCATCATGATCCACCTACTAACCACACTTTTGATGTAAAGGGACATACATACACTAAAGACCCTTTAGCCAATGCAAGACATGCTTAGAGTATAGATATAGGCCTTGATGATGTTGACTTTATCTTGTCAACCACAAGATGGATGGACTTGTTGACGCATGAGGATTATACTTCTATGCCATCTCATTTGGTCAGTCCACTTGGCTCATCATTATTAGGACATGTGTTGGTCACCAATCATGTTGTAGATAAAGAGGTGGGGCTAGATGGGGCCCAACACAATTTGGATGTATTGGTGGACACGTTCTATGCTAGGCAGTTAGAGTATTATCAAATGCCAACATCTAGACAAGTAAATCTTATTTTTTATGTAAATTAAATTTTCATTCTTTTTAATAATTTATGTCTAGACCATGTTAAAGTATACATTTTTTAAACATGATTTTTTGCGCATATGTATTGTAGGGGGAAATGCCTCTTGTTATTCCATCTTTGATTCCTGGTCATGTACATTGTCGAGACTCACTAGATGATGTTAGTAGTGGATAGGCAAGCTTTCAATATTTCATTAGACACACATACATGTACATAAAATGCACAATTTTAATTTGTTTATTAGTATACATTGCTATGACTTTATCTTTAATATATACGGGTCAACATATCCATTAGAACATCTTGATAGTCATCCTTTAGACCAAATTGTGAGGAGATGTCATGATGAGACTAGTGGACTAGGCGATCCATAGTTTTTTTTATAGATTATTTGATCCACCTAGAGAGACATTCATAGATTAGATAAGCACTATATATACATGCTATTTATATTTGATGTAATCTATAGATGTATATGCACATTGCTTATATTTGATATTATCTTTTGAGATCTCGATAAATACTTTTGTTTGTCATATGTTTGATGATTGACATATGTGTGATTATGTTCTAGTTCATAAATATTTGATCATTGATATATATATATATATATATATATATATATATATATATATATATATATATATATATATGTATATATATCTACATGTATATGTATGTATATATATATATCTATACATACATACATACATACATACATACATACATATATCTACATGTATATGTATATATATATATATATACATATATATATATATATATATATATATATATACATATATATATACGTATATATATACATATACATATACATATACATATACATATATATATATACATATACATATATATATATACATATATATATACATATACATATATATATATATATACATATATACATATACATATATATACATATATACATATATATATATATATATACATATATATACATATATACATATATACATATATACATATATATATATATATGTATATATATGTATATATATATATATATACATACATATATACATATATACATATATACATATATACATGTACATGTACATGTGTATGTATGATGGTGTTATTTGTGAAAGATGTTTAAGATTATCTTTAACTACATGTTTGATAATATCATTAATGTCTTAATTTGAACATGTAATTTATGTCCTAGTTTGGACAAGTGAAAATATAGGACAATTTTAACAATTAGTTAATTAGTTACATATCCTAATTTGAATAATTTAAATATAAAAAAAATTATTTGAACTTAAGTAGTTAAATAAAAGAGTAAAAGTTTGATTGCAATATACTTCATCCCCTTAGGACACATCTTATTTTCAACCCCTTAAGAAAAATGTTTGAATTTCTTCCCCTTATGACAGATGTTCTAATTAGTTGTGTATACTCCTAATTTAAATAATTAGTTACAAGCCACAATTTGATCTTGAGTAGTTAAATGCAAGAGTAAAAGTTTGATTGCAATATATTTCATTCCCTTAAGACACACCCTAATTTCATCTTGTTAAGAAAAATGTTCAAATTTCTTCCCCTTAAGACACATGTTCTAATTAGTTACATATTCTATTTCAAATAATTAGTTACAAATCACATTTTGAGCTCGACAAGTTAAATGAAATAGCAAAGATACTTCATACAGTTCAACCATGCATCCTAATTTCAAATAGTTCAAGAAAATATCAGTTTGTTCAAACAAATTTCATTCATAATTCAAGAAAATGAGCTTGCCTATATTAAAAGTTTTTTCTATCTTGTATCAAGTGGGTCAACTCATTATCAGATAACCTGTAATTTTTTCTCATCATCATCAATATCGAGCCTCCATTTATGTATTTCAGGTCCTTTGACTGGATGAAGAGTTGACCAATGGAAATTACATGGTTATTATACTGATAAACATTGTTGTTAGGTTGATCATTAGTGAAATGAATCCCACTTTTAGGTGTTCTTCTTTGCTTCAAATATGTTCCATGTACAACAATAAAACTTGCATACACATTTAAAAAATATCATAGATGAAACACTTACTGAACATATGTACACCAATCAAATAAGTCAATAAATTTAAATTCATAAAAAAATATAGATGTATGTTCAACTATACTAACCTATGAGAAACATAATTCCATCACTTATTTCAATCTTTGTTAGGTTCTCTCTTTCCATGGTGCAATGTAATAGATAATAACTAACACCTCCTACATTCTCAAATTCTACCATGACTACAAAAACATTGCCTACACAAAGTATATGTATAAATCCCATGAACATGAGTATAAGTCAATAAATTAAGAAAAAATATGAAACAAATATTTATATGTACATACCAACTCTAATCAATTCTAAAATATGGTTATAATCACTAGAAATCAATGGAATATCATCAAAGTTTTCATCCTCAAACTCATTTGTATTAATATCCATTGACCCACATATCCATGTTCTTGATTAATGCAACCACCATAGTTTTGATCAATGCAATTAGGACAAAAACATGAGTATTATCTAGAGTACAATGACCACACATTACTATCTGTACTCATAACTAAATGAAAAGATCATGTCTTCTCTACCCTCTTGCATGCATGCATTGATCTTCTAATTGACACATGAATGTAGAGTCCACACATACATATAAAAAATGAGATAGACATGTACACATTAGTATATATATGGATATTCAAAATAATTTATTCACCTGACATATTAAACACAAATTTGATTCAATTTAAATATTCAAATTAATTTTTAACATGTGTTAAATCTATACCTGATACCTCCCAAAGCACTTTGAATGGTATGACTTGATCTGCTTGTGATGATGTGTTATCTGTATTTGCCACTATAAAATACATTTTGCACCACTTAATCACATCATAACAATTATTAATGCGATATCCTTTATAGTCCATTTGATACTTTCTTAAATCACATTTGATACAAGCTCCTACACCATTATGTTTACCCTTTCCATATTCATTTTTGAAAAAACTCCAAATGTGTGGTATATTTTGGTATTGGTGATATCTACATGATGCATAAAATGGCCTAGCTGATTAAAATTGTGTTACACATCCATTTGACCATAAAAATAAATAAATCATTTTTAAGCCTTTGCTTTTTGAATAGTCAAAAAATGTCTTAAAATATTGTTCCACAAAATGTGTGTCATGCTCTTTATCATCACTAATGAAAAAGTGATATTCTTTTTTAATGACTTGTATTTGATCTGTACTTTCCACACCATCCAAATCTATTTTTTCATGTTGAAAAGGCACTTGGAACATTTTAGTAACCTTCTATGTAAAGTGGTATTTTCCTTGAAGTTGTTTTTGAGAAACGAAAAAGTAATTCTTTGCAAAGTCAACAATAGATAAAATTGTTCCAAGTGGGAAAGTTTCTCTTAATATTTGAAACTTTTCTTCTTGCCACTTAGAAAATAAAGCATGACATATATATGGTTGAATCAATTTACAATAAAATGACATAAATTCTCCAACTAGTATCTCGTCTTCTACATATTCCAACGTTGTTGATTCCTTTCCAACTTTTGTTTTAGACTATATGTACTTATATATCTTACTTTTTACCATCCTCACCATATCACTATTTTCATCTCTCAAAGGAAATTTAGTTAGGTTACCACATGTTTCCCTTATGCAATCTATTTCACCTATTGCACAATCATTTGATTTGTCACATAAGATTGATGTTATGAGTTGGCTTGGTCATTTAGGGAAAGAAATTTGAGAATCACCTCTTTCTTCTATCATATTTTAGAATAAATTAAATTCAACATGAATAGTTCATATCAAATTCAGCATGATATCAACAACAATAAGTTCCAAAAGTTTTATTTATCCTCACAAAATAGGGCTTCAATCTTTCAAACATTGTTTGTCCAATCTTTATGTTAGTATTTAAATTACAAAATGAGAGATACAATTCATGTTTTTTGACATCCAACAAATGTTTTGTGTGTTGAAAATATTCCTTAGGCCCCATCATTTGCTTGATGATATCTCTTCTGTTTGGTGAAGGGAAAGTATTATCAATCCAAAATTGAATAATGATTTCTCCAATCGTATCAGATTGAGGAGCTCTACACATTAGCACCCAATTTCCTTATAAAGTACTATCATCCAATTTTTTCTCCTTTTTAGATAATGTTATACTATCTTATGAATATACTTGACATGAGATGAAAGTGAAGAGAATTATCTTTTTGGACATGTTTTCTTATTTAAAATAGATGTAATTATCACTCTTTGTACATCAGATTTATCTGTAGATCTAGTTGTTTTCCCAACGGAATGCAATCCTTCCTTTTTGTAGTTTAGAAGTCCTCATTTTCATAGTTTTATCTACACCCAATATTTTTAATGGCTCCTTTAATTCATCTTTAAGAAGTGAAATTGATAATAATTAAGTTTTGTCCATTATATCAAGATTCTCAAATTGTGCAATTATTTCCTTAGACTTTTTATTCAATGACCTCTTCATAGTTTGTGTAGGTTAACTAGCATATTTTCTCAATTTTTCCACATCCATTTCAATTAAATGATCTATGTTTCTATGAGTAATTGTTCTCTTCAATCTTTGATCTAGATTAACATTCTCATTTGTTTCTTGATCCTGGGTTGCAAGAATTTTTTTAAAAAGTCTTAAGATATAGTCTTCTTAGGGGACATATGTGTACATACATAACTTGAACTATTACATAATTTTATCTAAATCCCAACATCTACAAATGTTATAAATTTAACTTTTAATGAACTAAAGATAGTTATGAACATACTTCTTTGACCTTGTGATGAACTTTCTTCAATATCCATTGCTTCAACTTCAATTTCCTCCCATCCAACTTTTCCATCATTGACTATTGCACACATGATAACAAATAAAATCAAGCACTTATAAGAGGAAATGTCTCTAAAATTTAAAATTAAAGTTATAAAGCTTTCCTATAAATCTAGATAGAGAATCTACTTGCAACAGATGTGTGTACCTATTTGAGCATGGGATGATGCTTCTCCAACTTCAGGAAGTTGTCCTTGTTGAGTATATTCTAAACATGTCCATGTTTGAATGTAAGTATTTTAGTCATTAAACCACTTTGAATCTTAACTTGATATACTAAATTGAACCCTAAACCTAACACTTTTAACTAAATTGTGTACCCTCACATAAATTAAATGGACCCCTAATCATAACTCTAAAATATGTCATTTAATTCACATAAAATTAAACATATATATTTAAAATGATAAACTCTAACTCCAAACATGGTGATACCTAAGTTAATAGTAACCCTAATTGCTAATCACATTCCTAATTTAATAAACACTAATCCAAAATATATAAAACTCTAGAAATAGATTGTAGACTATAAATAAAAATGTACTAGAAATAATATTGCACACGTGTACCTTTCCTCCTTCTATGGTATCCTGCTAATCATGTTTGGCAATTTTCTTCTTCTTTTTCTTCCATTCTATTGGGACTCAAAATTGAAGCCTTGATTTTGAGTACCATTGAAAAAATCAAACCCTATAAGTGTCTTTATATGCATGTATACGTGGCTATCCTTTTGAGGCCTAAGAGGTGTTTAATGTTTCTAACACCTTGCATTCAATGTATCCACTCCCCATGATGATAAATTTCCATGCTGAGTCATTTCGTGAAGTCCCATTTTGAGCAATGTCCAAATCTACATTTTTGCCCAAGTGTCAAACAGTGACAAGAGGCTGTGTTTGTAATTGAATATCTCGCACCTAGTATCGTTTCATGAATTTTTGCTTTGGGAGTGTTTAGTGTCCATATCAAAGAAGCTATGTTTTAGATTTCAAGTCATTTTGATATCTTTTGATTAGGTTTTGAATCCCTCAAAATTGGTCATTTATTATTGTCATGCTGATGTGAATTGTTCAGTATTCTAGGAGGCCCTATTTGACTTGTTATAACTTTGACCCAATTGACCAAAATGAGAAATTTCCTTTTGCATTTTATTCTAGAGGTCAAAGAATTTCTATGTTTCAATTTTGAGCTTATGACTAATTCATTTGATCAGTTTGCAAATGTGATTCCAAATGTAATTTATGATGTTTTACTAGTGTCATAAAGTGCAGATTAGTCACTACCCCTATTTGTGATGTCATAACTCAGAATCCATGATAGGTGAGATCAAATGGATTGTACCATTGTGTTCTATTCTAAAAATTCTTTAAGTGTGTCAATTTTCAAATCTTGATGAATCCATCTGCATAGTTTCCCAGAGCCATTTCATTTGAGAAAAATGTTTTTCTACCACTATTTCTAGTCTACAAATTTTGAGTAGCCCACTTTTACTGCTCACCAAATACACCCAGTTATTTTTCATGAGCCTTAATCCTAGATTTATACCATCCTAATGATAGTGAACCAATGCCCTAGTTTTTGTGGCTCCAACTGTCAGTTTGCCCCATTTTTAAGGCCAAATCCGAACACATTTTATGGTTTTCTAACATGTTTTCTTGAAGGCAGTTCTGGGAGGGCAACTTTGACAGTCAAGATCTTTTGACTGAGAATTCATCATGAGATGAGATTCGATAGGGTAAAATTATATAGAATAGAGAACCAATATGTTCGATTCTAGAGCTCGATCAAGTGTTTTGGTAAGTTTTTAAGGCTAGCCAAAGGACCCCTTGGCATGAAATTGGCAAGTCATAGAAAAAGAGTTAAAATGAGTTTTAAAGCATTCAGTGGTTGAACTTGATTCCAATTAGTGTCATAGGTTAAATAAGCTAGATGAATTGTCAAGTGTTTCAATTTGAATTTTTTTAAGCCAGACCCACTTTGAGGCCCGACTGCTTTCATCAAAATTGGTAGGTTTGATGTCAGGTAATGATATAATAATATTTTGTGAGATCAATTAGACATTTGAATTATGCATACTATGATTAGATAAAGGAAGGTCAAAGGCATATTTCAAGAGAATCAAATGCCTAGATGTTAAAATATGTCATCTCAAGTAATTGCAATACATATGAGAGTGTTTGCAGCTTCCTATATGATCTTGGCTCTTATGTCTTTGGTGGCTTCATGCTTTTCAGACCAAGATAACATGGTTTCTATGGATTTGAAGGAGAGTGGTCATGAATGATAAGTCATATAAAGAAATGGATATGACAAATATCTCACAACAACCCTAATAAAAGATAGTATATAATAAAAAACAAGGTTTTACCTTAATCTCTTCATGATCTACGACTAGGAAAATAATTGAGAAGTAATAAAACTTGGTTAAAGTTCTGCTAAAGACATGATTTCAATGTGGGCATCTAAAAAAAGGGGTAATTTGTGCTATGTTTGAGCTCTGTGAGGAGAAAAAGATCAAAGCTTGAGGAAGCAGCAGTACACCATTGAATCTTTTGGATATCTGTGAATGCCCAACAAAAGAGAGAGATGAGCAAACAACATAAGATCTAAAAAAAAAAAGAGGGAGAAGATAAATAGAGAATGCGAGCAGAGAACACCCACAAAGTGGAGGATATCCTCGAGTTGGAAAAATAAGAAGAATATGGTTAAGCCCAAAAATGAGCAAAGAGAAGGCAATACATGGAGCTGCCAATAGAAGGTGAAGCAAGATGTTGACCACTCAAAGCAGTTGCAGGCCAAAGAAGAAATCCATGTGAAGGTGAAGCATTCCACAAGGCAAAAACCAATCCAAAGCCGATAGGGAGACACCTTTGAAGATGCAAAACATGATATGACATGAGGAGGACCATGGCATTGAAAGAGGAGGAGCCGCCTTTTGAAGGAGATTTGCGACAAGAGCATGGTGTGTTAGATAGGGAAATCACAACACAAAGGAGGAACAACATTCTTTAGTAGATGGCACCCAGAGTAAGCATTCCATGCCAAGGGCAGAATTTCTACCTCCACGTTGACAATAAATAATAGAACATCCCATGGCATTAGAGGAGTTGAAGCCCCTGGTATGGCCGCAATCAAAGAACAAAGCAATGCACATTAAGGACAAGGCATGAGGAGTAGAGTGAAGAAGCCCTCCCCAATCCCCCTGCGGATCCACACCATAAAAAAAAAAAAAAAACATTTATCCCACATTCACTATGAAGGGGTAAATTTGAATGTATAAATAATATTCTACTTAGTATACACAATGTTTTAAGGACAAGGCCTTTTAAAGGAAAATAAGCTTGCAAGGAGGGGCCTTCCATGGCCAGTTGGCATTGAGATCAAACAATTTTGACAAAGGAGGAGCTCACCAAAAAATGGCTAGATTTCGGTGGTTGCCATGTCACCATCAGAAAATGTAAGGTTTTGTTGGTGGAGACATGGCGACCTCTCGAAAAACCTTAAAATCTAGCAGGAGTTGTGGGGCCCATTTGGATGGCATGACTGAATTGGAAATGGACATGTGTCATGTGCAGACAAATCAGAACATGCCACATGGTGTGTATCTGGTGCTCGAATGGATTTAGGAGGAATAAATTTTTTTAAAAATATTTTATTCAAAATTTTGAGATGGCCATTCATGATAAAAGAATTTCAAAGTTATAAATGTAAAACTTATAGTTTATACTATAGAGTTTTTTAAAATTTTAAATTTTTTGCATTTTAATGTACAAAACTAGAGTTGGATGCCTGAAACTTTGAATGGCTACCATAGGGGAAATTTTTGTTGAAAATATGGACTCTAATATATCATTGAAACCAAGAGGAGATGAATTTTTCGAATATGGGGTTAGAATTTTCACAAATGTTCAGTGGTTCAATCTATAAGTAGATTTGTGTTTTTTAGGGCAGTCTTAGCAGAATTGGTAGAATTCATCATTGAGCATCAAAATTGGTTGAAGGAAAGTGTGAAAGTTTGTTGAAGCCTAAATGTGGAGAAAAATGATTTTGAAAAGTTTATCTTTCCTCTAGAGGTCATTTAACTAATTTTTTGCCTTTGCCTTGATCTCAGATCTGGCATTAAAATCAATTATGTTTTTCCATTAAGTGTTGAAGATATTTTATGCTTTTGGGAGGCAAAATGAGTGAGGATTTGATTTACCAGTTGTTGGGAGAGATTAGAGAGATGTTTTTAAATTATTGAGGAATTTTTCCAAGTGGACACATGTTAGACACAGAATAGATCTAGGAATTCATTCCTTCTATGTCTTTCTTTCTCTTTTCCATTTTTTTTTGGTAGTTTTATCTATGATACTAGTAGGGTTCCAATTTTTACTATGAGACCAAGTTGTTGTTGGTTTTACTTCCTATCTAATTGAGCAGAGCTCTAGCTGTGAAGGCCACACATCCATTCTTGTGCAAGTTTCTTTTCATTTCATGTATTGTTTCTCTGAGATAATGGAAATTGATGATCTAGATCATGTGACATATCCTGAGTTTCATTCAATGTTACCAATTAATGTATTCAGTCTTTCTAAAGATAAATACAAAAGGGGTTTACAATGAATTATCCGTGTTCTCTTATTCTGTCTCCTAATTCTTCATATGCTATTAACTTTGTGACTAAATAAATAAGGTTCATTTGATTTAAGATAGCTTGGATGAGTTTTGCGTCAGATTTTTTGTTGCTTTTAATTCAAAGTAAATGCTTCAATGATTTGATAGGGTTTTTGGGTGTATGGAGGGGATGCTAGTAAGAATGGAATTTGGGGATTTCAGTTGATAAACTTAATTGTAAGGCAATCAAGTTAGGTCATCCTACTGGTAATGACTCTATTTTGCAATGGATAAGGCATCGATCACTAAATCATATGCAAGCTAATATGAAGGTCATTTGCACATTTTTTTTTAATCAAATCAATTCAGTTTTCATGTTTTGTAGTGGGTTGAAAGGAATTAACCCTCACTTAGTTTATGGGTTCATAGGTCATGATCTGTAGCTATTTCATTCTTATGTTATTGCATAAGTATTAGAAGACATAAGGGTTTCATCTATTGATAATAGGTTCAGATTTTATGTTTTAGCACTGGTACCATATATTAGAACCTCAAGGTTAACTCGCTTAGGTTTTGTAGAGCCTAAACTGAAAAAGGAGTTATGCCTTATAGTTGGCCCAAGATTGTAGTTGAGTGCATCCATCATAGGAATTTGCTAGCCTTAGATGTATTGGTCTAGTTTCTTGGTTAATTTTAAAACTATTAAATCAGGAGCCAACACATTCTATTTCATGTAGACTTGCTCTTTTATTTTTATTTCCCATCACCCATTCTTTATGCAAAATTCAAAAAAAGACAAGCTGATTTTATTTTGTCCCAATTGAAATGCAAATTATCTAATTTATTTTTAGGGAAAAATTAAATAATTCAATATTTATTTATAAAGGAATAAAAAATTGGAAAAAATTCCCAAAAAGAATGACTTAGGTTTCGATTGGAACAACCTAAGAAGTTTCAATCGAAACTACCTGGGTAGTCTTGATCGAAACTATTTATGTATCATTTAACCTATGATTGAATGGGATAGATAGTTTCAATCGAAACTACCTAAAAGGGGTTTCAATCAAAAATTTTAAAAAAAATTGATAGAAAGTATGTTTCTATCAAAACTAGCAAAATAGATGTGTTTTGCAAAGGCCATAAGATTTTTAGATGTTTTCATGCCTTTTGGGCTTAATTACTATGTTTAGATGGAACAATGAAGACATGTCATTTTGCATGACACAAGTACTTGAAATGAGCTCTCTAATGACTATGGATTTGATATATTTTAATTTTTTAGGTATATATTTTTGGCATGAATTGAATAGAGGTTCAACACCCAAAATAAGCATCTATATTGGATGCTCATGGACAAATAGAAACTAAGAGAATATAAATTTTGAAAAATAAATATAATACCCATATTCAAGTCCTCTTTCAATTAGATAAAGAATTTCTTAAATTGAAAAAATATATAATAAGTTACATGCATCAAAAGCAATGTGTGTCCAAATTAGAGTTAGGCCAACTTTTAACATTGATAGAATATGAAGTTCTAAGGATAAAGACATAAAACCACCTCCATGACTTTGGTATGGATGTTAACAAATTAAATTTGAAAGAATCACATGATATCTATTGTAAATAAAAATAGTTATGTGAGTAAAAAATAGTGCCACTCTTTAAAATTAATTTTTTGATAACATACGAATTTTCGTAGGGGAAAAAAATTCAATAAAATTGATTCATATATATATATATATATATATATTGTTATAATGTTTAGAATAACCAATAGTGGGGGTGGGTCAGTTATCCTTGGGTCTAGATGTATTGATACAAATTTTACTAACTTCAAACAACTTAAACAATCTCATTAAACCACTTGGTCTTATAGCATATCATCAACAACTTAACATTATGTTCACTACTTAACTCTCTATTCAATATATGTCAACCAATAGTAAAATAATAATAGTAAATAACATGCATCACACATATATGACACCAAGATTTAATGTGGAAATCCAATTTGGAGAAAACCATCAACTAAATATATGCTACCACCTTTCATTCTTCTGAGGTGAGCTTGCTTAAGAGTCAATACTGTTAAACGTTACACAATGCATTGTTAGGTGTGACCCTATTAAAGGATTTAATCACCTTGTTAGGAGTGGTTTGGTTAGAGGACTTTGGATCATTTCATTATAATGACACCTTGATTAAAAGATTTACAAAATGACTATTAGGTCAACCTTGACTAAAATATTTTAACTACCACAATGGTTAGAAAGTAACAACATGTTTGATCTGTAAAACACAACTCACTTTGAAAATTCAGATCTCCATTTGGCTCATTAGATGGTTCATTGACTAGACTTCATTATAATCTCCATAAATAATCTATTTGGAAACCCTTTAATAAATTACACTTAATTAATATCTTCACTTCTCCTCTACTACTCTATTCTTCATAGGTTCTACTTAAGATCACCAATCAACAACAAACCAACCTTAGAAAACTTCTCATATACCTCCTTAAATTGGTAATTTTGGTCTTTTTCTTCTTAAACATCATCATAGATCTTAGGGTTAAGTCACATCCATTGAATCTATCCATCAATTTGTCCTTATACTCCTTTCTTGATACTTGTAGAAACTTCTCTTTAAATCCTTGCCTTTGATCACACAAAAAACTCAATTCATGTATTTAATGCACAACTCATCAATCCTTATCATCCACACATTTTGACTAATCCAAAAATTCAACTATATCAGCCTCAAACTCGATTATTTCACAAATTGTAATTTTGTTGACACTTGGTCATCATTGTATTCTTTTGTTCTATTGTCACTGTATAGCTCGATCACTACTATTCTTTCTCACTCGGCTTCCACTAGCTCACTTGGTCTTCAGTATGCTTGGTCACTGCTACATTTTGATTCTTCAACTTTCTTGACCATAACTATCACTCGACTAATACTATTTTCTTGACTATCTCTTAAGTTCCTTAATCTTCTATTTCAGCTCCTTCATTGAGTGTACATATTTTACTAGGGTTTTCTTGTGTTTAACTCAACACTGCTATACTTCATACACTCATTGAACAATACATAATCTTTTCGAAGACTAACTAATCAAGTGCCCATTGTAATTCCTTCATAATTGCTCATGTTCACTCAACAACTTCACTAGTTCATATAGTCATCTCTCTTTTCAAATCCTCTTCCTCAATCAACTGACATAGCACTAGACATTGTTAGTAAATGTCTCTCTTGTAGGTTTGACATCAACGACAATACAAAAATTGTTCCAATTGTAGTTCCCAACTACACACACACACACACACACACACACACACACACACACACACACACACACACACACAGAAAATCCACACAGAAAATCCTAAAAGGCTATGATTTATTTCAACTTCAAATTCCTAACCATTAAATGACAATTTGCATCCAAAAGTGAAAGATTTCTTGAACATTCATAGCTTTGTGTTAGTTTAGGCAAAAAAGTGTAACCCACTATTTTGGGTTCCCTTGTAACTCAACATGAGTCATAGCTCCAACATAAACATAATAATCTTGAGAAGATGGTTTATTCTTATAGGATCGATTAAAAAATGGAGAACCCTTCTAGTAGGAAATTAGAACTAAAGTAGCTACAATATTATAAGTTTCAAGGTTAGAAAATTAGGACAAAAATGAATGGGTTGAATCATGGTGATTAGGACACAAAATAATTTTTCAATGTTAGTAGAGCCAAACAAAATAGTGGATTGTAAGAACTTGAGTAGTCTCTTCTAGTTTTCTAATGAAAAATGCTAAATGTTTTTTTGTTTTTTTTTTTGTTTTTTGTTTTTGAGTATATATGTTTATTTTTTGAAAGACATATGGAATTTTAAAGTAAAGAACAATGCCAAGATAAACCTTTTAATTTAATTATAAAAATGTACTCATCAAGTTCAAACAATCCCAAATATCAATTGTGAAAATAATAATTTATTAAATGGAAAGAACTTGGATGTGTTGATTACACTTCCACCAAACGAAACAAGCAAGTGAGAATAATTTGCAGCCATCAAAGACTCGTGCAATTCATAAATTGTATAGCTATCTGTGAAATAGAAAATGCAAGCCTACTATGTATTGCAAGGTCTCAATA
The DNA here is from genome assembly GCA_028749045.1 of Cupressus sempervirens. NCBI lineage: Eukaryota > Viridiplantae > Streptophyta > Pinopsida > Cupressales > Cupressaceae > Cupressus > Cupressus sempervirens. The sequence continues at coordinate 561,713,139 of CM053786.1, read as the reverse complement.
TTTAATTATTAGTCCAATGAGTGAAACACGAGTCATATATTAAGAACATGGCTCTGCAATAGTATGCACAATCACAAGAAATGTGAATGGAGACTTCGAGAAAAATCCACACATCCCTCATGGATATCATGTGATCTCAAGAAAAGGAAAATATTAGCCTCCAAATGCCAATTGATGCTTCTCATAGACAAATCATAGTCTCTTCAACACATTCAATTATCTTTCCCAAGTGACAAGTCTACCTAAGCTTTCCATTCAATATCTTATTAAATCATAGGTAGCTCTATATTTGATAAAACACCTTCCTAGATAAAGTAAAACATAGTAGGGAATGATCTTTAAATTTTTGATACCTCAATAACAAATTAAAGAACAATTTAAGAAGAATCCTTAGAACTCACAACTAAAACCCTCAACAAATTATCAAAAGAAAATAATATTTGATGGATGATCCATTCTCAAAATCAGAGCCATGTTTATAATCACATTTTTATAATTTAGCTTCAATGTTACACCTTCCACTTAAAATCTTTTCTTCCTTGTAACATGATATTCTAACATGCAAGGTCATTGTTTCTTGTGCCCAAGATTTAAAAATTTTCAACCCAGTTCTAATGAGTTATGACACTAAGGTGGCCATCATACAATACCAACAAAAATAGGAACACAACATATTTACTTGAATAATAATAATTCACTCATCTTGTGAAAATAAATGAAGAAGCATCAAAATGAATAGATAACAACATTAGAGTGATCCTGATGAAGATAAATTATAAGTGCACCTGATGGGGTGACTTACTAAAATTGTATGCTCCGTCCATGATTCTTAAAGCCCAAACTAGAAGCCATAAATTAAAATTGAGAGCACTAATCAACTCCTCTAACTTACTAATCTCATCAGAACCAACTATTGACTTACTAAAAATAGTAGCTCCTCAAAATGGTACTAAAATCTACTATAGGCCACTAGAAAGCCTAATAACTCCACAAATGAGACACTCAAATCCCATTGTTAGCTTACGAGGCTCAAGATGATCAACTAACCAAGCCAATTATAGGAACTTGCTAAAAATGGGGACATTATAGTCCTCCCACCCTAAGATTTCTTATCCCCAAGCAATCCTAGAGAAAAGAAAACATCACAGTCTACCTGAATCCCAAGGGTTAAATTTTGTGATATCCCTATTGTGTACAATTGACTCCTATATCACCAACACCCAAATAACTAGCATCAATAATAAAACCATTCAAAAAATAACTCTAGGTGTTGATGGAGAAAATAACAGATCGAAAACCAACCCAACTAAAATACAACCATTATCAGCAATTGAGTCCCCATCAACTGACACTCATGCCCAACTACACTTTGGAGATGACAACAACCTTTGGTACTTGAAACACTACCACCAAGTCCAACCTCTTCCAAACTGTCTTGGGTATGTGGGTATTGCAAGTAACCTAACTAATAGTTGTCGATCCCATTTAAAAACATGACACTAACCCATCCCATAGTGGATGGTATGAAATTGGAGCCAACCCACACTAATATAAAACTAAATCCTCTACTAGTGGGTCAAAAACTGAGATGGTGAGCACTCCTCAATATGTAATGTTGGTAAAAAGCCCCAATTTTTGTTAGTGGTTTATCAATACCAAACTAAGAACCAAGAGATGACTTCAATCTTTTCCTCCAACTAATAATCAGGAAATATCTTGGGAAAACCTCTCAAAAAATTTGACCACAAAATTATTATGGGGAAGCATTGTAGATAAGGTCTCTATAATCATTCTCATCAACCTCCAAATACTGTGAGATCCCTGGATAAGAGTACCCTTTGATGCTTGATATGGTCCCTCTCACAAATTTTTACTCTCCAATAGATACATGAAAGAATGTGTGTAGTAGTAATTATATCTAGAAGCATCAAATTTCTCCCTTGCAATCTACAGTTGATCCCAAAAAAAATGTTGCACTGCCAACTATCTACTACTATCATCAATACGAGATGAAACAACACATTTTTTTCCCAACAGAAGGAGGCAAATTTCCATGAGAGAACATCCCGACATCAAGTGATATCCTACCCAAATCTTTTGAATAAGAGGGAGCAATGTCAAGAACTAACACACATCCCTTCAAAGAGTCCCCCATTTCCATGCTAACTACTAGAGAACCTGACACTACATGAATCACTTTACCATCCTCCATTGATGTTCTCACCTCCTATGTACCTTCCGCACCCATATCTTGGCCAAATATCACTACCACATCATCATAACCCTCATCCCAAATCATGGAATGAAACTCACCAACAACCACCATAATATGTAGCTAAATTAGATCTAAGGTTGGTGTGGGTTGAACCCACTCCTACTCCATGGTAACCTCATCCAAACATGATTGTGACTACAAGAGGGCTAACTCAATACACTAGAGAGAGTCCATAGACACCTCAAGCTCATGAGTGAGCTCAACCACCCCTACTTCTTTCCCTAAAAATTTATCATAACAAGCCCTACCCCACTCCATAAGGTAATCCCTATTAATAACTAAATGTGAATAATTATGCTTCAAGATCCTGACAACCTCTCAAAGTGCATGAACCACTTCTAGGTAAAGACTACTATCATCATGCTCATCTGACATTAGCCAAATGTGGCAAACTATAATAAATAATATAATATTTCTCAAGATATGAAGAGATAATACTATCACTCACCTTTACCTAAATAGTCACATGATGCCTCTGTAACCCCTAATTCCTTTGCAAGGTCATTGCCTCACTAACTGCACTATAATAGGAGACTAAATCTAAACTACTTACACCATGATTGCTAACATCACGTGTTATCCTATCCTTGCACATATCATTAATAAAGGTATAAATTATCAATAGATCTACCAACTCCTCAATTGAAGAGGTGGAACCCCTTGTAGTATTGAGCTCCTTGCAAATCTTAGCCTCCCCCTCAATACTAAGTCCCTAAACAAATTGATCTTGGGATCCATCCAAAACCTCAATGGAGTCATCACCTAACATCTGAAAAGGAATATTAGATCCACAATAGCTCATATCATCCTCAAATGAACCATCAAAAGTATCCATATTGTCTAAATCCACAACTCTTGACCAAACATCCATTGCTATCACCTAACCTTGCATACATGAAGTAAACTTATTCTATGAATAAATAATGTAAGAGCCTAAACCAACCTCTATTAACTCCCCTGTAACACCCAAATCACTAACCTCATAGAATTTGACTCTATACATGCATAAGCACCACTTGAGGAAGCCACTACCTCATGTTTTGACATATCACTATGACAACTATCATAGATATCGGTTGTCACACTCTCTACATAGTTTCCCAATAATAACCCCATCCTCAAGGGAGTATGAACAATCAATGGTAACAACTTCCTCAATAACCTCTACACTATCTATTGTAATAACTCTAGAATCCTTGACTTACTAAACCTCATTACTGCTATCCACCAATGACACCAAAATAAGCACACATCTCTATGTGAAAATTTCATCATAAAGACTATCGATAGGACTAGTGGGTTTTATACTAATACAAGCACATATGCATCGGAATCACCTGTGAGGGAAAACTCAAGCCTGCTTCCCTACATCCTCAATTTGGGTCTAATAAAAATGGAAACCATGTATCTCACTTCCCTATCCACTATCAAAAAATATAACAATCTTGTTTCCAATCTCTTCTAATGAAGCTTAAGCATTTCCATACTCTCCCTCAAAGAATTTATTTTCTTTCTAGTTTCCATGTTGCTCCATTAACCCCTAGAATTGCTAGTCCTCCTCTATCTATCCATAGATAGAAAATGTGTGAGTATTGGTCACTCTAATTATTAAAAAAATATGAAATAACAATGCATTTCCTACCCCATAGGATGGGATGATACACTTTAACGCCATTGTAAAGACCCTAAGTATCCCTTTTGGTTTGCTTATGAAAAATGTCAAATGTGTTTTCTTTTATAGTATATATGTTTTTAAATTTTTTTTTGAAAGATATATGAAAGTTTAAAGTAAAGAACAGTGCCAAGATAAACCTTTTAATTTAATTGTAACAATGTATTTACCAATTCTGAACAACACCAAGTATCATTTGCAAAACCAATAATCTGTTAAAAAGAAAGAACTTTGATGTGTTGATTAAACTTCTACTAAATGAAATAGGCTTGTGAAAATAATCTGCAACCACCATGGACTCATGTGGCTCACAAATTGTATGGCCATTCCTAAAATAGAACATGCAGCCCTGCTATGTATTTGTAGATTCTCGATATTCAATCGTTGGCCCAACAAGTGATATGTAGAACCTATATTAAGCATGCAACTTTGAAACAATATGCACACCGACAAGAAATGTGAACATAGGCTACAAGAAAAAGCCACACAACCCTCTTGGATACCACATGAGCTCAAGAAAAGGAAAATGTTGGCCTTCAAAAACCAATCACTACTTCTCATATACAAATCACAACCTCTTCAACACATTCAATTCTCTTTCCTAAATCATAGATCTTCTTAAGATTTTCATTCAATATCTTATTAAATCATATGCAACTCTATAATTGCAAAAAAAAACCTTCCTAGATACAATAAATAAAAATGGGAAATAATATTTCAATTTGTTATACCTTGGAAACAAATTGAATAATAATTCAAGAAGAATTCTCAAAACTCGTAACTCAAACCCTTGAAAAATTATTAGAAGCAAATAATATTAATGGATGTTCCATTCTCAAAATAAGAGCCATATTTATAATCTCATTTGCACAATTTAGCTTCAAAATTACACCTTTCACTTAAAATCTGTTTTGCCTTATACTTAGGCATATAATATATTTTATTAATTTTCTTTTGGCTCTAAAATATTGTTGGATTCTTTAGAATAACCGAGGGGGGTTGAATTAGTTATCCAAGATCTAGATGTACAAATAAAATTTTTCACATCTTAGTGAACCCATATCCATAAAACATTTTCATCTGTTGGAAATATAAGAGGAGTAACTGAGAGGGGAGGGGTGAATCAATTGCTACTAAAATAAATACTAGATCCCTTAGATGTCAGTACAATCTGAAAACTAAATACTACTGATGGTCAGTAAACACACATAAAATGTTGTAACTCAGTAATTACTAAATATGCTCGGTAAATGCTTAACATGCAGACTTTAGATGTTATCTATGATTACCATTACTTCAACTTAGTTGTAAACACATGAAAGAAAATAGAATGAACACATTTGACACCAAGATTTAATGTGGAAACCCAAATTGGGAAAAACCACCAATTGCAACTAGTTACTATTTTAACTCTTCTGAAGTGAGCCTTGTTAGGAGCCAACCCTGTTAAAGGTTACAAAACACACTATTAGGTGTGATCTTGTTAAAGGATTTAATCACCCTATTAGGAGTGGCTTTGTTAGAGGTCTTGAGACAATTCAATAGAACTGCCACCTTATTAGAGGATTTACAAATAGTTATTAAGCCAACTGTGTTAAGAGATTTAGATCTCTACTACAATGCTTAGAGAGTAACAATGAGATGACCTAATTTGAATGTGACTAAATTGTTGATTGCAGATCTCTATCTTGGCTTGTACTTGATCCTTCCTAATCGAATATAGATTTTCTACTCCACAAGGATATTCTACTTATCCTTCAAATTTGCTTCCTCTCTTCATCATAAAATCTTCAATTCATTCATCACATCTTTACACTCTTGTACACTTTCAAATTCTCAACTTGACCTTATATCTTTCATATTGTTAAGTCAGCTCAATATAACTTAGAATAATTAATATTCATCACCTTAGTCGGCTAGAACCAATAGATAAATCAATTAAGCTTAATATGCCAAAATAGGAAAATCCTTCGTTAGCTGACCTAGCTCAGTAGACACTAACTCATAAATGATTTCTTGTGTTAACCAACAAAAGCTCGGTTAATACTATAAACTTGCAAAGATCCTTTGGCAACCAAGTGAGCTTAGTTATCACTAGTTCCATCCAACTGTCCTTCATTAACTGAGTGAGCTCAATTAACACTCATCTTCTATAGTCTTTCCTTCAATGCCTAAGTGAACTCAATATACACTGCCTTTTGAACTAGGAAAGCACAGGAACACTTGGTAGGCACAGAAAACTATCCTCACTATTTGAGTGAGCTTGACATACACTAACTGATAATGATATGACATTTATGTAACATCAAAAGAAATACACAATTAATCAATTGTATCCAACAATCTCCCTCTTTGGCATTAATGGCAACACAACATGTCATAACATAATAAAATTTTGGATTTACTCTTGAGAACTCCCTCTATCAGTATGAGCTCTTCCTTTCACTAGATTCTTCCTCTGTCTACAACAACTTCTACCAACTTCATTCATAGAACTTTCTCCCTCTTATAACAAACTTTTCCTTCTTTGGAATGACAAAAATTTCTTAGAGGTATGATAGCAAACTTCTCCCTCTTTGACAACACATGCCAAAGAATACAATCTTGTTAATACCAATGTACCTTAAGTACTAATTCATTTGCAATATGCCCTTATCAATTCTGCACTAGCTGATTGATCTTCAACTTAGCTCTTATTGATGCATCACTAAACTTTATTTAGTGAGCTTCAAATAGGGAAATGACCCCTAGCTTACCTCTTAGATATAAAAATGCATCCTTAGGTAATGGCTTGGTGAATATTTCTATAATCTATTCTTTTGTATTCACATATTACAATCTGACTTCTTTATCCTACACCAACTCTCTTAAGAAGTGATATTTTATAGCAATGTGCTTTGTTTTGATATGCATCACTGGATTCTTTGATATATTGATTGTACTAGTGTTTTCATAGTATATGACTATTGGATCCTTGATCTCTATCTTCATTCCTTCCAACAATTATTTGAACCAAACAATGTTAGAACAATTAACTGCTACTACCACATATTCTGCTTTTGTTGTGGATTGAGAGATGTAATTTTGTTTCTTGCTTGTTTAGGACACTATTCTTTTACCAAGAAAGAATGATCCACCACTAGTGCTTTTCCTGTCATCAAGACTTCCTACCCAATCAACATCACTAAATACTTTCAAGTCCAAATTGCATCCAAGTTTATACCATAATCCATAGTCTTCAGTACCTTTCAGATATCTCATGATTCTCTTAATTTCCATCATGTGATTTTCTTTAGGATTTTCTAAGAATCTTGCCACTATTCCAACTGCTAGAGCAATATCAGGCTTTGTACGTACTAGATACTACAATTTTCCAATCATTGATTTGTATGTGGTCTGATTTACTTCTTTGGATTCATCATTCTTGGAAAGCTAGACATAGGGGTTTTAACTAGTCTTGAATCTTCCATTCCAAACTTCTTTAGTATCTCCTTGATATACTTAGATTGAGTGATGTAGATACCATTTTTTTCTGTTATATTTGCAACCCAACAAAGAATTTTATCTCACCAAACATGGACATCTCAAATTTTGTACTCATTTCTTCTAAAAATGTTGTGCACAAGTCATCATTTCTTGTAAATAGAGTATCATCTACAAATATTTTTCCAGCATAATCTTCTTGTCTGGTCCTTCTTTGATAAATAGACCACTGTTAGCATTTTTTCTTTGAAAGCCAATCTATACCATGTAATTATGAAGTCTTTCATACCAAGCTCTGGGAGCTTGCTTAAGACCATGTAATGCTTTGTGTAACTTTCAAACCATGTCTCTTTTGCTAAGATCTACAAAAGCTTCTAGTTGTTCAGATTTGTCTCCAATGATTTGATTAGGTGCATGATGCCTTTTAACATATCTTGCTAACATAGGCTCTTTGGGATTTGAATGAGTTCCACTATCTTCATCATGAACTTTATTTTCAAGCTTAGGTCCTTTTGTCTATGACTCAAGTCCATCAGACTCAGTTTGAACTAGCTCGGTAGCCTCTAACTATAACTTAGGTCCTTCAAACTATGAATCAGTTTGCACTGTCTGCAACTTAGTAATAGTGGAGATTTTGGGGACTCAAGAGATGCAGCCTCCTTTTTTTTAGATAGATTCGACAGGGTATCAGGTTCATTGTAAATTAATCTTTTGTAATCCTCTGGCTCCTTGTTGCTTTCTTCTTCACTCTTTTTTGTAAATTCATCAATTCTAACATGTGCACTTTCTATTATTTTATGAGTAGACAAATTCAAACATTTGTATGCTTTACTTCTGCAAAAGTATTCTAAAAATATTCCTTCATCATCTTTTACATCAAATTTTCCTTTGCTAGACTCTTTCAAGATATAACATTTGCTACCAAATACTTTCAAGTAACTTACATTAGGTTTGTAGCCATACCATAGTTGATAAGGAGTTTTATTTGAGTCTTTCTTCAACTCTACTATGTTCAAGGTATGAATTGCAATGCTGATAGCTTCCTTCCAGTATTTGAAAGCAACATTCTTTTCAATCATCAAGATTCTTGCACAATCCATGATAGATCTATTTCTTCTTTTAGCTATACCATTCTACTATGGTGTACCAAGGGTTGATACTTGTCTTTTAATTCCTCTTTCAATGCAAAAATTATTGAATTCATTGGAGATGAATTCACCACCTTTGTCTGATCTTAACATTTCAACCTCTTTCTAGTTTCTTTTTCTACTCTTACCAGATACCACTTGAACTTTTGAAAGGCTTCTAATTTTTCTTTCAGATACATTACAATCATCATTCTAGAATAGTCATCAACAAAAAGAATGAAATTTTTTTCTCCACTATAGCTCTCTATTCCAATAGGTCCACATAAATCTATATGAACAATTTCTAAGACTTCTTCTGATTGATAGTTTTTACTTTTTAAACTAGTCTTTCCCATCTTATTAATTTGGCAATTCTTGCATAAACCCATATCAGGCTTCTTCAAACTAGGAATACCTCTTATTCTTCTAGGTTTTCTTATTTTAACCAGATTATCAAAGTTTACATGACATAGCCTTTTGTGCCATAACCATCTTTCTTTTACTTGAGCAATAAAACATGAACAATCACCGAGATCAAGATGAAATAGATTACCTTTTGTTTGCTTGCCAAATGCAACCGGATTTCCTTTTCCATCCAGTAGTTTGGCCAGTCCATTCATGAATTCTACCTTGAATCCAATGTATTTAACTATGCCACACTCAATAGATTATGCCTTAGTCCTTCAACTTAGTAAGCATTGTCACATACAAGTTCTTTAGTCAATGAAATACATCCTTTTCCTTTTATGTTATAAGGTTCATTATTTCCAAATCTCACATCACCTCCATTATAATATTCCATGTGCTCAAATTTTGTTTTATCTTTAGTCATATGATGTGAACATCCACTATATAATCCATATATCATTTTTGCAAACATGAGAGATAAGTTCCATCTTATCTCCTTCATCATCAGATTCATCTTTCACAATAATATATACCATTTCATCTTCATTGTTATTAGAATCTTTAGCTATAAAAAAAGATTTCTTAACTTTGTCCTTGTAGTTCTTCTAGTTCCTAGAATTCCTAGAATCCTTCTTGCCTTTGTGCTTATTTATTTTCTTTTCATCTTTAATTTCCTTTTTTGGACACCTTGCAGCAATGTGACCAATTTCTTCACAAGAAAAACAAATCAGAGGAACTTTACCTTTATACTTTCCTCTGTCTTTGGAATACTTCCTTGCAAGTAGGGCTTCAACAACTTCAAGATCACTGGCCGAACTTTCAAATGTTTCTTCTTCATCACTTCCTGATTGATTGGACTTTGATTTCTTACCCTTTAATTTGAGTGAGAGTTTAGCTTGGAAAGAAAACTCAATAACTTTTAAATTAGGAACATAGTTATCAAAGTTATCTAACTCAAAATCTATCAACCTTCCAACTAGACCATCCAAAGATATTTTATTATTTGGATCACATCTCATTTCTTGAATAACAGACACTCTAATTGCATAAATAGGAAGATGAGTTGTAAGTGCCTTGCTTACAACTATTTTCTCTTCAATGTCTCCTCCATATGCTTTGATTGCACTTACACTTGCTTTGATTATTTTCACATATTTTGCAATATTCTCATCTTCTCTCATTTTCATCTGATCAAAATGACCTCTAATAATTTCAGCCTTAGCTCTTCTTACATTTTCTTCTCCTCCATATATGTCTTTTAGTTTGATTCACATCTTATGTGTTGTATTGCAGTCTTTAACTTCATCAGATTCAACATAACTAAGAGCAGATGCAATATTAATCATCATGATGTTATGATTCTTCTTTTCAACAATATCTTCAATAGATAATGTTCCAGTGGGAGTCTTGTATCCAGTATCAAGATATTTTAGTCCTGAGTCACTGATAGTAGCCAAATTTAACCTCATAAGTTCTTGCCATGTTGCAAAATTGTCTTAATTCAGCTTGGGAATTTCTCTTCTTTAAGACATCTTAATCTTTAGCTTAGGTCCTTGAACCTTCTCTGCAAGCACCAAAAGCTCTAACACCAATTGTTGAAAATATAAGAGGAGTAACTAAGAGGGGAGGGGTGAATCATTTACTACTAAAATGAATCCCAAATCCCTTAGATGCAGTACAATCTAAAAACTAAATACTACTAATGGTCGGTAAACACACATAAAATGTTGTAACTTGATAATTACTGAATATGCTTGGTAAATGCTTAACATGAAAAATTTAGATGTTATCTGTGATTACCATTACTTTAACTTAGTTGCAAACACATGAAATAAAATACCATGAACACATTTGACACCAAGATTTAACATGGAAACTCAAATTGGGAAAAATCACCAATTGTAACTAGTTACTGTTTTCACTTTCCTGAAGTGAGCTCTGTTAGGAGCCAATACTATTAAAGGTTACAAAACACATTGTTAGGTGTGACCTTGTTAAAGGATTTAATCACCCTATTAGGAGTGGCCTTGTTAGAGGTCTTGAGACAAGTCAATAGAACTGCCACCTTGTTAGAGGATTTACAAATAGTTGTTAAGCCAACTTTGTTATGAGATTTAGATAACTGCTACAATGGTTAGAGAGTAAAAATGAGATGACCTAATTTGAATGAAACTGAATTGCTGATTACAGATCTCTGTTCTAGCTTGTACTTGATCCTTTCTAATTGAATATAGCTTTTCTACTCCACAAGGATATTCTACTTATCCATCAAATTTGCTTCCTCTCTTCATCATAAAATCTTCAATTCATTCATCACATCTTCACACTCTTGCACACTTTCGAATTCTCAACTTGACTTTATACTTATATCTTTCATATCAAGTCAAGTTAGCTCAAATACAACTTAGAATATTTAATATTTGTCACCTTAGTCAGCTAGAACCAATAGATAAATTAATTAAGCTTAATATGCCAAAATAAGAAAATCCTTCATTAACTAACCTAGCTTGGTAGACACTAACTTAGAAATGATTTTCTATGTTAATTAACAAAAACTTGGTTAACACTAAAAACTTGCAAAGATCTTTTGGAAATTGAGTGAGCTCAGTTAGCACTGGTTCCATCCAACTTTCCTTCAATAACTAAGTGAGCTCAGTTAAGACTCATCTTGTACAGTCTTTCCTTCAACACCCAAGTGAACTTAGTAGACACTACCTTCTAAACTAGGCAACCATAGGAAAACTCAGTAGACATAGAAAACTATCTTCATTAATTGAGTGAGCTCAACATACACTAACTAATAATGATATGACATTTGTGTAACATCAAGGACAATACATAATTAATCAATTGTATCCAACATTCATCATGCATGCATGTATTAGATTATGCAATCAAATAAACTTGTAGGTTACTATCAAATCAATTTGCAAAAATGTAAACATGAAACATAATAGATTCAATAACATATTTGACATGATGATTTAATGTGGAAACCCAATTTGGAAAAAACCACCAATAACATGCTACTCATTCTCACACTTTTGAAGTGATGTGATGTGAAAAACCAACCCTGTTAAATGTTACAATATACACTGTTAAATGTGACCCGATTAAAGGATTTCAATCACCCTATTAGGAGTGAGAGTTGTTAGAGAAATTTAAATCATTCACTTGGAATGTCACTTGATTAAAGGATTTACAAATGACTGTTAGGTCAACCTTAATCCAAAGGATTTACCCTAGATTGATACAATGATTAGAGAGTAACAGTGAGGCTTGATCTGATAACAAATTACAACTTCATTTATAGATTACAGATCTCTATTTTAGTCCTCCATTTTTCTTACGTTTCACACTCTTCAGCTTTGATAGCTTGTTCACCCTTTAAGCATCCATACCCTTAAGCCTTCTTGCTTTGTTTTTCAATGCAGTCTCTTCTCTTAGGTTACTGAATGAAGAAAATACCCTAGACTCCTTATCTTCTTTTGGTTCTTTCACATCAACTCTTACTTCTGACTAGCCATCTCTATAAATAGAGAATTAAGATCTTTTATCATCCATCTACCATCATTTATTTTAGGGTTAGGTTAGATTAGATAGGATTCAATGAATCTACCCCTCATTTCATGTCATTCCCTTCTGGAAACTTCTCCTTCAATCTTCTTTGAATTTACCTCAAAATGGTTTATCTTGAATTTTGTGTGAGCAACTCATCAATCATATCTTCCACATGGTTCACACAATCCAAGAAATCAAACTTTTTAGCTTAGATTCATTGAATTCTCGATCTTTCTTATAATGCTAACACTTGACATTAACTAGCTTCTGATGCTCGACACATATTGTGTTGCTTAACATCCACTGACAAAACACTCAACACAAACTAAAGTTTATTGGTGCTCGGCATCAACTAAACTTTACTCTTCTTACACTATTTCACTCGAATTACACTGCAATTGACTTTGCTCGATTCTAACTAATTTTATGGTTGGCTTGCACTATTTTTGCTCGACACCTACTATCCACTTGGTCAAGATTTGTAGACAAAATTTGTTTAATATGTTCTTCTAAACTTACTTAGTATAACCAACCTTTGCAACCTTTAGTAGATTATTAATGTACTATAATATCATTGTCTTAATTAATCCTTGTACTCTTTTTCATATCATAACTCAACCTTTCCTCTAGGTTCTATTATTACCTGATTTGATCAAATCCTCTTCATCAATCAAACAAATGATAATACTCAAATCATATTAGCAAGTAGCAGGTTTGACATCAGTGATAAAATAATGATTGAAACATATTTTTCATACGTGTATCAATCTATTTTCAACAATCTCCCTCTTTGGCATTAATAGTAAACCAAACTAACCAAAATTAATCAGTATGACCAATTAGACTAACAAAAAGAAAATAATTCCTTGTATTGAAATCTCTCTCTATCAAAAAACTTTCATCCTCTGAATAGGTTACAAAAATCTTGTTCTGATCAACAGACAATCAACTCTTCCTTATGACTCCCTCTTGATCACTTCTGATCTCTACCTCAACATTATCTCCCTCTTACTAGGTAGATGTAATTAGTAGGTACACTTGTACACTTTCTCCTTCTAAGTAGATATTCCATAGTTCTCTATCTTCTATATCTGAATTTCTCCCTTTGTGATTCCCTATTTCTCCCTCTTTGACAATAATGCCAAAGACATGTAATCTTCATATGTAGATATGAATATTTTCAGTTTCTCTCTCTATCACCTTGCTTGTGATTGATTTATAGCTCCAACTCATTGATTACTTTAGGTGGCTCCTAAAGTAAGATCCACTACATCAATGTGTAACATATGTCAATCAACTTGTTTGATGCAGGGCACTCCTCATGCTTCTTAGACAGCCTTTGATAGGGGTATCACACCTAGTTTACCTCTTAGATAACCATGAGCATCCTTAGGTAATGCTTTTGTGAAGATATCACCAATTTTTTCTTTGGTGTTGACATATTCCATTTTCACCTCTTTATCTTGAACTAATTCTCTCAAGTAATGATACTTGATTACAATGTTCTTAGTCTTTGTATGCATCACATGATTCTTTGATATATTTATGGCACTTGTATTACCACAATAAAGTATCATAGGTTTAGTGATTTCCTCTTCCATACCTTTGAGTAGTTGTTTGATACATACAATGTTTGTACAATTTACTGTAGTAGCAACATATTCAGCTTCAATAGTAAATTAAGAAATACAGTTTTGCTTCTTGTTAGTCCATATAACCATCCTATTGCCTAAGGAAAATGCTCTTCCACTAGTGCTCTTTCTATCATCAATATTTCTAGCCCAATCAGCATCAGTATAGGCTCTTAATTCAAATTTCTCATTTTTCTAATAGTATAGACCATACTCCTCTATTCCTTTCAGGTATCTCATCATTCTCTTAATTGCCATCAAGTGATTCTCCCTAGGATTAGCAGAGAATATTGCAAATATCCTTGCAGATAATGCAATATCAAGTCTACTATGTACTACATATTGTAATTTACCAATCATAGACCTATATAATGTTTGATTCACCTTAGCAAAATCATCATTCTTTGACAAATTATATCTTGTCACCATAAGTGTACTTACTAGCTTGGAATCTTCCAATCCAAAAGTTTTTAGTATCTCCTTAACATATTCTAATTGAGTGATGTATATACCATATTTCATCTGATGTACTTGCAAACCAACAAAGAAATTGATCTCTCCAAACATAGACATCTCAAATTCTTGTTTCATTTCATTTGTAAAAGCATTAGATAAAGTATCTTGACCTTCAAATATGATATCATCAACAAAAAATTTAGATAACAAAATACCTTTGCCTTTCTCTATCTTCAAATATAGATTGTTGTTATCATCAGTCCTCTCAAATCCAATCTTTACAAGTTAATTATGAAGTCTCTCATTCCATGCTCTTGGTACTTTTTTCAAACCATAAAGAGTTTTGTGTAGTCTACATACCATGTTTTTGTTGTTAGCATCAATAAATCCTTCTGGTTGTTCTATGTAAACCTCTTCCTCCAATATACCATTCAGAAATGCAGACTTAACATCCATTTGATAAACTTTCAAACCTTTGTATGCAGAGTGATTTTTTTTTTTTTTTACTCTTTCTAGTCTTGCAACAGGAGAAAATGCTTCTTCATAGTCTATCCCTTCTTCTTGTGCATGTCCTTTATAAACTAATCTTGCCTTATTCCTTGTGACTTCACCATTTTTATCTAACTTGTTTCTATATACCCACTTGGTACCAATCACATTTTTATTTTTTGGTCTAGGAACTAGAGTCCATGTCTTATTTTTCTCAATTTGTTCAATCTCTTCTTCCATGGCTTTACTCTAGTCCACATCTTCTAAGAAATCTTTCACTATTTTTGGTTCTTGCATGCTCAGCAAACATGTATCATTTCTCAACTTTTTCCTTGCCATTGGTCTAACATCTTTATCTCCAATGATTTGTGCAATAGGATAATGTCTCTTGACATATTTAGACAATCTTGGTTCAACTTTGGCTTCTACATTTGGTCTCTCAACATCTAAATCACCATGTACCTCTCTATCAGGTAGTTTGGCATCTCTTTCATGTACACTAATTTTAGAATCAGAATGTGCTTCAACTATATTCTGTAACTCGACACTTGAATGTAGCTAAGTTCCTGAATGCAACTCGATATTCATAGTATGTGATTCGGCATTCACCAACAATTGTTTTTGGTTTGGAACATGATTTATAGAAACTTCTTTAGCAGGTATACCTTCATAAAAGTATACAAATAATTTATATTCTTCTAGTTCCTTTATAGGTTCAGCCTCATGTACTTCTGTATATTCATCAAATTTCACATTTGCACTTTCCACAACTTTTTTAGTGTTATTATTTAAACACTTATAAGCTTTACTTCTTGTGGAATAACCAAGAAATATACCTTCTTCACTTTTTGCATCTAATTTACCATTCCTAAAATCTTTGAGAACATAGCACTTTCTTCCAAATACCTTAAAATATTTTACATTAGGTGAGTATCCATACCATAGGTCAAAAGGTGTTGAATGAGTACCTTTTTTTGACTTATACATGGTTCAAGGTATAGACAGTTGTACTTACAACTTCTCTCTAGTATTTCAAAGCAACATTTTTCTCCATCATGAGTGTCCTAGCATAGTCCATTATAGATCTGTTCCTCCTTCCAAAAATTCCATTTTGTGGAGGGGATCTAGGAGCAAATGTCTATCTTTTGATTCCTCTGTCATTACAAAAAATCTCAAACTCATTTGATGTAAATTATCCTCCTTTGTCAAATCTCAAACATTTCAGACTTTCAACTATTTCTTTCTCAACTCTTGCTAAGTACCACTTAAACATTTGGAAAACATCATATTTCTATTTCAAAAACATAATTGTCATCATTCTAGAATAATGATCAACAAGAAGCATAGTGTACTTATCTCCTTTGTAGCTTTTCACTTCAATTGGTCTACACAAGTTAGTATGAACAATACATATTCCTTTAGAGGTGTGAGTCTTACTCTTAAAACTTGACATTGTCATTTTTCCTAACAAACATTGTTTGCAAATATTGTCAGGCTTTTTCAACTTAGGCAAACCTCTGACTCTTCTCATGTTACTAATACTAACCAAGTTATCAAAATTAACATGACATAACCTCTTGTGCCATAGCCACACATCATCAAATTCTACAAATAAAAAAATAACATCCTCTATATCAAGGTAGAAAAGATTACCTCTAGTTTGATCACCTTTTCTAATTAGTTTTTCATTAGTATCATATATCTTAGCAATTTTGTTCTCAAGCTCAACCTTACAACCCAAATTATTTAGTTGTGACACACATAATACGTTATAGTTAAGTCCTTCAACATAATAATCATTGTCACATAAAATCTTTTCCGTGAGCTTGATAGAACCTTTTCCTTTTATTAGACATGATGCATCATTACGAAACCTTACACTATTTCCATCATAATAATTCAAGGTAATGAACTTAATTTTATCTCCAGCCATGCAATGTGAACACCCACTATCAACTATCCATCTATCATTCTTGTTCACACAAGAAACTAGTGTAGTTGCCTCATCTTCATTAGATTCATCCTTCACTGCAACACACACCACTTCATCATCATGATCTTCAAATCCATCTTTTATTTTCTCTTCAGCAATGTAGAAAGACTTCTTGCCTTTGTCTTTGTCTTCTTTGTTGTCTTCATCTCTTCTACTTCTATACTTGTCACCACCTCTATAATTCTTCTTCTCTAGACATCTAGTAGAAATATGACCAACCTCATTGCAATTGAAACACATGATAGGTAATGTACCTTTAAACTTGCCTTTACCTCTATGAAATCTCCTTGCTAATGGTGCTTCAAGTTGATGTGCATCTTCCTCATCTGTATCACTATCACTAGACACATGTTTTAACTTTTCCTTCTTCTTCTCAATGGGTTCCTTCAATGACAACTTAGCTTTGAAACCAGATTCAATATTTTCAGGTTTGTAATTATCAAACTTAGATAGCTCAAAAGCAATGAACCTACCTACTAGACCTTCAAAAGTTAGATCATTCCTTGGTATACATCTTAATTCTTGTGTTGTCGAAACTCTAATAGCATAGATGGACAACCATGTTTTAAAAACTTTTCTTAGTAAGTTATTATTATCTATTTTACCAGTAGCTCCTCTTATTGCATTAACAACATATTTTATCCTAGAACAATATTGTGCAACATTCTCACTTTCTTGCATTCTCATATCATTGAACTTACTTCTAAGACTTTCGGCTTTGGCTCTTAGAACATTCTTGTCACCTCTATAGATAGTGTATAGAGCATCCCACATTTTATTTGCACTGTCACAACCCTTGATATCATCAAGCTTAGCATAGCTTAGGGTAGAGGAAATCTCCAACATTGCCTAGTTGTGTTCTTTCTTCTTTTTCAAATCTTTAGTAGTTAGGGCTCCAACAAGATTAGTATGCTCAATAGAAATGGTAGATTGTACATGATCTTCAAAACCTCCTAGGTGTAGCTTCATTAGAAATTTCCATGCAGGAAAGTTGTCTCTATTAAGCTTGGGTACTTCTCTTTTTTACATCTTGATCTTTGTGCTTCCAGTACCTTCAAACTAGAGTACTCTTAAGTAGATGGCTCTGATACCAATTGTTGTAATTCTTTAGAATAACTAAGAGGAGGGGGGAGGGGATGAATTAGTTATCCAAGGTCCAGATGTTCAAGTAAAACTTTGCACAGCTTAGTGAACTCATATTCATAAAATATTTTCATCATGCATGCATCCATTAGATTATGCAAGCACTTAAACTTGTAGGTTACTATCAAATCAATTTATAGAAATGTAAACATGAAACATAATAGATTCAATAACATATTTGACAAAATGATTTAACGTGGAAACCCAATTTGGAAAAAACCACCAGTAACATGCTACTCATTCTCACTCTTTTGAAGTGATGCTCTGTAAAAGGCCAACCCTATTAAAGGTTACAATACACACTGCTAAATGTGACCCAGTTAAAGGATTTCAATCACCTTGTTAGGAGTGAGCCTTGTTAGAGGACTTTAGATCATTCACTTGGAATGTCACCTGGTTAAAGGATTTACAAATGACTGTTAGGTCAACCTTAATCCAAAGGATTTACCCTAGATTGATACAATGATTATCTAGAGTAACAGTAAGGCTTGAATTGATAACAACTTACAACTTCATTTGTAGATTATAGATCTTTGTTTCAATCCTCCATTTTGCTTGGCTTTAACACTCTTCAGCTTTGATAGCTTGTTCATGCTTCAAGCATCCATACCCTTAAGCCTTCTTACTTTATTTGCCAATGTAGTTTCTTCTCTTAGGTCACTAAATGAAGAAAATACCCAAGACTCCTTATCTTCCTTAGGTTCTTGCACATTAACTCTTGCTTTTGACCAACCATCTCTATAAATAGTGAATTAAGATCTTTTTCCATTCATCCTCTATCATCCATTTTAGGGTTAGGTTAGATTAGATATGATTTAATGAATCAACCCCTCATTTCATTTCATTCCCTTCTAGAAACTTCTTCTTCAATCCTCTTTGAATTCACCTCAAAATGATTTATCTTGAATTCTGTACCACCAACTCATTAATCTTATCTTCCACATGGTTCACACAATCCAAGAAATCAAACTTGTCAACTTAGATTCATCAAATTCTCAATCTTTCTCATAATGATGACACTTGGCATTAAATGGCTTCTGATGCTCGACACATACTACATTTCTCAACATCCACTAACAAAACACTCAGCATGAACTAAAGTTTACTGGTGCTTGGCATCAACTAAACTTTACTCAGCTCACACTGTTTCACTTGGTTTACACTGAAATTGACTTTTCTTAGCTCCAACTTATTTTTTGCTTGGCTTGCACTAACTTTTCTCGGCACCTACAGTCCACTTGGTCAAGCTTTGCAGAAAAACTTTGTTTAACTTGTTCTTCTAAGCTTACTCAGTGTAACCAACATTGTAACCTTAAGTAGATTATCAATGCACTATAATATCAGTATCTTAACTGATCCTTGTACTCTTTTTCATATCATAAATCAACATTTCCTCTAGGTGCTATTGTTACATCATTTGATCAAATCCTCTTCATCAATCAAACAAATGATATACTTAAACCATATAAGCAGTTGTCTTACCAACAAGTAGCAAGTTTGACATCAATGAAAAAATAATGATTGAAACATATTTATCATACTTGTATGAATTTTTTTTCAACAAAAATGACATTTTCAACCATATCATGATATTATGACATATGAGGTCATTGTTTCTTGTGACCAAGATTTAAAACCATTCAACCCAGTTCCAAGAAGCTATGACACTAAGGTGGCCAACATACAATATGAACAAAAATAAAAACCTCAACATATTTATTTGAATAATAATAATAATCCACTCATCTTGCTAAAAATAGACACTCCCTCCAAGACTCTTGGAGCCCAAACTAGAAGCCAAAAATAAAAACTTAGAGCATCACTCAAATCCTCTAACTCAAATAAGCTCATTGGAACCAACTGTTGACTTACTAATAATAGTAAGTACCTTTGAACTGTCATGTTCCCTATTTTGCCCCTAAAATTTAAAATAATAATAATAATAATAATGAAGAAAAACATAAGGAGTCTAATAGTAAATTATATTATAATTACATTTAGTGTTAATATAATATATAATAATATGATATATTATTATATTATTATATTATATTATTAATAAAAGATCAAACAAATAAATAATATAATTAAGAATGATAAGATATAAAATCATATAAATGAACATAATAATATGTCATGAACCAAAATTAATATAGTTCTTATTTAATGTATTTGATTAAATATTTCTTTGAAATATTCCCACATTACAATTATTTAATTAATTTCGTATTTAAAATTATTATATGAGATGTCTTTCCAATTAATTCCTATCTCTTTTGATTTCTATCCTATACAATAATTGCTTTCTTCAAAATATATTAAATTGTATATGTTAATTAAATCTAACAATATAAACTACATATTAATTTAATACATTAATATGAATCTTTACTATACTTAAAAATATTTAATGGAAAACCTAAACCTAAACCTAACGTTGGGAATCGCATAGACACGATTCTCCAATGCAACAGACCTACCTGTATTAATAGCCCTAAGCACAGTCTGTAAAGGGACATAAAAAAGGAAGGAGAAAAAAGATAATCAATTAAATCAGGGATCGAACTCAATACAGGAATAACAATATTACATTCTGCAGTCAGTAAGTGCAACACTAGAACGTCTGATCACCTTCATGTCATTTCTTTAGTACATGGTACTGTGGCATGAGAATCTCCACTGTGGTATGGGCGCTGTCAAGGTAATATCCCCACAGTGGGAATACAAGTACACTGTCTCCTCCTATACACTTCAATAGCAAATGCATAACATTTTTAAAAGATACCTAAATAATCATTAGTCGTGGCATATGAAAGTAACATTAAAGGTTACGTATGGTATCAAGTTTATGACTGTGAAATACATAATTCCTAACACTATCCAATGCCATTCCGAATATGGATTAGAATTATTAAATATTTCGCATAAGAAGATTATCATATGTTTTTTAATACTATTTCATTTATGGATTATAAACATTATCGCATGGACTTTAAGATGAACATTACAATAAATAGGGAAGTATTATATGTTATTAAATCATTTACAATATATATATATATATATTACTATGATTACATTATGTATATAATGTGATGACATAGAATACAAGTAGATGTTAACAATAATATATTAATAAATATTGCAATCAAAGGATACTGATATAGTATACTTATATATGTTCTAGAAACTTAAGACACATTTCGAATTATAGTGTAGAAGGTTTATCTTCACCTAAGTTATGAAATTTTGAGATAGGGAGTTTGTGGAGGGAAAGGCAGAGTAATTTCGAGCACTTGTTGGATATGCTTGGAGCTTGTTTCATGTGGCCTCTGCACTGTCATTCTACCATCTCAGAATGATCATAACCAGGATAAGAGAAGATCACCTGACACTACGAGGAGAAATCTTCCACACAAACCAATAAATTAATGTTAATGCTCAACTCCTCACATAACTTAATAGCAGTAAAGATCATAGGTTGTTTACATTTGATGATTTCCTAATTTATGCCTAAAATTGAATATCAGGTTAAAGATTTTAAAATGGGGTCATCACATGAAAAAAGCCAAAACTCACCATAGGCCATTAGAAAACCTAATAACTCCACAACTTAGACCCTCAAATCCCTTTATTAGCTAAGGGTCATGATGATGAATTTTCCAGGGCAATTGTAGGAACTCGCTAAAATATAGACATAACAAGGGTTGATTGAGGAGAATCATAGTCAAGGAGGTAATAAAAATAATATGGAGGAGATCCAAGATGATTTTGTGAAATTTACCAAAAATAATCTCTTTCAACCTTGGTAGAAGGAATCAGGAAACTCTTGAGAAATATTTGAACATGATCTCAAAGAAAATATCCAAAGAGGCTAAAATATTATAGTAAAAAATTACTATTTGATGAAATTGAAGAATCAATGGGAGTGCTCGGGTCTTGATGGATTACCGATAAATAAAACATTACGTGGATCAACTTAAAACTATTGCTATACATGAAGCATCATTTGAGTAGGGTTCTATAGGAAAGAACATTAATAGAGGGATAATTTAATTACTACTTAAATATAGTGATAAGACTAAGGCTACAAAATAGATACCAATAACACTCCTTATCTTATAAAATTCTTGCAACAGTCCTTGCTATAATAATCTCCAATCTTCTTAAAAATATCATCCCTGTTACTCAGACAATATTTATAAAAGGATGGTATATTCTTGATAACTTGATAACAAGTTGGAAAGCTTTACATTGAGATCAATGTTATGGTTAAAATGATTCTATGATCCTGTTAGACTTTGAAAAGGCCTTTGATAGGATTGAATGGTTGTTTTTTGCTAGCTTATATCATAAAATATTTTAGGTGCCCCTCTTACTTTTTCAAATAGATTTCCATATTGTTTATAGACTCTTTTGTTGTTATTGATGTCAATATTGATCTAGATATGATCTAATTTCTCTAAAAATATCAATTAGATAAGGATGTCCCATTGCTTTGGCATTATTTGTGATTGTTGCAAATGCGTTATTTTACATTCTAAGCTCTTCAAGGCTTGGGCCTTTTATAAAAAGAATTACTCTACCTAATAATGATGAATTAATTAATGCATAATTTTCCAAACACTTCTTTATTCTTGGATTTTTCAATTGAAACTTTGACAATGTGATGAATGCACATCAATTTGTTTTCTTTTCATTAGGAGCCAAGGTGGCTCCCCCATAAATGAACAATTCTTCGTTGGCATGAAAATTCTCTACAATGGGTCATTGATCATGGTTGGGTATGGTCTAGTCCCACCACCATTGTTAGGTACCAAGGATTATATTTTCTATTAAAGTAGATCCCTTAAATACATTTAGAATTGGATGTATAACAAAATTTAGAGGAAATCAAGTGACAAACTCATTTGTTATCCCTTGTGAGTATAGTACAAGTGGTGCAAAAGGTATTGGCCTCCCATACTATCTATTATGTCTCATTGTGACTTTTTGCAAATTATTAGGTGCACACAATTGATATAATAATGAGGGAATTTTGTGGTCTGTTGGAGTGGTAACAAGAAAATGACATTGTGTGAAATGAGAATGGCATCGCTTACTGAGGAAAGTTGGAGGTTTGGGAATTAGAGATGTGAAAATTCAGGGTGTTTCCTTGGACACTAAGTGAATCTTTAAGGAACTTAAAGGAAATGATCCTTAAGATCCTTATAAGAAATTATATATTGAGATCCCATATTAAAAAAGGTAAATAGTAAAGGGTCGATCTTTCATTGTATGAGATTTTGTTGGGGGGATTTAATTAAATATTTTGGGTGAAACATTTTTTTCTCACTATGGAAAGCACAAAACTAGGTGAAGAGATCTTTATGCTTTAGAGGTTTTGTAGGTGGACCTTCTACTTTCTCATTTCTTGACGAAATTATGGTGGGGGATTAAACAATGAATGAATTTAAACTCTTTCCTTAACTCAAAGTTGTTTATGTAAAAAAATTTAAATGGTAGGATTGTAAATTTTTATGGATGCTTCTACAAAGCCAATCTATAATATATTGAACAAAAAATATTTCTATTATTAAGTGGATCAAGTAGTGTTGGGATTTATCCTGGGAATATTCCAAATGAAACTTTATTCTTGACTTCCTCTGTCATCAACCCCTTGAACCAAAGATTGTTTACTTTAGTTTGTGATTACTACTTAAGAAGACTTTTGTTGGTTCTATATTGTTTTCTACTAGTATAACTCCTTTATCTTGTGCTTTTTGCAATGTGCCTAAATCTAGTGAACACATACTTTTTTTAATATGAATTTATCTCTATGGTCTAGTGTATGTTCGTTGTGTCTCCCATTACTTGGAATGCCCATCCTAGTCTATCACAAATTGAGATTTTAGTTGGGTTTTTTCTTGTTTTGATGCTAAAATAAACAATTTGTATTTTTTTTATAGCTTAGATTTTATATAATCTTCTTTGGAAAAAGGGAAATGATGAAGTAGTCCATGGCAAAAAAAGAGAACTTACTAGGTTTACAATTAAACTAACACACTATACCATTATGTCACAAGTCTTAGTGGTGCTTGAAATCCCCAAGAGTAAGCTCAAGATCTTGATAGGATAAGCATCCTTAATCATTTACGAGTCACATATTTGATCAACTCATTATTTCAATACATACAAAGACATGTTGAACCAGAAAGATTTGAAGATTCTTAATTAGATCAATAAAGACAAGGGCATTCATGTGGAATTTCTTTTCTTTTCTAAAAGGTAGGAGACAAAGAACCCTAATACTTCAAGCTGGGAAGTGGTAGTTTATCTACCATTTAGGGCTTTTGACATGGACTGAACTGGGTGAAGTAAAAACAAAATAGAGTCATAGGATTGAGGATGGCTGATCTAGTAATGCTTTAAATTTAATTTATTTTAAGTTGCTACAATCACTTTTTGTAATTTAATGGAAATGTAAAAGGATATTATCTATTTAAATAAAATTATTATTTTCTTAGGATCATTTGCATTTCATTTTATTTTGCTACTTTACAAGATTGAATCTACAAGTTGATATAGATATACATTTTGATCATCTATCTAAACCATTTCAATAGAAAAAAATCCAACATATTTAGACAAGTGTTCTCTACTTATATTAAAATTTTCATAAAATAATATTATGTTTTCATTGTACTGTAGGTGGTCAAACATACACTCACTTATTTTTTTTCCTATAAAAATAGTATTGGTATATTAAAATTTCAAATCATTACCAAATAGATTAATTTTTTAAAGGAAAATACTAATACCTTAGAAATTATATTTTTTTTTCTACAAATTCTAATCTTGTATATTTTTAAAATAATATTGATATCTTAGTCAATTTTTCATATCAGGTTGTCCAACTCTATTTTTCTTAATTTACATCACTACTTAAAGCCCTAGATTGAATCACCATTATCATGTACATACCATTTATCATCACTATTATGCATCTCAAACCAATCCAAAATCATATATTAAAGTTAATGTTATTCCTTAAATGATTTACCATCCTTATGTTTTTTTATGATGTAGGGTATCAACTTATTCTCCTTTCTATTAAAAAATTGAATACGAATATTAGGATATGTGTTGTATGAATATGATAAGGAGTTGAGAGTGTGAGGTATAAGTAATGTGACCTAAATGACATGGAACTAGTAGATTGAGTGAAGAGGGTAGAATATAAGTATTATTTTTAATGATCAGGGAATAGAATAAAGAGGTTTTTTTGGTGGCGACATTAAAGAAGAGAGGCATGTTCAATTTTTTTTAGGTGCTAGGAATTCATAACACTATAAGGGAAATATTAGTGAAATATGAAGAGGAAAATGAAAAGGAATGGTTATAAATCTTGTCAAGAAGTGGGTCAAGGATAGGGTCAACATCGAGAGTGATTTTAGGAGGTACAAATGTCATTCTATATACTCAAGACCAAAACCAGTAAGAGGCATAGAAAACCAAGCTTGAGTGGGATGGGTTTAACCACCATTCTAAGAAAATGAATGAATTTTTGTACTATACTTTTAAGAGACTCTAATGCATATGGCCTAGTAATGTGAATAATTTATGTTTAAAAATCAGTGTAAACATATGATTGTATACGAGACAATACCTCAAATTTTAATGTTACTTTTTAATATCAAAAACAATTTATGTGTAATATAAAGCATATAACTTGTTTGCATCACTTTTCAAGTGTGTAATATTAGAAGTGATATATTTGTAGTTAGTCCAAGTGTGTGATAAGATAAACATCTGTCTTATGCATCAACTAACAATAGACATCATGAGAAAATTCTTCATCTTCCTCACATGATCTGAGAATTGTAATTTACATTTTCAAACATTCCATTTAAATTTAGCTTATAATCAATATTGGCTTTAAATAAAATCTTCTTTATAAAGGAAGGCAAGGAAAATGATGCTTTGACTGAAAAATTTCAATGTAGCAAGAATCAAAGAATATAATGATATAATTCAGGAAGGAAAAAAATAAAAGCTCTCAAATCTAAAAGAAAATTATAAAATAAACTTCACCAAAAAAATATAAGAAAAAAATTGAAAGGGCTCACCAAAGCTATAAATAAAATAAATTTTCTTTGTTACATCATATACTAGATTAGTAAAATAGGAGGGATAAATAAATGAGCTTAGGACAATTAGTTAAGGTACTGACCATGCATTCGCACTTTCTAAAATGAATATGGAGAGAATATGACAACATCTATGATTGTATTAAGATACAAGGACTTGGTAAACGTGAATCATAGCATGTGTTCATGACATACTCACCTAATACCCCTCACAACTATTTTCACATATAGACCTTTTCTTATAGCCCCCCAAAAAAACACCCTCCGTTTTAAACCCCACATTATGAATTTTTCATTCTAGAACAATAAGTTTGATTGTACTAATTAGATTTTTTAATTTTAGAACCTGTTAAATAATTTGAAGTTGTGCTCTATCATTCTAAAAAGTTTGACAAGCTATTTAATGCTTGTCACGTGTTGTCTTATATGGCCCATTTTTAGATTTCCTGGTTAGACACTAAATCAAATCATGTGGCTCAAGCTTTGATAAAATAAATTTTAATTATTTTTTAGAATAATTTTAATTATCTTGTGGTTCTCCTCATTATTACCTTCAAAACGTGCCCACCCACATTGAAAATAGATTTAATTGCCAAAGTTATGTCTTGTTGCTCAAAAAGTTATAATTCCTAACAAAAAATCATCCATGATTAAAAATGCTCAAAAGATTAAAAATTCTAACTTTCAAAGTTAGAAATGTCATAAAAAATGAGCATTCATAACCCATTTTTCCTTTGTTCTAAGAAGTCAAATTGGTAACCCAAATGTTCATAGAAGTCAAATTCAAAATCAATGAAAGGTTGTTTGTGCTAGAAAACTTAATGGTTTAAAATGCTTCAAAATTGAACATTTCTAACTCACTTTTCTAACGTGCTTAAAAGAGTCATAGACACAACCATAGCTGCTTGAAATGGTCAAACTCAGTGTTATTTTCAGTTTTTAATACTTTAAAAAACCCTTGAAAGGTTGTGTATGCTTGAAAATGGTCGAAGCATTTCTAAATCGGTCCCTCTTCAAGAAGCGGTTATAATTAACACATCCATGTTCATTGTGAGCTGCATTTCTTCAAGATACCATTGTGAATATACAGAGGACACACCATAAAGTTTGATAATGTAGAATGACACCACAGTTATTGTTTTCTTATCAAACTGCGCATAAGAATTTAGCCACATGGACAGAAATGAATGCGGTGATATGCACAAAATGCATTTGTCCAAAATGATTGTGAAACATTCAAAGAAAGTATTTGGGAACAAAGACGATGCATATTAATTGTCTTGTGTGGTCTCATGGAGTCATTCACTATTATGGAGTTCAGTCATCATGGGAGATATCAAAATATGATAAGAATTTTATAAATGTAAACTTTGAAAAGCAAATTCCAGACTCCACTACCAGCATCTTGTAGCCTATGCATTGTTTTATAAACGAGGTGCATACATCCCCAATGGCAATGAAGATAGATAAGCTCGAAATCAATTACGTTTAAGCCAATGCAGAAATCTATAATTGGATGTTATATAGAGCTCGAATGGTGAGAGACGTTCATGAATGCAAAGGGTGCATGTTGAGCAAATTGCCAATCATAAAAGGGAGAATTTGGCTAGAAATTCCCACATTCCACAGATATTGCAAGCATCATGGAGAAATGGAAAATTCCTCCAATATAAAATTGTGATCTTTCAAAGTGAAAAATTCAGTTCAATGCAGATGAGCTATTAATCAAAAGACTTCTTTAGAGATGTTGAAGACACCACTATTATCTCCTTGGCTGCAATTAGGTGGGAAATTCTTGTTTCTTCGTGTAATCTTGTATATAGTAACTTTTGTCACATTTGGGTCAAAGTTAGGAAATTGATTATTTTTTGAACAATATGTAAAGCTCATAACCTTGTTTCAATTTGTGCAAAAATAAGTTAGTTACTAATCTGAAAATTGGTCGTTATCCAATAAATACCTATGAATAAAAGGTTATTTGTAATATAATAGGGGAGGAACTCTTATGAAGGGGAAACTATAGTGAAATTGTCAAAAACTTTAGGCTTGAGAATTGTATTCAAAGCTTTTGAACTTGTATACTTTCAAGAGGACTTTAATGAATGCATTTTAGTTCGTATGTTTAGATATGTTCATTGAATTATCATTACTAATTATTCATATGTTGAGTTGGTAATGCCTTTGTACATTTGAGGAGTCCAATAGTTTCTAGTCCAAGCGACATATGTAATTAATGAAGTGCAAGCAAGCCTTGGTATCCTAATCTGAATGTGATCAGTTAACTCATCTCCTTGTATGTTGGGATTTGATATATTTATTTCATTATTACATTTTCCACTCATTATGTGCTCAAATCCCCTTCGAATTTGCCCTTCATTGTGAAGGTTGGTTAGTATTCGCGTGTCATTAGTTGAGGGTTACATTAATCATCATTTTTAGTTCTATCATGTTTCTTTTTGTACTTTCAGGTGAAAAGTGCACAAAAATCCCAAATACATTGATCATATAGAAAGATTGTAATATGATAGTGATCAGTTATAATCTATTCAACTGTTTGCATAGTTATCGCTATTCACAAAGCGAAAAAGATAATTCACAGTGACAAATCTATTTACAACCAATGCTTTGTTTGTATCTTGAAAACAAATCACCGGTTCATTGCTAATAATAGTGCCAATATAAGTTGATGCAATGTAATGTTGTCGATTGTTTCCAGATTGATCAAATGAATGGACGATGGATAAGGTTTTATCTGTTTACACAAATCTCTAGTATGCAAAATCACACATTTTAGATTCAACTCGACACATAAATACAACTGGTAAGCCTTAATTTGAAGCTTGAACAATGATCTGGAATGGGGAAGAAAAACTGAGGCATCAGATCCGAAATACATTTACATTCTCTTGAGAAAGGAGATTGAAATAATTGTTATTATTATTATATACTTCTAAGAACAGTTTCCCTGGGCATACACAGGGAACCTCATGAGGCCTTGCTTACAGTACTTTCCATCTCCAACTCCACAAGCAAAATAGTATTTTCTGCAGGCCTCCAATTTGAAGGAAAATCCATCTCCTCCCCCTTCATGTTGACCGGCTATAAGTTTTGCTCCTTCAAAATCACAATTCTCAAACTTAATGTCCGTGTCTAGCAAGTACACATCAAATCCCCTTGGATATTTAAACACTGCAAATCAGCCCACACCATCATATCAAACGATCTAAATCAACAATAAAACCTACGTACAATGGGATCAATTTTTCTCAAACTTTCTATTACTCTCTAAAATTTCCTTATAAAAACCTCACACAATAAAATCTAGACTTTCTATTATTGTAGTAATAGATCACACCAACCCAACTACAAAATCTAAACTTTTTAATATTCGAATGATAAATCATAAGGTATGATGATAATGAAAGAAAAAAGAAAATTTCTAAAATATTTGTATACAATGATAAATTCACACACAATCTTATCTATACTGATTTAGATACCCAGATTGTCTTTAGCAGAGAGTCCACCGGGAATGGAGCCAACCCAGTATGTATAGTCAAAGCCAAATGTCCATCCGTTTTTCTCCCCAACAGTAACATTATACGCATGTGTTCTGAAGACGAAGAAGAAGAAGAGCAGAGCATAAATGGGTTTCATAGCTCCGAAGTTTTTTTGTTCATGCGAGAGGGAGATCAGGAGTGGGCATGAATAAAAATGGGGTTTAACTTGTTAGTAAGAAGAAATATATTGTTGAATAGAGCGATATTCAAGGCAGTCTATTGGCGATTGGAGTGAGCGTGGTCAAGGGAGAATCGTAATAGAGATTTTAGAGCATCGTGCTGTATCTGTCTTGCCTATCCATTCAATCATGTTTCTTGGTTGTAGGTGTTCCATCTCCTATTCTTAGTAAACTTTTATAACAGCTTTCCGAACAATTTAACAAACATTGTTGTATGCTTCGTAAAGCACATACTTTTTATTTGACTTTTCTTCCGAGCGATCAGTCAGTTCATAGGAGAGAGCAAAGTGTGGGTGGCCATCCTTAAATTTTCTTATTACCTTTTTATGGAGAATAAAGTGGAGTTCGTTATTTATTGTTTAGTAATAAATAGTAATGTATTAAAATAGATATTATTATTCTCTACGTAAGAAATGATTGAGAATATACTCTTTACGGTCTTGTGAAACTATTTTTTTAATGGTAAAACTAACATTCAATTGATTTTTATTTAAAGATAATTTTTGCTTCATCTAAGCTATTTGTTATGTCTATTAGAATATCATCTATTTTTCATTTGTGAATAGGATCTATCAATGATCCAACATGGGTCCTCATGCTTTCAATCAAATGTCCCATTGTTCAAGTTTTAAATTTCTAAGTGAATAATCCTCTTACTAAATGTACTTGATGCACGAAATAATGTATGAGTTGTCTTTGCACTTGCATTGGTCTAAGTGCATTAATTGTAGACTAATACAAGATTCCATCCAATCTTAATGTTCTTTAACTTTAGTTCTTGGTTCAAAACATTGAACTAACTTTTATAATGACTTTCCTATTAGGGGATAGCAAAGCCTAAAATAATTTAACAACCAATATAGTATACTTTCATACTCTTTAAATGACTTTTCCTCCAAGCAATTAGGCACTTCATAAGAGGAAGCAAAGTGTGGAAGGCACATAAATTTTCTTATTACTTTTCTATGGTGAATGAAATGGAGTTAGTTATTTATTGTTAAATAATAAATAGTATATGTATTAAAAATAGTTATTGTTATTTTCTATGTAAGAAATGATTATGTTAATTAAATGAATGAGAATATATTGTTTACGATCTTGTCAAATTATATTTAAAATGGTAGATCTAATATCAAATTGACTTTTATCTAAATACAAAATTTCCTTCATCTAGGTCATTCTTTAAAACCTATTATAATATTACATATTTTCATTAGTTAATAGGATCCATCATGGATTCAAAACTCATCCCCCATGGTTCCAATTAATTGCCTTGCTATTAAACTTTTAAATATCCAATTGAATAATCCTCCTACAACTTATATAATTTATACATCAAATATTGTAGGAGTTGCCTCAATATTTTCTTGAGTATTCCTTCTACCCTTACATTTTCTATGTCACCTCTAGAAATGATTGGAACTTCTATCTTTAGACTTGCATTGATCTAACCACATTATCTATTAATACAAAATACTCTCCAATCTTAGGGTAAGTGCACAAAGTTGTGGTACCAAAAAGGTGCCACAATTGTTTCTTCTTATCTAAGACATAGTGTGATCATACTATAGCACAACAACGCTATAGTGCGATTACGTTGTTGAAAAAACTTATAAATAAAAAAACTTGAGGGTTTCCCCTCATTTCTCTTTGTTTCTTATATTTTTGGCATCTTCATTCTTAGCTAAGGAGTGTGAATGTGCTATTGCAAGTGATGTTCGACACCAAATTGCACCAAAAATGACTCCACATTGTTAGGAATCACAAGTTGGTGGAAGTGGTATAAAATTTAGCTCTTGTCTTTGCTAAATTTTTTGTTTTTTAATGATTTGTTATTAATTTTATTTAGGTTTCTTTAGTTTTTTTAAAAACTATTGTTTAATTGTTAGGTAATGTAGAAAATGTACCACCTAATGGGTAAGTGCACCAAGTTGTGGTGCAAAAAACATGACACACAAAATGAATTTTTTAAATTCTAAAAGTGTGCATGCACTATAGTGCACACATGCTTTGGCTTGGGCTCCACACATACACATACTTTGGCTTGTGCTCCACAAGACTTAGGCTTGTGGAGCCCAAGCCAAAGCACGTGCATTCTCTAAGGCTTGTGGAGCCCAAGCCAAAGTCCGTGCATGCTTTTTAAAATCCAAACTTTTTATATATGGGCTGCAAACCCATAGCCATTTCATTTTTTTTGGTTTTTTGCATTCTTTCTCCTCAATAGCGCGCATGCAGATTGTAAAACTTGAAGAATTTTCTCACCTGCCTCCTTAAAATATCTCCTCATCACTGAAGATCAAGATCGGGATCACGTAGTATATTTTCTACTCTTGTTTTCACATTGTTTTATATGTTTTTGTATTGTTTTGTAAGTTTTTACATTGTTTTGTAGGTTTTTTCAATTTTTCTTTAAATTTATTTATTTATTTAGAATGTAATTGGTTTCATATCAGGAAATGTGAATAATGAATCACCAAATCCTTAGCCTGATCAACAAAATCAAAATGAAAACCCTCCACAAGATCCAAATCAATACCCTCCACAAGATGAAAATCAAAACCCTCCACAAGAAGAGCAAGAAATTTCGCAACCTCCATCAATGGAAAGACCTCCTTCTGGCACCCAAGACAACATAATGAATGAAATAGAAAGAGGGAAACATGAATTAGAAGCACTCATTGGTAGGTTGAAAGCTTGTGGAAAAACCAATCCTATGAGAGCACAATTGACATCCTCCCTTGAGTTCCTTATGACCCATGTAGCTTATGTTAGTGGTCAGTTGGATACTTAGCATGTTAAGGGGGGTGAAAAAAGAAGATTTTATGCACACAAATTACCCTATAAAGATGTAAGAAAAAAGGAAATAGCAAAAGGTAGCATTTGTGCATTATTTAAAAGGCATGGAGAACAAAACACTATTAAACATATAATTAAAAGGTTCCCCATCCATTGGTGCATATATGATGATATTAGAAATAACTTTTAGGATAAATGGTGGATGGTCTTTGATTCTCCTCTCTGCAATAAACACGAGACTCCAATATATTTCTTAAAGAAATTGTATTGTGAATTTGTCCTTGGGGAGATCTCCAATTATTTTGATATGTTAGAATCTCAAGGTAGAGGTGGGGGGTCATCATTTGAGAGGTCGGGGGCATGTCATGACCCTAATGTAGTTAGGGCACCTATTGTCAAGCCATAGGGTGAGCATGTGATTATTCCTTTAGTTGTGAAGGAACATGTAGAGACCAACACGCTAAGGACTATTAATGCTTTGATGCAAACCCTCATTCATTACACTAATCCATTAGTTGAGGAGGACCCTTCTGTGAGTCATAGTCAAATGTGAACATCATGTGGATCCTTATGCACATTTGGCAATTATGTTGGAGATAGTATGGATGATGGGATAATTATTGATGAGTTCCTAAGTGACACATTTGGCATTGACACATAGGTAAATTACAATTATAATAAAATAATTTGATCACATTCCGTATGTATAGTGAATGACTAATTAATTAGCATGTATTGACAGTGTTCAAAATTTAGGGTAAGAGTGTTGATGGCCCTAGTACAGATTCCTCGGCACCATTTTACATCCCTTCGATGAGTCGAGAGGTATGTATCGATTTAATCATTTAAATTAATACATATATTTATTAAGTAATCATATGAAGGATTGAAAAAAAATTTATCCATGTGCATTAGTTCTCTACTAGACCATCGACATTCACAAGGGACTCTGAGCCTAGACATGATACAAGCTTCATAGAGGTACATTTGTTTCATGTTAATTTAATTCATTTGATTATATTTGTTTCATGTTTCATGTTACATATAAATTTTATTATATGACATGCAATTTTTGACATTTGAGACTCCTCCTCATCTTCACCAGTCCATCGATCATGGAGTTGTTGCCATGATGGCTAGTTTAGAGCCATTGACCAAGGTATGAAAGAATTTTCTTAATTTTAGTTTCCATTTCTAATAGTTAGTATTGAAATTTCAAATGCTATTTATAAGTGATTATATTGATTGAATTGTTGTAGGGCCTTATTACACCTGATCATCCGTGAGCCTTTAAGGTGGACGTATAGAGTGACTATTTGATGGCGGTAAGAATATAATTAATTTTTTGTGTACATATATTTTATTTCATTTTATAATAATTATTGATTCATATCTACTTTGTTTGTATCAGCTACAGTTAGAGAAGAGCCTAAATAAGAGGATGAGTGAGCTTGTGAGGAAGACCCCATCATCCCCATCATCTCCCTCCACACAATGACTAAAGACCTCTAGGGATTTGTTTCCTTCCCCTCGTGGGAAGGAAAAGATATATAGATAGACACACATGTATAGGCATTAGTGGACATATATGTTAGATTTTATGTTAGTGATCATATTCGATATACATTTGATGTATATATGACATTGTATATTTGATGTATGACATATATTTGATGCATGACATTATTAGACTTATGAAATTATTAGTTAATAAATGATATGTTTGTTCATGTATGGCATTATTTGTTATCGTAATATATTATATGTTTCTTAATGTATGAAATTATTGGTTATCATACTATATTATATGTTTGTTCATATATGACATTATTGGTTATCATAATATATATCTTGTTTCTCTTGTTTACATTTTAAGTACATTTCATGTATTTCATTTTAATATAATTTGCATCCAAAATGATGCATAATGCTCACACCAAAAGCTAGTGGATTCCCAACAAGAACACTTTTAAGGACAACTACATTTCCCACCTTCCTAAGTGTCTTCAAAGACTCTTTCCAAATTGGTTACAACATTGAACAAACTTCTACCCAACTTCACAAAACTACTTGATCACTTTCGCTATTCAAGACTTGGGAAGCAATAAGGGAAAAATGAGCAAATTTGAGAAATGGATCATAATCAACTTCTTGCTTCAAACTAACACCTTAGAAATTTCAAGGAACACCTAATAACTATCTCACAAACTTCATTCTATCATCTATTCCATCCTTCCAAGAGATTCTTCAACATCCTATGATTTTATTTTCTTTGCAACAACATGTAATTTGCTGATTTTTGGCCAACTCTTCACAAAGGGAAGTGACTACGTTGCAAACCCATGAAATGGCTATTAAGACAACCAAGAAGATCCTTAACATCTTCCACTAACTCCATTCAGTGATAACATATAGCTAAAGAGGTGTTTCATTCTGACAAAGTATGGGTTTGTTGTTCTAAACAAGAAGTAATGATATTTGACAATAACTCAATGATCCTATATACAAGTTTAACATCAGCAATGATTCCTTGCCATATAAAAAGAACTTAATAATCAACAATACCCTATGCCTCCTCTAAATTCATAAAGGGTATTTTCATTATTTGACATCAATTCCAACCAATTACTAGTTAGTTTGATTAGTTACAAGGTTAATTTCAATGCTTTTGAAAAAATTGCTAAAATTGCCAAAAAGTTGTTAGCAACTTTTATTGCAAAATGCAATTTTTGCACTAACTCTTCCTAGAACTTAAGAAAGTGGTTTTTGGTAACACATAGGACCTATATAAGATGTAATGAGTCTCAAAACACTTATTGAGTTAACTTATTAACAAATATATATATATATATATATATATATATATATATATATATATATATATATATATATATATATATATATATATATATATATATATATATATATATATATATATATATATATATATATATATAGGACTAAGGCAACTTGGGTTTATAGGTGACCTCAATTTGCTTGAGCTTACAAGAAAGGATTATCTTATTACCATAAAAAAAAATAACATATTCAAAATAAGGTGTATGATCACCCCTTTACCTTATATCATGAGTCTCCATCATGGGATGAGATGACATATTCAGTTGCCACCTAGGTGTCGTGCACCACAAGTTTCAGCATCACCCTAGACGGGGTTGCAAAACTAAAGAAAAATCCAATCTCCAAAAATAGATAGAGGTTATTTAAGGTCTCTACAACACAATCTTGTAACACCCAAAATCACATCCATACCTTGCATGAGCTCTGAGATGTGCCCCATCAAAGATCACTACCCTATGGCATTTAGTGACTCTTAGGGACAATTCAATTCGACATGCCTGAGAATATTCAAGCATTCAATAGGATAGGAGGAGCTTGGGGATAGGCTTACCTAGCTACCCAAAGCTTAAAAAATAGACAGTTTGATCCCACGATGAATGATGAGAGAGATTCAACTATTGGAAACTTTGTACTGGCCAACACTACTAGTTTCAGCATCACTTGAGATGGGGCCACAAAATTTAAATGGAATCAAATCTCCAAAAAAGAGAGAGATTTTATTGTAGGTCTCTACAACACAGTCCCATAGCACCTAGAATCACATTGATACCTTGCACGAGCTCCGAGATATGCCCCGTCAAAGATTGTTGCCCTATGGCATTTAGTGACTCTTAGGAAAATTCAATTTGGCATGTCCAAGAATGTTCGAGTGCTCAATAGGATGGGAAGAGCTTGGAGCTAAGGTTTACCTAGCCACTCGAAGCTAACAGAATAGACAGTTTGATCCCATGATGAACAGTGAGAGAGATTCGACAGTTAGCAACTTTGTACTAGCCAACACAAGAAGTTTCATCATCACCTAATATGGGGCCACAAAATCTAAATAGAATCAAATCTCCAAAAAGAAAAAGAGTTTATTGTAGGTCTCTGCAACATAGTCATATAGCACCTAGAATCACATCCATACCTTGCATGAGCTCTGAGATATGCCTTGTCAAAGATCACTACCCTATGGCATTGAGTGACCCTTAGGGACGATTCAATTCTGCATGCTCGAGAATGTTCAAGCACTCAATAGGATGGGAGGAGCTTAGGGCTAGGGTTTATCCAGTCACCAGGAGCTAATAGAATAGACAATTTGATCCCACGATGAATGATGAGAGAGATTCAATAATTAGCAACTTTGTGTTGGCCAACACTACAAGTTTCAGCATCACCTAAGATGGGGCTGTGAAATCTAAATGGAATTGGATCTCCAAAAAGTGAGAGAGGTTATTGTAGGTCTCTACAAAATAGTCTTATAGCACCTAGAATCGCATCCATACCTCACATGAGCTCTAAGATATCCCCTGTAAAAGATCACTACCCTATGGCATTTAGTAACTCTTAGGGTCGAATCAGTTCAGTGTACCTAAGAACGTTCAAGCACTCAACAAGATGGGAGAAGATTGGGGCTAGGGTTTACCCAACCACTCAAAGCTAATAGTATAGATAGTTTGATCCCACAATGAACGGTGAGAGAGATTTGGGAATTGGCAATTTTGTACTAGCCAACACTACAAGTTTAAGCATCGCCCAAGATGGGGCTACAAAATCTAAACAGAATTGGATCTCCAAAAAGTGAGAGAGTTTATTTTAGATCTCCACAAAATGGTCCTATAGCACTTGGAATCACATCCATACCTCACACAAACTCTGATATATGCATCATCAAAGATCACTGCCCTATGGCATTTAGTGACTCTTAGGGTCAATTCAGTTCGGCGTGGTTGAGAATGTTCAAGTGCTTAGTAAGATGGGAGGAGCTTGGGGATAGGGTTTACTTGGCCACTTAGAGCTAATGAAATAGATAGTTTGATCCCACAATAAATGGTGAGAGAGATTTGATAGTTGGCAACTTTGTACTGGCCAACACTACAAGTTTAAGCATCACATGAGATGGGACCACAAAATCTAAATGGAATCAAATCTCCATAAAGATAGAGAGTTTATTGTAGGTCTCCACAACATGGTCCTGTAGCACCTAGAATCATATCCATACCTCACACAAGCTCTGAGATATGCCCCATCAAAGATTGCTACTATATGGCATTTAGTGACACTTAGAGTCAATTTCGTTTAGCATGCTCGAGAATGTTCAAGTGCTCAATGGGGTGGGAGGAGCTTGGGACTAGGGTTTACTTGGCCACCCAAAACTAATAGAATAGATAGTTTTATCCCACGATG
Source organism: Cupressus sempervirens (assembly GCA_028749045.1). NCBI lineage: Eukaryota > Viridiplantae > Streptophyta > Pinopsida > Cupressales > Cupressaceae > Cupressus > Cupressus sempervirens. Next base: position 561,674,993 of record CM053786.1, on the reverse strand, counting down.
AATAGTGAGAGATATATGAGCAAGATATGTATGCCTAGGCCACTTTGTGCAAGATATGAGCAAAAGTTGCTAATTAAGAAAATTTGGGTCTATTTGAGTTTTTGCTCAGGAAAGCCTAGGATTAGGTGTTTTTAGTTGTTTATTATTAGGTTGGAACCTTTTCCAAGTCCTAGAAATGAATTCTAGTGAACTTTGCAAAAGTTATAAAAGTTTCTTAAAAATGCAAATCTGACTAGAAACCTTCTAACCTTCAAAAATATGTTTCCCATGCTCATATACCTGAGCATGGATAGTTACGACTTCCCAAACTTCCATTTGCAAATTTTTGCAAAAATTGCAAAAGTTGCTCAAACAACTTTTTGAGCAACATTGCAACTTTTGAGCAATTTTTGCTCTTTACATATTTAGGTCAAATGGGTCCATCTAGGACTATTCTAGGACCCTAGTTAAGATTCCTAGGATCTATTAGGTAACCAAATACCTTATTTTCCCATGAATATTCAAAGGTGATGAATAAGAAATTAGCTACCAGGTACAAATATTTTAAAGACATTGAAAACAATATATATTATTCTTTCAAGATAAATGAGGTACCGATTCTAAAAATAAGATTGAAATGATTCCCATTAGTGGCATGGCCAAGAAATACCTTTTTAATAAAGTGACCAACAATAGGCCCGACACTCCATGCCTTCTCATTCCTACAAAGGAAAGCTTAATATACAGAGGAATTACAACTACATCTATTAAATATACAGAGGAAGATATAGAAAACTTGCTTAATAGAGAGGTTAATCTAACATTTCAAAAGAAAATGGTTATCTTGGTGCCATCTGGGGTATGCCAATTACTTAGGATGAAGAGACAAAACCTACAGGTATTGGGAAATGTACACAGACACAAAATTTTTAGATAGAGAAGTAACAAGTGCTATAGAATTATCCATGGAGCAATGTGAAGTGAAGCCTCAAATTGGCTCATTAGTAGGCAAAGAATCCGGTCACACACTTCATTTTAGCACTACAAATATTTCAATTAGAAATTCCTATTCATCAATGGCCTTACATTTATAGGACTTGGGAAACTAGGATACTCAAGCTAGGCATGATTCCTCAAAGTTCTCATCGAAACATATTAATGATCTTAATAGAACAAAAAAAAGCTCATTGCCACCTTTAAATGGAGACTTGAGTTTAAATGGAGATTGTTAGTTCCCAAACATGTCCTAGTCAAGTAGATGAACAAGATGTTTCTTGAGTAAACAAATACTAGTTTATTAAGGTATCTTCATGATCCCACTTGCATTCAGTTACTATTTTTTGAGTGGCTAGCTAGCTCCTTCAGTCTGGGATTTTTGTAATATATAATGTCCTCATACAAGTACATGCCATTTTTTCTAAACATTTTTTATTGTAAAAGATTAGTGACCAATATCTATAATGTCCATTTTGGGGACTAAAGAATATAACTATTAAAATTAAAAAGCTTCCATGTTGTTTTAATCGACATTATGTGCAATATCATTTTGCTATTATGATTTGGTCAATAATACTATATACATATCTAAGAATGATTTGATTCATATATACATATCTGGTTCTTAATTTTCTGACTATTATGAATGACTTATTGCCTTTGGTTTGGAAAAATCTTTGTTATATACAATGCTCAATATTGGTATTCCTTTATATTTTTTGTTGGTTAATGTTCATATATGCATATATACCCTTCAATGATGTTCCTTTTCTTTATTGGATGTAGATGCACTTGCTTTAGATTCTCAGAATGACTATTTATTACCTATTGGAGGGTTGTGTCTCTTTGGCATCCCATAAAGAGTAGCATCTCTTCCTTGCATCTCTCTCTCTCTCTCTCTCTCTATATATATATATATATATATATATATATATATATATATTCTTGAAATCTAATGAACCAATTGTATCTACTCTACATTTTAATGTCTTAAGTATTGCCTCGTGGTCTGACTTATGAACTTTCCAAAGAGTCTTATTATGTGTTTTTCCACCATATTTTATCAAGTAGACATTTGATGCAACAACAAGGTTCGAATAATGCAAAATCTTCCTCTTTGTTTGCCAATCCTTGAATAACCACAAGTTAGGATTTTTCATAGAATATCATCTAAGCCATGTGTCGGTTACAACCACCACACTGATATGGTACTCCAAACCTTCACCATCTATAACCGAGTGATCCAATTTTTGTTTGGCTTGGACACAATGACACAAATAATAATATGTCCCTTCTTCATTTTCCTTAGGTACAATAATAACAAAACATGGCCTGCAATGATAAATGTACAAAATGCAGTCATTAATTCAGAAAATATTTAAGTAAATGTTATAAAATTACATATTGAGATTACAAAGATATATATATATATATATATATATATATATACACATAATACCAAGTTGCACTAGATCAGACAAGCAGTCAAAGTCAATGGAAAAATCTATCTCTACCATTTCTAGTGCTTATGGGGGATGATAGGTCTCAGTTGGGTCCAAAACCTATATATCCCATTTGTCCACCCATTCAGTCGACTTACACTTATCCCAATTTTTCTCTACACATGATGGACAATAGCATGCCATTTTTTGTATGTGGATACTCCATGAACCTACATCAAAGCTTCTAAAAGAGTGCAACTCACTTGATCCTATTAGTGCGCAACAATCCTCATATGGTGCAATGTTAGTATTATGTATCAACCAAAAAAATTATCTATGAACTATAGACTCACCTTCCTTACCTGGACCCATTGTAGTATTACACCACTGAACAATCAATTTTGCATCTGTCAATATAGCTCCATCTTTGTACTTTATTTCTTCAAAATTTTGATGCATGTTCTTGCACCATCATGCTCTCCCTTTCCATGACTAATCTTTTTGAAATTCCATATATATTGAATTCTAGACAACTTGTGCATCTTTCTCAACCAATAGAACATCCGTGCATTCTTGAATTGAGATGTGCAATTGTCTAACCAAATAATGTGCTAACGATATGGTATGCCCCTGCTAGCCAAATCTCCATAAAATAGTTGAAAAAAATCATGTGCAAACTTTGTAGAATGTGATCGATCATCGCTGATGTAAAAATGGTACTCCCTCAAAATCTTCCCATCATCCTCTGTACTTGTAGTTGAATGCATGAATGTTATGTGAAAAAATATGGAAACTTGTTGAGAAGTATAATACTTTTCTTGCACCTCATTTTGTGGTTGTAGTGTGTAGTTCTCTACAAAGTCTATAATTGAAACAATGGTATTTATTGGAAACATATCCTTGCACAACTTGAATTGTAAACCTAACCATCAAGCTCTATGTGTAAGCCTTGCATACTCGTAAATAATCTTTTCACAAAAAATATTCATGAACTCATACACTAGAATCTTTTCAATGACTAAATCACATCTTTTACCCTGTTTCCCATCTTTTAGACCATATGTCACTGTCTTATATTTTTTGTAATCTATTATTTCATTTCCAATTGTATGTGTACTATCCATATGTTCACAAGTTGATAAAAGTTGCAAAGAACCACAATATAAGCATGTACCATCCAAGTATGATGTCTTGTAAAATTTTTGGCAACCCCCTATTTCATATAAAATGTTGGATATGAATTCCCTTGAAGATCTAGGTGGCTCATTCATGTCACAATCCTACAAAACAAACTTAGAATGCAACAACACATATATATGCCTAAGAACATCAAAATGGTTAGAAAATTCAATATGTATCCTACAACAACAAGTTATGCATGTGTGATTTATCTTCACATAAAAAGGTTTACCCATGTCAAACTTATTCAAATTTGAGGATACATACCAATAAATTTTGGAAAAAATTGTGTCTGAGTTGAGTCCAAAAATTGTTTCACATGTGGATTGCAATTTTGGCTACCAATCCTCCTTCTTAAAACATCTCTTTGATTAGGGGGAACACGTGTGTTATTTGTCCAAAAATCTTTGATCAATGATTTCAAAGCTTCACTAATTTCTTTATCCTTTTGCAGTGGTCTACTGCTAAATGTCCATAACTCATTTTTTGTTGGATCTTCCAATCTCTCATGCCTTAGCATGGCTCTCCTTAGAGTACCTCTACCAATTTTCAATGTTTTGTTTGTCTTTCTCATGAGTGAAGCTTTCTACATTTGGGTACTTACTATTATTGATGTAAGTACTCATCTTGTGATATTACTATCTTTGGTGTGTGATTTAGAACCAACTTTGTCATAAGCACTCGTTAGATTCTTTACAATGCTTTTTTCATTTGAATCATCCATCATTTTTAACCCAAGAATCTTCATGATAGGCCTAAATTTCAAAAAATTTATCATTTTAACAAATAATTGGCCTTTATTTGTAATATTTAATTCTTCAAAGAATAATCTCCATATATGAGTATCTTTTCTTTGACAAGTATGCTTGCCAATCTTGTTAGGCATTGATTTCAAAATGTTAGTATCAATATTGATCAAATATTTTGGTCTTCTAAAATGAATTCTAGAAAGTGTTATAATCTCTTCCATTCACTCAACATTTTGAACATCAACATAAGGTTGAGTGGTTTGCGTACCTTGAATAGAAGATTATGTGTCTTGGCAATAAGATGCAAAATATGGAATATCACCTACTTGATATGTTGGTGTTGTGCCTTCAACATGACATGATGGATTGTGTACATCATCCGATGTACAAATTAGTTTCTCTTCAACATGAGATGATGATATGACTCCAACATTGGAAGATGGTGTAGCTTCACAATTCAATTGTCTTCTTGAGCATAACAGTCTCATTTGTTCTTTTTGTCTTTCCAATTCTTTCTTTTTGTTTCTTTGTATTGGTGGTTCTTGTTCCTCTTGGAAAGACAATTCTTCATTATTGCTTTACAATTTTCTTTGTTTGTGTAGTAGTTTCATTTTATCTCTTTTAATTGCCAAATCTCTCTCCTCCTCTTCTATTGTTTGAGTTCTTGGTTTCTTCCTTGGCATGATGATGATTTCTATATGTCAAATTATTCAAACATCTGAATTACATACAATTTGTAACTTACAAATCATTCAAATACATATATACAAAGTATAATTATTTCAATGAAACACAATATATATTAAATAACTAGTCAAATTTCTAACCATTTCCAAATAAAAATACATTCAAACATACAAATTTCAATGAATTCACTTTATATTAAACAACTTGTCAAATTATAATCAAATTTGTTTGTATATAGTAACAGAAAATATTTAAAAAGGACTACACTAACCTTTTCTATAGAAAGAATATTCAAAAAGCCTTCAAATAGTGTATCCAATGATTGAAATTGGTGTTTTCTAGCTTCAAATAGTGTATCCAATGACGAATATGGTGTTTACTAACTTCCAATAGCATGAAACCTATGTTTTCTATCAGAACAATAGAACACACAATAGACAAAAAATAGAATATGGATTAGTAGGGACCCAAACTTTCATTATAACCATTTTTTGGTGTTTTCATATAGTGCATATGCAGTATAGCAAGTATTCCCTCTAAAGCACATGTACACTATCACACTATGTGAAAAATCTATCTCTCCCTATCCCACCCTCTCCCATCCCCTACTCTCTCTCTCCCTCTCCCACCCCTACTCTCTCTTTCCCATCCCCTACTCTCTCTCACACATTATCATCCCATTCTCTCTCTCTCTCTCTCTCTCTCTCTCTCTCTCTCTCTCTCTCTCTCTCTCACCCTCTCCCACTCCCTCTCCCACCACCTACTCTCTCTCCCATCCCCTACTCTCTCTCTCATTCTCCCATCCCTACTCTCTCTCTCAGTCTCTCTCCCATCCCCTACTCTCTCTCATTCTCCCACCCCCTACTCTCTCTCTCACTCTCTCCCATCCCCTACTCTCTCTCTCCCCCACTCCCTAATCTCTCTCTCTCACACACACACTCCCATCCCCCTTGCTTGCTCTCTCTCTCTCTCTCTCTCTCTCTCTCTCTCTCTCTCTCTCTCCCTCCCTCTCCCACTCCCTCTCCTACCGCCTACTCTCTCTCTCCCATCCCCTACTCTCTCTCTCTCTTACACACACTCCCATCCCCCCCTCTCTCTCTCCCCCTCTCCCTCTCCCACTCCCTCTTCCACCACCTACTCTCTCTCTCTCCCTCTCTCCCATTCCCTACTCTCTCTCTCTCTCTTACACACACACACACACAAACTCCCATCCCACCCTCTCCCTCAATCTCTCACTCTCCTTCTCTCACTCACTGTCCCACCACCTACTCGCTCTCCCATCCCCTACTCTCTCTCTTATTCTCCCACCCCCTACTCTCTATCTCTGTCTCTCTCTTCTATCCCTTACTCTCTCTTTCCCACCCCTACTCTCTCTCTATCTTGATGTCCCTCTCCCACTCCCTCTCCCACTGCCTACTCTCTCTCTCTCTCTCTCCCATCTCCTACTCTCTCTCTCTGCTACCCCTACTCTATCCCACTACCTACTCTCTCTCACTCTCTCTCTCCCATCCCCTACTCTCTCTCTCTCTCTCTCTCTCTCTCTCTTATCTCCCATCCCCTACTCTCTCTCTCTCTCACAATCCCTTCCCCCCCTCTCTCTCTCACACACACACACTCACCCTCTCCCACTCACTCTCCCATCGCCTACTCTCTCTCTCTCTCTCTCTCCCATCCCTTACTCTCTCTCTCTCTCATTCTCTCACCTCCTACTCTCTCTCTCCCCCATCCCCTACTCTCTCTCTCCCACCCTCTACTCTCTCTCTCTCTCTCTCTCTCGCCCCCTCCCCCTCTCTCTCTCCCACCACTTACTCTCTCTCACACAATCTCTCTCCCATCCCCCACTCTCTCTCTATCTCTCTCTCTCTTACTCTCTCTCTCCCATCCCCTACTCTCTTTATCTCTCTCCCAACCTTACTTTCTCTCCCTCTCTACTCTCTCTCCCATCCCCTACTCACTCTCTCTCACATCCTCTACTCTCTCTAACACCCCTACTCTCTCTCTCTCTCACACACTCTCTCTCCCATCCCCTAGTCTCTCTCTCTCTCACTCCCATCCCCCTCTCTCTCACTATTCTCTCTTACTCCCTCTCTCTTCTCTCCCATCCCCTACTCTCTCTCTCACTCCTATCCCCTACTCTCTCTTCCACCCCCTACTCTCTCTCTCTCACTCTCTCTCCCCCATCCCCTACTCTCACTCACACACACACTCCCATCCCTCTCCCTCTCTCTCTTCTCTCCCATCCCCTACTCTCTCTCTCTGATCCCTACTCTCTCTCTCTCTCACATAGTCATCCCCTTCTCTCTCCCATCCCCTACTCTCTCTCTTCCACCCCCTACTCTCTCCCTTTCTCTCCCCCATCCCCTACTCTCTCTCTCTCTCTCCCACCCTCTACTCTTTCTACCTCTCCCATCACCTACTCTCTCTCTCTCTCTCTCTCTCTCTCTCTCTCTCTCTCTCTCTCTCCCCCTTGTCCCTCTCTCCCTATCCCACCTTCTCTAATCCCCCACTCTCTCTCTCCCTATCCCACCTCCTACTCTCTCCCCATCTTCTAATCTCTCTCATTCTCTACCCTCTTTGCCTCTCTCCTTCCCTCTCTATAAAAATTTAGGCTTCAAGAGTGCGTGTGCACTAAAGATCATATGTGCTATGAAAGCCTAAATTTAAAAATGCTTTAACTAGCACATGCACGCTATTGAGCACATGTGCTATTTAAAGATTTAGATTCTACCAAGCCTAAGACTTGGTTTTTCCTTGGGGATCCAACCCAAAGGTTTGGAGTCTCTAAACTGGTCTAAGACATGTTTTGCTGCAAACATACAAAAAATGATTGATTTTTTGTGTGTGCTCTCCTTCAAGTTTCCTCATGGTTGAGCATCAATAAAATCAGGTTGCATGACATTGTAGGTCTCTATGTTAGCTATATAGTCATATAATTTATTTTTTATTTGAACTATTTCAAGCCTTTCAACTATAATTTCTTTCGAATGTATGTCCATTTTCTAAAAACTAAAGTGTACTAATTGGGTTGTAGATTTTAGCTCGTTCATTACATTTTGCAACAACTTAGTTTTTTAGAAACTAGACTCCATTCTATACAGTTTGAAAAAAAAAGTTTTTATTTTAGATTAGTTTTCAATCATCTTTAGGGAAAGCACACTAATATTTCAAATTTTTTGGGATGTGTCCAATTAAAAAATCTATTAAAAAAATACACATTATAAAATTACCCAAAAATTTTGGGATAAACTACATAGTGTTAAGTAACTTTTGACCAGAGCGATTAAAGAATTTTAAAAGAAAAGTTAAAATTTTAGGAGGGCCACACTTTACATTGTGTTATGTTTTTTTTGAATAAATAGTACCACTTTCTGTGGCCTCTTTTTTGAGGACCTAAAGTAAACCATTTTGAAAAAAAATTAATAGTTTAGAAACTAGAATCAAAGGACTACTACTTTTGTTTTTGTCATATCTTAAAATTTTGAGCTTAACTATCTTCAAAATCTTGTTGAAGTTTAGAAATTGTTGATTTCAAAAAAAATGTGGCTAGTTATACCTCCCTTTTGGCTCTAAAACTTGGTGCACTTACCCTAATCCTCCTATAAACAATTCACCACACAATCCATCAATTTACCAAAATCCACCACCAAACCCTTCATATAATCAACCTAAAATCCCTCAAAATGAAGAACAACCACTTCCACAACCTCCACTAATTGAAAGAGCTCCTTTAGGGACCCAAGAAAATTTATTGAATAAAATTGAAAGAGGGAAAACTAAATTAGAAACAATTATTAAGAGGCTTAAGAATTCACTTCAAAATAATCTTGGTAGGGCACAATTGGCACAATCCCTTGAGACCACTATAAGTCAAGTGAAATTAAATCTATGGCATAATAAGCAAGAAGAGGAAAAATATATTATGTGATAAATTATCCTAAGAAGATGTTAAAAAGAATAAAATTACAAAAGATGACATATGTGTTTTTTTTAGAAAGCCTAAAAAACAACACACTCTGAGAACTATAGCTAAGAGGTTCCCCATCCATTGGTGCATTAATGAAGATATTCAAAATGACTTTTGGGATAGATGGTGGACGGTGTTTGATGCCCCTCCTTGTAATAATCATAAGCTTCCAAATTATGTCTTAAGAAAATTGTATTGTTAGTTTATCCTTGGGTAGATCCCAAATTATTTTGATATGCTAGATTCTTGAGACATAGGTGGGGGGTCATCATTTGAGAGGTCAGGGGCACTTTGTGACGCTAATATAGTTTGGAGACTAGTTGGCAAGCCATAGATGGAGCAAGCTATTGTTCCTTCTATTGCAAACGAACATGTAGAGGGTGACACATTGGGAACTATTAGTGCTTTGACTTAGAGCCTCAATCACTATGTCGCTCCTTTTCTTGTAGATGCGGCTCATCAGTCTAGTAGAGGTCACACATGCACATCATGTGGATCTTTGTGCACATCTAGCACTTTCAATAGAGAGGATGGTGGTAATGAAATAATGACATATGACTTCCTCAATTCCATATTTGGAATTGATGCATAGGAAAATATGAATAATTATATCTTAAAGTATTTCTTATCACATCTCATATGTACATGATTGACTAATAAATTAATATGTCTTGACGTTATTCAAAATTCAAGGCCAAAGTTTTACTAGCACTAGTACTAATCCCCTAGCCTCATTTTATGCCATGTTGATGACTCTAGAGGTATGTATCAATGCATTCATTTAATATAATTTACATAAATTTTTTATGTTATCATATGAAAGGTTGACTCAAAACTTTTATCCATGTGCATTAGTTCTATGGTGGACCATCAACTTTCACATTGGACACTAAGTGTGGTTGTGATATCACTCGGGTAGGGTTATATTTTTTTGCATGTTAGTTTGATTTAATTGAATATATATTTAAGAAATGAATGAATAATTAACTGATTTGTCTTATTACATGATCATATGTAGAGTCAATGTGGTCATGTTGATGTTGATTTGGGGCTAGCTAGCTTTCAGATAACTTTGTTTCCCCAGAGGTATTTACATGTACTAATGCATTTGATTTGGAATGTATATAGTATATTATTTTTCACATAAATGTGATGAATTTAATGTCTAATAGATTTATATATACATGAAATAGACCTTAAATGTTGCACCTTTGGTATTGACACTGCATAATGAAGGATGTAGTGCTACATTCACAAAGGTGCCCAATTTTTTTAATTGATGATGTGCTAGAAGAAAATATTTGTTCTTCATAATTGTGTTTGATTCTCATTTTGCATTATTTTCAATTATTGACATTAGATAGTCCTCTGCATCTTTGTCAGTCTATTGGTCAGGGAGTCAATGTTGTGTTTGCTAGTTCTGAGCCACTGATTGAGGTATGGAAGAGTTTGCACAATTTTAGTTTTTATTTACAACTTAGTTAGTGTTGAAATTAGATATGATATTCATAAGTGTAATGAATTGATCATTGTGATCATTTTTGTCGGATCTTATTACTCTCGATCTTTGATGTGCCTTTGAGGTGGATGTAGAGAGGGATTATTAGCTAGCAATAAGAAAATATTTTATTTTGTGTATGTGTATTTAATATTTTATACATAATAGAACATTTATTCAATATAATTTTGATTGTTAAAGGTAGAGTTATAGAAGAGTTCAAATCGATGGACTAGCAAGCATGTTAGGAAGACCCCCTCATCCATAGTATCTCCCTCTATGAGACTATCAAAGATAGTTATGGATTTGTTTTCTTCCCCTAGTAGGAAGAAGTGGATATCTAGGGATACACATTTTATTCCTATATATGACATTATTGAACATGTGTTTTGTATATTGATTTTGATGTATGTCATTTTTTGACATATATTGGACATACATAACTTGATGTATATTTGATCTCTTTTTTGTATATTATAGTCAATGGATGACATATTTGACATACAATTTGTCATATCCCCATTTAAAAATAGAATTGCCTAATAATTAGATAATACAATTTTATTAAATAAATAATAAAATTGTTTTAAAACTAATACTAAAATATAAAACAAGGAAATAATAATAATTTAATCTATATTATTAATAAAATAATATTTAGTATGATATTTTTAATAATTTAAAAAAAGAATAAAATTTTAATGAGTAAAGAAAGAAATAAAATTAAATACAAGAGACAATGTTGTAGAAAGTATGTTAACTTTTTAAATAAAATTTAATAATAAATAAAATAAACACAAAAAAGTAAGTAAATAAATAATATAAAATGAAATAATATAAATTAACTAAATCTAATGAAAAGTCGAGATTTTTAACAAATAGACATGACTCCTTAAAATTAAGATATAAAAGGGAGGAGAGTTTATTTTAGAGAGTAGGAAAAAAGGAAGAGAAGAGGAGAGGAGTTCAAAAACGAAAAATAGAAGAGGAAAGTAATATGAAGAAAATCAGGATGTGACTTCTTGAAAAGGTATCAATGATATTGAAAGGATGTGAACCTTTGAAAGGGTCATAGTTATGAATAGTTGTGACTCTTCACAAATATTTTGATTATAAAATATAGGAACTTTTCCAATGGATTTCAATTATGAAGTGTTGTGGCTTTTCAAAAGCATTATAACTATGAAGTGTTGTGACTTTTCAAAGGATTTTTATTATGAAAGGTTGTGACTCTTGGAAAAGAATAAATGAAAAAGTATATTTTTTCCTTTCCTTATAATGAAGAATTTTGGAAAATAAATATAGATTTGAGATAATTTAGAAGGAATAATTCATTGAAGGGCCAACTAGGGATAGAGCCACATGGACCAAAAAAAGAAAACACAAGCATCAAAAAAGATGGAGAAAGGAGCAAGTCAACACTGTGAGTAGTAACCTTAAACTCACCAAAGGATAGGACAATGTGGAGGGAGTTGGTTCACACATCTGCACATCATCAAGAATCATCCAACACACGCAGGAAAAAGGTAATAAGGTAAACATTTATTATTTTAAATGTTGTTCTGATATTAATTATGATAATAATGTGGTAACATAATTATATAGAAAAACCAAGGTAATAAGAATGAACATTTTCTTTCATTTGACATAATTAAATAAAATAAATAAACATCTAATCGATGTAATTAATTAAGAAGAGATAATGATTCAAGAAAGATCTCAAGATTATGATAATTAGTAAGAACTGGGTGGATAAGAGGGTAGGGTCGAGTCCTAAGGAAAGAAGGGAATATACAGACTCTTGGGCTTAGGTTTATCGAGCTATGGGACCCCACCACAATGTTTGAGGACTGAGGTATGGTGTAGCATCTAGGCATGGTGAGGGATGAAAATCACTCATTTGAAAGGCAAGGACCAAGGTCTTGTCAAGCCTTTAATGTGGTCTCCTTATCCAATCCCAGGATAACCTAGCCTACACATAGAATGTAGTAGATAAGATATGAATATATACATATATGAAGAATTATTTTGATTAAATAATGCAATGATAATCTTTTAAATTGATTCCTTAGAAAAAAAAATAGGACAATATTATAAGCCCTTGCAAGTAGGGACATTACAATGGTATTAGAGCATGATCTTGCCATCCTATAGGGTTAAAAGAGATCTAGAAAAATAATTTATATGATAGACTAATGTAGAAAGTGAATGACTATTAGAAAGAATATAAACATATCCATGATAGCAACCTAATAATTTGGACTAAAAGAAATATATATTTCAATTCAACAAAAGAAATTATCTAATTGCTTGAGGACAAGCAATTTGAGGAAGTGTGGATTGTCATATCCCCATTTAAAAATAGAATTTAATAATAATTAGATAATACAATGTTATTAGATAAATAATAAAATTGTATTAAAACTAATACTAAAATATAAAACAAGGAAATAATTATTATTTAATCTATATTATTAATAAAATAATATTTAGTATGATATTTTAAATAATTAAAAAAAGTATAAAATTTTAATGAGTGAATAAAGAAATAAAATTAAATACAATAAACAATGTTGTAGAAAGTATGTTAACTTTTTAAATAGAATTTAATAATAAATAAAATAAGCACAAAAAAGTAAGTAAATAAATAATATAAGATGAAATAATATAAGTTGACTAAATCTAATGAAAAGTCAAGAGATGTTTAACAAATAGACATGACTCCTTAAAATTAAGATATAAAAAGGGAGGAGAGTTTATTTTAGAGAGTAGACAAAAAGGAAGAAAAGAAGAAAGGAGTTCAAAAAGGAAAAATCGAAGAGGAATGTAATATGAAGAAAATAAGGATGTGATTTCCTGAAAAGGTATCAATGATATTGAAAGGATGCGAACCTTTGAAAGGGTCATAATTATGAACAATTGTGACTCTTCAAAAATATTTTGATTATAAAGTATTGAGACTTTTCCAAAGGATTTTAATTATGAAGTGTTGTGACTTTTCAAAAGCATTATAACTATGAATTGTTGTGACTTTTCAAAGGATTTGTATTATGAAAGGTTGTGACTCTTGAAAAAGAAGAAATGAAAAGGTACATTTTTTACTTTCCTTATAATGAAGAATTTTGAAAAGTAAATATAGAGTTGAGATAATCTAGAAGGAATAATTCATTGAAGGGTCAACTAAGGATAGAGCCACATGGACTAAAAAAAGAAAACACAAGCATCAAAAAAGGTGGAGAAAGGAGCAAGTCAACATTGCAACTAGTAACCTCAAACTCACCAAAGAATGAGACAACATGGAGGGAGTTGGTCTGCACATCTCCACATCAATTGAGAACCACGTCATCCAACACCCACGGGAAAAAGGTAATAAGGTAAACATTTTTTATTCTAAATGTTGTTAAATATTAATTATGATAATAATGAGGTAACATAATTATATAGAAATACCAAGGTAATAAGAATGAACATTTTCTTTCATTTGACATAATTAAAAATAAAAAATAAACATCTAATTGATGTAATTAATTAAGAAGAGATAATGATTCAAGAAAGATCTCAAGATTATGATAATCAATAAGAACTATGTGGATAAGAGGATAGGGATGAGTCCTAAGGCAAGAGGGGAATATACTGACTCTTGGGCTTAGGATTATCGAGCTATGGGACCCCACCACAATGTTTGAGGACTAAGGTATGGTATAGCATCTACACATGGTGAGGGATGGAAAGCACTCATTTGAAAGGTGAGGACCAAGGTCTTGTCAAGCCTTTCATGTGGTCTCCTTGTCCAATCCCAAAATGACCTAGCCTACACATAGAATGTAGCAGATAAGATATGAATATATACATATATGAAGAATTATTTTGATTAAATAATGCATTGATAATCTTTTAAATTGATTCCTTGGGAAAAAATAGGAAAACATTATAAGCTCTTGCAAGTAGGGACATTACACAATTGATATTTTGGATTATAAATGTATGACATTATTAGACATTGTTGGATATTGTTGGTATGCATTTATTGATATTATTAACATTAATGATATGGATGGTTGGATGTATTTCCATGTGCCTTGGATGTTGCTCTCAATCATGTCAATCTTTTACCTTATGGTAACAACTTTGTTTTTTATTATCACATTGGATTTAATTCTTGTGTTCTAGGATTAGTTGATTGGATGCTAAGATTTGATGATTGTGAATTATAAGTATTCTAAGTAGTCTCAGTGAACTGTCAAATATGTGAGCTCTTTCATTATCTTGGATAGTATTAATGTTTGAATATTTTTTATTTATATTTTATAATGCATGTTTTGGAAAGTCAAGAAATTTCATAATGCATATTGTGTTAGGCCTATGAGAATGTTTGTGCATTTAGAGCTCAATTTAGTTATCATAGAAGACACTTTTGTGCATTTATGGTAGCTCATTTAGCATATATGTTCTCTCACAATGGTTGAGACCTTAGAATAACAAAATGGTCATTAGAGCATTTAAGTTTGTGCTAACTACCACTATGTGGTATATGTTATCATCAAACATGTTGATGTGCAAATGGAGGAATGTTAGTTATTCAAACATGTGATCATAAAAAGTGCAATGACAATCACAATGTTCTCATTTATTAAAAAAAGAATGTTCATTCAGTAAGATCATAAGGATTTAGTTAGTACCTAAACATTAAACAAATTGATTCTTTCTAATGAAGATTATTATTTTTCTAGATTGGTGTCTACAAAGTTTAGTACCTTTATGGTGTCTAAATTCTTTGTTAAAATTGCATCTCTTGCCTTAACATTTATCATCAAGGTAAGGATAAAATACTTTTCTATGTTTCATTTTCCATGATTAAGCTAGAATGAGTACTATAAATAAGAGATTAGAATAGAATCTTGTGCAAGCAACCATGTTCTCACAATTGAAGGTGTTTGCATATCCTAAAGTCTCTAAAGACTACAAATTGGTTGTGGAAAGTTGGAGAAGAGATTTGTGAGACTTAATGCAAGGTAAGCATATTTACAAGGTATATTACCCCCTTCACCAACTAAGACTAATGTTGTGAAGCCCCCTTCACCACTTAAGAATGTTTATGCACCTCCTCATACCAAGACCCCAGTATACCCACTTCCTCATCACTACTATTATAAGTCTCCTCCTCCCCCATATTAGCCATTCTTTCATACAATGTTAGTAGGTCTAGTTCTAAGGGAAGTATTCTCCTCCCCCATATTATGCACTTTCATATGATTGTGTTAGCTTTATATAAACACTAATTGGTATAGTTTCTATTCTATCAAGATTGCTACCACTTGCTAGTAGCATAGATCTTCATAAACTATGATATAGTTTTGTTGTCTTTGTTTTTTAAATCAAATGTTAACTATTTTTTATGGATGTTCAAACTAATTTCATTTGGTATGAATTTTCTCATGCAAGTCAACTTATATGTTTTCTCATCCTCTCAAGAAATGTGAACATTGCGACTACTAGCTATAATGAATGTTGAAAGTTTTTAAATCCTATCTGATATCACTAATTTTATTTCTAAATAAATATACTTAAAATAATGATTAATGGACCACTATAAAAGATCCATTTGTATCAACATGGCACAAGATGTATGTTTTCTCTAATGGGTCGTATAATGGTATTGATGCATACCCATCAAATTTATGTCTTGATCAACACTAAAATTGGTGATCAATAGTACATTTCAGTTTATCTCTACATGAAATTTTTAGTATAGGGAATTATACAATGAAGGATGACCATCCCACAGGAATAGACTTTATGATTATTGAGATAAGAAAAGCTTAAAATTGCTGATTTTTTCATTGTTCTATGTTGTTCCTAGTTGCAGCATATGCGAGTTAGTTTTCCAATTAATCCAATTTGAGGTTCTAACTTGACCATATGGGGGGAAAAGCACAATTCTCTAGAAGGAGATTTATATTTTCTTAGTTTTCTAAGAAGAGCATTCATAAAATATGCTATAACTTGTAATGCATGTTTGACTTAAGGTTACAAATTTTTGATTTAGTGTAAATTTACTATTCTCTAACTATTCCAATCATTTTTTAGTCATTACCAATCCATTTTATTGCACTTTCTTCATAACTATGGCCTCATTAGGCCTATTAAGCCACTTAAAGAAGAAAATATTGAGTCAAATCAAGGGGTTGGGACATTGTATTTAGGTAGATTAAATATTATAACCAAATTTCAAGAGCCCATTCAACTTTGCATATTAGATTGATTACTTGAGCCATTAGTTGTCAACACATTCCCAAAAGCAAACCTAGGCACAACATGCATGAAATAATTTTTGATGCTCGATGAGAAAAACAAGATGTCCCTTACCATTTAACCAAGAAAGTAGACCTAATAGAGCTTACATAATGGTCCCATAGTGAATGGATTGAAAGATGTATTTTACAACTTTTTACTATTTAACAATGCAAGATTTTGTGTCAAATGAAATGTGATTGCCAAAACCAAACTATGTGAAGAATTAAAAATGGAGCTACACGAACTTAGACCTTGGGAACACCTTCCTTACAAACTTCATAGAAATTTGATACCTATCATTGGGTCCAATGTATCACCCTTCCAAAATTGTTGTTTAGATTGACTTAGTGCACCTTTAGAACACTTGTGTATAGTATGTGTTAATAATTCTCGATGCTCAGTGAGAAAAGAGAGATTTCCCCTAGTGTTTACCTGACCAAGTGGACCTAACGGAGTTAACAGAATGGTCCCATGATGAATAGATTCAAAGATGCTCCATTTAGCAACTCCCCACTGTGTAAAAATGAAAGATTTTGTGTCTATACAAAGTATGAAAAATGGAGCTACGAGAACTTAGAACTTGGGAACACCTTTCTTTCACACTTCGCAGAACTTTGATATCCATCACAAGGTCCAAGATATTACCCTTCAAAAATTTTTGTTTGGATTTACTTAGTGAATCTTAGGGACATCTAGATACAACAAGAATAAAATTATTCTCAATGCTTGGTAAGTGAAAGAAGACATTCCCTAGCTTTTTCTTAGCCAACTAGACCTAATAGAGCTAACATAATGGTCCCATAATGCACAAATTCAAAGATGCTCCATTTAACAACTTTTCACTATGCAACAATGCAAGATTTTGAGTCAATTGAAATGTGCTCGCCAAAACCAAATTGTGTGGAGCATTAAAAAAATGAAGCTACACACACTTAGACCCTATGAACATCTTTTGTGTGCACTTCATGGAACTTTGATAGCTATCACAAGAGGGGGTATCACCCTTCAAAAATTGTTGTTTGGATCAACTTAGTGCACCTCTAAGACACCTAGGTACAACATGCACAGAAATATTCTCAATGATTAGTAAGTGAAATTATATATACTTTAGCATTTACCCATCCAAATGAACCTAATAGAGCTAGAATATTGGTTCCAAAATGAATAGATTTAAACATTCTCCATTTAGAAACTTTCCACTATGCAATCATGTAAGATTGTGCGTCTTCTTGCTAGTTTTATTTTTTCTTTACAATCTTTGAAAGAAAAATTATTTGAAAAAATTATAATACCTTTCTAGCCAATCCTGGATGGTATTCTAATCATTTTTATGTTCATTTTCCCTCATACTGTTGATTGGTTCCATATTAGAGAGTTTTTTAATACAATAATTTTTCTTTTTTGCATAATAGCTTGACCCATTCCTCAAATAGTTATCTAATACTAAAGGAATGAAATTATTCTAACATGTATGATGCCATACTAATTAAATTCATTCAATAAGTTGAGTGAATGCAAATGTATTCCACAAGATTTGTGTATTTCAGTACATTAGAATGAAAGCTAGCCTATAGCTCAATAGAAGATCTACCTTAAGGAGGCTAGAATTTTATGATTGGAGATGTTATTTTAGGTTGAAGACAATTTTTGTGAACATTCAAATCATTGAATAAGTGATTGGAGATAAGACAATTAAAGAACCCTCATTTTTAGGGCTAATTAAGAAAGGTTTTGGGCCTTTTGTACATAGAAATCCCAAGGAACATTATTGATTGCAAATTCCTTCAATTAAGATTATAATACAATATTGTCCAAGGTTTTGGGGTTTGGTGACAAGTTTTACATATACTTCCTTTGTATTTTCCCACAAGTTTCCAATGCAAACTCAAGGCTTAAATAGCCCGAACCAAGTGTGCTCTCTTTCCAATGATTCACCCTAGTTCCAAGGGTCTTTAATTCACCAATATAAACTATTAAATCAATTTTTTAAGTATACAATGCTTATCTCCTATGCCAAGCCTAAGCTTTCTGCCCATTAGGCCTAATAGTCCCAATTGGGCCTCCAATGTTGTTCCCCACACTTTTCTCCCAAATTTCCCAAAACATTAGGAAAAGAAATTGTATATCTAGTTACTCATTTTTCTTCTCTTCAACATATAGAAATATTGGGTTTTTTTTTTGGACCATGTCCTTGTTGTGACGCTATGGATCTCTTTTTAAGTCTTAAGGACCCCACTTTTACAAAGGAAGAATAAAAAATACTTATCACCCAACCATATAACTTTGTATTGTATCCTAAAATGATCCCAAACCAAGGATTATTGAATTATTTTTTTACCCAAGAACACTCTACGTAAGCATTCTATGAAACCCTCACCAAACTAATTCAAATAGCTTTATGTTCCTTTTCCTAGTAGGTCAAAATTGGATATTTGTAACTAAATCAACACTTGGCTATCTAAAACCTCTTCAATTACCTTAATTTATGCATGTGCAACTGAACCAAACCATTTATTTCATTGATTGATGGTTATTTATTGTTTTTCCCTATTGAAGCTATAATGAATGTCTTTATATTACTGCAATGAATGTGTTTCAAAAACCTAGACAATTGAATTTTGGTCATAAAATCACAATACATTCATCTCTTTATATTAATGATATGAATATATATTTTCAACTTAGCTCTATTAAGGCCAATAGGAAAGAGTTAAGGAAAGAAGACATTTGGTATTGTCCAAACAAAATAAAATTCATAAATGTTGTACATAACATGGTTTTGTAACTATATTTAATCCAATGAACTAGTCAAGTCTTCTCTACCCTTTATTATCTCAACTATTTCCTCATGGTTTGAATCATGTACTAATGAATCTTCCTCTCTATTTTCCAATTCTTGATTAACCACAAGTTAAGGTTCTTCATTGTTGGAAATATAAATGGAGCAACTGAGGGGGGGTGAATCAGATACCACAATAATCTTTTTACAGATCCTTTAGATGTATGAAAAAACTAATTACTATTGTTACTCAATAAACATATTGAAGATGTTGTAACTCAGTAAATGCAGAGTATGTTTTACTTTAGCAGATCTAACATCAATAGTAATAATTTACAAACATGAGAGAAAAGGAATGAACACAAGAGACACCAAATTTAACATGGAAACCCAATATGGTAAAAACCACCAATGTAACTAGTTATTATTTTTCACTCTTCTAAAGTGAGCCTTCTTAGGAACCAACTTGGTTAAAGGTTAAAAAATGCACTATTAGGTGTGACCTTGTTAGAGGATTTAATCACCCTATTAGGAGTGGCTTTGCAAGAGGTCTTTAAAACAATTCAATGGAACTATCACCTAGTTAGAGGATTTACAACTAGCTATTACACCAACTCTATTAAGAGATTTTGAATAATTGCTACAATGGTAAGAAAGTAACAAAGAAATGACTTGATTGTGATGCAACTAAATTGCTAATTACAAATCTTTGTTTTGCTTCATACTAGATCCTTCATGATCAAATATTACTTTACTACTCCACAAGGATATCTGACCATCCTTTAGGTTTTCTCACACTTTCCTTCTTAATCAATCAAAACACTTGCATACTCTTGAAAATCACAACTTGACCTTACATTTATATCATTTAGATTGTCAAGTCAGCTCAATACAAATTATGATGACCAATAATCATTACCATAGTCAACTGGAATCAATACTTGAAATAATTAAACTTCATATCCCAAATCAACAAAATCCTTCGATAGTCGACCCAACTTAGTAAACACTAGTCCTGTAATGATTTCATGTTTTAACCAATAGATGCTTGGTTAACACTGCAAACTTGCAAAATCCTTTGGCAACCGAGTGAACTCAATTAATACTAACTCTAACCAACTTTCCTTTGTTAACCATGAGAACTTGGTTAACATTGCTTCCTTCCATAATTTCCTTTGATGCCCAAGTGAGCTCAGTAGACATAGTCTTTGCAGAGTAATCTCCAAAAATGCTCAGTAGATAAGGAAAATTGTCTTGCTGACCAAGTGAGCTCGATAAGCACTGACTGATGACTGATATGACATTTATGTAACATCAAAGACAACACACGATTAGTCAATTGTATCCAACAATCTCCCTCTTTGGCATTGATGGAGACACAACATGTCATAGCACAATGAAATTTTAGAACAAGACTTTCTCTGATAGAATGTTTCTCCCTCTTAGATTTTTATACCACAAGCTTCTTGTTTATGCAATAATCTCCCTCTATGAAGGAATTACACAAAAAAAATTTCAAAAAGATATGACAATAAACTCTCCCTCTTTGACAACACATGACAAAGATAACACATACCAAATAAGTATCAATGTACCTTGTGTACTAATTCATATGCAATATTTTCTTGACTATGTAGCATCAACTAATTGATCTTCAACTTAATTCCTATTGATGCATCACTAAAGCTTTACTTAGTGAGCTTCAGATAGGGGAATGACCCCTAACTTACCTCTTAGATACAAGAATGCATCCTTAGGTAATGGCTTGGTAAATATGTTTGCAATCTATTCTTTTTTATGGATATATGCCAATCTAATTTCTTTGTCCTACACCAGTTCTCTGACAAAATGATATTTATAGAAATGTACTTAGTTTTGGAATGCATCATTGGGTTCTTTGATATGTTAATTGTGCTTGTATTATCACAAAACATGACAATTGGTTCTCTAATCTCAACCTTCATGCCTTCTAACAACTGTTTAAACCAAACAATATTAGAAAAATTCACTGCTGTTGCAACATATTTTGCTTCTGTTGTGGATTGGGATGTGCAATTTTGCTTCTTGCTTGTCCAAGATGCTGACCTTTTACCAAGAAAGAATGCTTCATCACTTGTGCTTTTTCTATCATTAATATTTCTTGCCCAATCAACATCAATAAACACTTTTAGGTCTATATTTCCTCCAAGTTTATACCATAAGCTATAGTCTTCAATACCTTTCAAATATCTCAAGATTATTTTGATTGCCATCATATGATTTTCTCTGGGTTTTGTTGAGAATCTTGCAACTATACCAACTACTAAAGCAATATCAAGCCTTGTATGAACTATATACTGTAATTTTCCAATCATTGATTTATATAAGGTCTAACCTACCTCTTTTGAACCATCAGCTTTGGTAAGCTTCAATTCAGTACATATGGGGGTTCCAACTATTTTTGAATCTTCCATACCAAACTTCTTGACTATCTCCTTGATATACTTAGACTGAGTGATGTAGATACCATTCCTACTTTGTTGTATTTGAAGTCCAACAAAGAACTTAATCTCACCAAACATAGACATTTCAAATTATTTGTTCATTTTTTCTAAAAATTATTTGCATAGATCATCATTCCCTATAAATAGAGTATCATCCACAAATATTTCTACCAATAGAATCTTGTTATCTGGTCCTTCCTTGATGTACAAACTACTATTATCATTAGTTCTATGGAAACCAATTTGTATAAGGTAGTTTTGCAACCTCTCATACCATGCTCTTTTTGACCATATAAAGCTTTGTGCAGCTTGCAAACCATGTCTCTTTTGTCTGGATCAACAAAACCTTTTGGTTGTTCAATGTAGACTTCTTCATCAAGAATACCATTGATAAATGTAGATTTAACATCCATCTAATATACCTCAAATCTTTTATGTGTTGCATATGCAAGTAAGGTCTTGACACCTTCCATTCTTGCAATGGGAGTAAAAGTTTCACCATAATCAATGCCTTCTTCTTGAAAGTAGCCTTTACATATCAATCTAGCTTTATTTCTTGATACCTTACCGTCTTCATTCAACTTTTTCTTGAATACCCATTTTGTTCCAATCACATTTTTATATTTAGTCCTAGGAACAAGGGTCCAAGTTTTGTTCTTTTCTATTTGCTCTATTTCTTCATTCATAGCCTCAATCCAACTTTCATTTTCCAATGCATCTTTAACATTTATGGGTTTAAAATCAACAAGTAAACATGTACCTTTTAGCCTACTTCTTGTCATAGTACCTTCTAATTTATCTCCAATAATCTAATTAGGTGCATGATGCCTTCTAACATACTTGGCTAATACAGGTTCCTTGCCTTTTGAATGAATTACATATTCTTCCTCTTGAACTTCAACTTCTGGCTCTAGTTGCTCAGACTTAGTAGGCATTGGCTCAGTAGCTTTAGAATGTGACTCAGGTCCTTGTGACTCAGTTTGAACTTCTTGCAACTCAACGACTAAGGAAGACTTGAGAGTAGAGGTCTCCTTATTGACAAATGTGTCTGAAAATTTATCAAGTTCGATGTAAACAAGTCTCCTGTAATCTTCTAGTTCCTTTTTGCTTTCTTCTTTAGTCCTTTCTGCAAACTCATCAATTCTCACATGTGCACTTTCTATGATTTTGTGAGTAGAAAAATTTAAACATTTATATGCCTTACTTCTGTAAGAATATCCTAAGAATATACCTTCATCACTTTTCACATTAAACTTTCCTTTTTCTAGATTTTTTCAAGATATAACATTTACTTCCAAATACTTTTAGGTAACTTACATTAGGTTTATAGCCATACCATAATTCAGAGGGAGTTTTATATGAATCCTTATTCAAATGTACTTGGTTCAAAGTATGAACTGTAGTGTTGATAGATTCCTTCCAGTATTTGATAACAACATTCTTTTCAATCATCAACGTCCTTGCACAATCCAGGATAGATCTATTTATTCTTTCAACTATACCATTTTGCTCTGGAGTTCCAGGCGTTGATACTTGTCTTTTGATTCCTCTTTCAATGCAAAAGTTGTTGAATTCATTGGAGATGAATTCACTACCTCTGTCTGATCTTAAGAGTTTTAATTTTTTCCTTGTTTCCTTCTCTATTCTTGCTAGATGCTATTTGAATTTCTCAAATGCTTCTAACTTTTCTCTAAGATACATAACAATCATCATTCTTGAATAGTCATCTACAAAAAGAATAAAAAAAATTTCTCCACCATAGCTTTCTATTCCAATAGGTCCACACAAATCAGTATGTAATATTTCCAAGATGTATTTAGATTGATAGTTTTTGCTTTTAAAACTAGTCTTTCCCATTTTTCCTATTTGACAGTTCTTGCATAGTCCAACATCTAGTTTTTTCAAACTAGGAATGCCTCTTACTTTCCTAAATTTTCTTTTTTCACCATGTTATCAAAATTTACATGAGATAACCTTCTGTGCCATAACCAACTTTATTCAACTTGAGCAATAAAATATGAGCAATCATCAAAATCAAGATAAAATAGGTTAACTTTTGTTTGTTTGTCTAATCCAATCAAATTTCCTTTATCATCTAGTAGTCTTGCCTTGCCATGCATAAATTGCACCTTGAATCCAATGTTGATAAGCTATGCCACACTTGGTAGATTATGTTTTAGTCCTTCAACCCAGTAGGCATTGTCACATATAAGTTCTTTGGTTAATGAGATTTAGCCTCTTCCTTTTATACAACAAGGTTCATTGTTTCCAAAATTTACACTAACACCATCATAGTCTAAAGTGTTTGAACTTTATTTTGTATCCATTCATATGATGTGAACATCCACTATCGATGATCCATGTGTCATCTTATCTCCTTCATCATTAGATTCATTTTTTATAGCAATGTAAACTATTTCATCTTCACTATTATTAGAATCTTTAGCCATAAAACAAGTCTTCTTACCATTGTCCTTGAATGATTTGCAATTTTTGAAATCCCTTTTGTCTTTGTACTTGTGACTTTTATTCTCATCCTTGCTTTCTTTGTTTAGCCACCTAGTAGCAATATGACCAATTTCTTCACATGAAAAACAGATTAGGGGAACTTTACCTTTGTATTTTCCTCTGCCTTTAGAATATTTTCTTGCAAGTAAAGCTTCAACAACTTCAAGATCACTATCAAAAATTTCCTCTAATTCCTCTTCACTTTCTAACTGAATGTCCTTAATTTTCTTGCCTTTATCCTTAAGTAAAAGCTTCACCTCAAATGCAAATTCGATATTCTTGGAAGCTGGAACATAATTGTCAATGTTGTCTAGCTCAAAAGTTGTTAATCTTTCTACTAAGCTATAGAAAGTTATCTTATGATTTGTCTCACACCTTCTTCTTTGAATAGTAGATACTCTAATTGCATAGATAGGAAGCAATGTTCTGAGAACTTTACTTACAATAGTTTCTTCCTTGATTTCTCCTCCAAATTCTCTAATTGCACTGACACTGGCTTTGATTCTTTCCACATATTTGGCAATATTTTCATCTTCTCTCATTCTCATTTTATCAAACTATCCTCTAAGGCTTTCCACTTTGGATCTCTTCACATTTTCATCACCACCATAGATGTCCTTTAGCTCATTCCACATTTCAAAAGTGGTTTTGCAGTCCTTGATCTCATCAAATTCCTCATAACTAAGAGCAAATGAAATATCTATCATCATGGTGTTATGGTTCTTTGTCTCAGCAATATCTCCAATGGATAATGTACTAGTAGGAGTTATGTATTCTTCATCAAGGTATTTCAAACCTGAATAACCAATGGAAGCTAGATGAAGTCTCATAAGTCCCTGCCATGCTGAAAAGTTGTCTCTATTAAGCTTTGGAATTTCTCTCTTTTAAGACATCCTAATCTTTAGCTTAGGTCCTTGAAACCTTTCCTGCAAGCACCAAAAGCTCTTATACCAATTTTTGGAAATACAGATGGAGTAATTGAGAGGGGGGGTGAATCATTTACCACAAAAATAGTTTTACAGATCCTTTAGATGTGTGACAAAACTAATTACTGCAACTATCACTTGGTAAACATGCTAAAAATGTTATAACTCAGTAAATGCAAAGTATGTTTTATTTTAGCAAATCTAACATCAATAGTAATAATTTGCAAACATGAGAGAAAAGGAATGAACATAAGAGAAACCAAATTTAACATGGAAACCCAATATGGGAAAAACCACCAATCTAACTACTTACTGTTTTTCACTCTTTTGAAGTAAGCCCTATTAGGAGCCAACCTAGTTAAAGGTTTACAAAACACACTGTTAGGTGTGACCTTGTTAGAGGATTTAATCACCCTATTAGGAGTGGCATTGCAAGAGGTCTTTAAAACAATTCAATGGAATTGTCAACTGGTTAGAGGATTTACAATTGGCTATTAAACCAACTTTGTTAAGAGATTTTGAATCACTGCTACAATGGTAAGAAAGTAACAATGAAATGACCTGATTATGATGCAACTGAATTGCTAACTATAGATCTTTGTTCTTCTTCATATTAGATCCTTCCTAATCGAATATTACTTTGCTACTCCACAAGGCTATTTGACCATCCTTCAGGTTCACTCACACTGTCCTTCTCAATCAATCAAAACACTTCCATACTCCTAAAAATCACAACTTGACCTTATATTTATATCATTCAGCTTGTTAAGTTGGCTCAATACAAATTATGATGACCAATAATCATTACCATAGTCAGCTGGAATCAATACTTGAAATAATTAAACTTCATATCCCAAATCAACAAAATCCTTCGATAGTTGACCCAACTCGGTAAACACTAGTCCTGGAATGATTTCTTGTGTTAACCAATAGATGCTTGGTTAATACTATGAACTTGTAAAATCCTTTGGGAACCGAGTGAACTCAGTTAATACTAACTCTGACCAACTTTCCTTTATTAACCATGAGAACTCAGTTAACATTGCTTCCTACCATAATTTCCTTCGATGCCCGAGTGAGCTCGGTAGACACAATCTTTGCAGAGTAATCTCCAAGAATGCTTGGTAGACAAGGAAAACTATTTTTCTGACCAAGTGAGCTTGGTAAGCACTAACTAACAACTGATATGAAATTGTGTAACACATCAAAGACAACACACAATTAGTCAATTTTATCCAACACTTCATACCATATCATCTAAGCCATATACCAGTTACCACCACTATAACTATAGGGTATTCTAAAACTTCACCATCTATAATTGAGTGATCCAATCTATTTTTCTCCTGGACACAATGACACAAAAAATAATATGTCCCTTCTCTATCTTCGGTTACAATTAAAAGAAAAAAATGTCTCGCAATGATGGAAACATAATGTGTTCATAAATTTACCAAATAGTTAGCTAAAAGTAACAAAGTTACATATTGTGTGTGTGTGTGTGTGTGTGTGTGTGTGTGTAACTTGGTTGCACCAGATCAAACAAGTTGTCAAAGTCAATCAATGATTCCATCTCTACCATTTGTTTGTGGGGGGCGATAGTTGTTGACTAGATCAAAATTTGTAAATGTCATTTGTACACCCATTTAATCGACTCGCATCCATCCAAATATTCCTCTGTACATGATGGACAAAAGCATACCTTTCATCATGTTTGGATACTCCATGAACCTACATTAGAGATTCTAAAAGAGTGTAGCTCACTCAATCCTATCAATGTACAAAAATCCTCATATGGTGCAATGTTAGTATTATCTATCAACCAAGAAAATATGCAAACCAAATAGACTCACCTTGCCTAGACCCATTGTAGTTTTACAATAGTCAACGATACTATTTTCATTTGACAATGTTTCTCCATATTTGTACTCTGAGATAAGGCTCTTTTGATATATGCACATGCACCATGATGCTCTCCCTTTCCATGACCAGCCTCTATGAAATTCTACATTTACTGAATACTAAAGCTATGCATCCTTTTCAACCAATAAAATATTCATGCATTCTTGAATTGAGATGCACAATTATCTAACCAAATGATGTATTGATGATATGATATTCCTTTATCAAAAAAATCATCATAAAATATATGAAACAAATCATGTACAAAATCTATAGAATGTGATTGATTATCACTAATGTAAAAATGGTTCTCCTTCAATATTTGCATGCCCTTCTATGCACTGGCAAGTGAATGCATGAATGCTATATGAAAAAATATGGAAAACTATTGAGAAGTGTACTTTTCTTGCACCTCATTTTGCAATTATAACATGTAGTTCTCTACAAATTACACAACTAAAACAATGGTATCTAGTGGAGATGTGTCATTGCAGAACTTGAATTGCAAATCCAACCATCAAGCCCTATGTGTATGCCTTTCATACTCATAAGTGGTTTTTTCACAAAATATCTTCATGAACTCATACATTGGAATATTTTCAATCACCAAATCACATCTTTTAGCCTCTTTCTAATCTTTTAATCATATGTCACAGTCTTATATTTTTTAAAATCTATTATTTAATTTCCAATTACATGTGTACTGTCCATATGTTGACAAGTTGATAAACACTTCAAACCACCAAAATTAGGCATGTACCATTCAGGCATGAAAACTTGTAAATAGTTGATTGTCCCCTCTTTCACATAAAATGCTAGACATGAATTCTCTTGAAGATCTAGGTAGCTCATTTACATTACAATCATGTATAACAAATTTAGAATGCAAAAATACACATATATGCCTAAAAACATCAAAATTGTTAGAAATTTCAATATGAAACTTACAACAAGTTGTGTGTGTGTGATTTATCTTCACATAAAAACGTTTACCCATTTCAAAATATCTTTGACTAAATTTAATTTGAGGATACATAATGATAAATTTTATAAATAAGTGTGTCTAAGTTGAATCCAAAAAATCTTGAGCATGTGGATCGTGATTTTTACTACCAATCCTCCTTCTTACAAAATCTCTTTGACTAGATGAAACACATGTGTTATTCTTCCAAAAATCTTCAATCAATGATTTCAAGGATTCACTAATTTCTTTATCCTTTCATGGTAGTTCACCGCAAAATGTCCATGTCTCATTTTTTGTTGGATCTTCTACTCTTTCTTGCCTTCTAATGCCTCCCATTAGAGCACGTCTACCTATTTTCAATATTTTCTTATGTTTCTAAGGAGTCAATTTTTCTTCATTTGGGTGCCTACTATTGTTGATATGAGTACACATCTTGTGATATTACTATCTTTGGTGCATGAACTATAACCCACTTTATCATATGCACTCATTAGATTATTTGCAATAATTTTTTCATTTGAATCATCCATCAATTTTAGCTGAAGAATCTTCATAATTGGCCTCAATTCCAAATTCCTCATCATTTCAAAAAATAATTGACATTTTCCTATCACATGTAATTCTTTAAAGAATAATCCTCATATACAATTAATTTTTCTTTGACAAGTATGCTTTTGAATCTTATTAGACATTGATTGAAAAATATTGGTCTCAATATCAATCAAATATCTTGGCTTTCTAAAATAAATTTTAGAAGCTTATCTAGTCTCTTTAGTGTTCTCAATATTTTGAACATTGACATTATTATGGGTAAATTACATACCTTCAACTAAAGATGATGTACCTTGAGAATAAGATTCAAAAGATGCAATATCACCTACTTGGTGTGTTGATTTGGTGCCTTCAACATGACATCATGGAGTGTACACACTATCCAATGTAGAGCATCATGTCTCTTCAACATGAGATGATGATATGACTCAAATATTAGAAGATCACATACCTTCACAATTCAATTTTCATGTTCAATGTAAGAGTCTCATTCATTCTCTTTTTCTTTCCAATTCCAAATCTTTGTTTCTTTCTCTTGGTGGTTCTTGTTCCTGTTCCAAAGCCATAGTTTCATTAATTGATTGAAATTTTCTTTGTTCATGTCATACTTTCATTTTATCCCTTTTAATTTCCAAATCCACCTCCTCTTTTGGTGTTTGAGTTTTTTTTCTTCCTTGGCATGATGATGATATGTACATGTCAAATCATTTAAACATACAAATTATAATGATTTCTAAACATCAAATCATGCAAACATACTTTTTATAATGATATCTATGAGTAGAATATATTACAACTTACCAAATTAGAGTAAAATTTATCTCTATAGTCATAATATACATTTTAAAAGTACTCCACTAACCTCAAATATGTTACAATTTTAATTAATACTTGACATAGTGTAGAAAAGTGTTGAATTTGGTACTTCCAACACCAAGAAAAGTGTTTTGTCACTTCCAACATGATGGAACCTATGCTTTGTTGTAAAATCATAATAGAACAATCTCTCTATAGTGCCATCTCAGTATAGCATGATTTCTCTATATTGCATGCACACTATGTAAATACAAAATTTTCTCCCTTCCTCTTCATCCTTATAGATCTTCCTACCCTCTCTCTCTCTCTCTCTCTCTCTCTCTCTCTCTCTCTCTCTCTCTCTCTCTCTCTCTCTCTCTCCATCCTATATGATTCTCTTACGCTCTCTCTTTCTCTATTCTATCCACTCTCTCTCTCTTCCTATTCCCTACTAATTTTCTCTCCATCCTATCCCCTTAATATTCCTACCCCCTTCTATGAATCTTATTGTTAGAAAGTAAATTCCACTAAGATACCTGGGATGGGGGTTTGTGAATCAATTATGCATTTAAAATAACTCTCAATATTGTTATTAATTCTAAAATATGTAAATAGTAGATGTACAATAACCATAGAAAGATAACCATGCAAAATAACACCAGATATGTTAACTAGTGAACCCCATGATTAGAGGGAAAAACCCATTTGTAATTATGCTCACAATATGATGTACTAAAATAAAAATTCCTTGTGAAAGGATAGACCCTGTTAGGAGTTAATAAAATACAATAAGGACATATGAATCCCTATTAGGAGACTTTAAATTCTTGTTAGGATATTCCAACCCTATTAGAAGTATTGCTAACCCTTCTAGGAGTTGTGCCAACCTTGTTAGTTGTTGAAAAGTGGAAAACTAAACCCACTATCCAAATAACCATAGAAATATTTGCATGGAATAATAAAAATATGAAGTAAAAAATTTCAAACAAGCAACTTATCTTTCCAAATAAGTTTGCATCAACCAAACTAAACTATAGTTAGACCAAAAGATATATTCCATTCAGGTTCACTCATATAATAAGAGTCCACACTAGATCTCATTGATCACAACCACTACATACTTTTAATTTTATAAGGAAATGATCTTTCCTTTATACCAAGTCCTAAAGAATAAGTATTTTTTGATATCATTTGGTTTTGACATATGAATGACAACACACTTAAGTCATACTCTAGCAAAATGATAGTGTGAATCGAGTGCATAGAGAAAGTCAACCATAAGTTATCCAATAATGCATGATGAGAAATATACTTAGTTAGTTCTGAACACCAGTATGTACCAAGTCAGTCAAGTGTCGAGCAAGTCAATACATGCCAAGTGATTTAGGTGCTAAGTAAATAGTGTATGCTAAGCTATTTAGAAGTTGAGTGACAACATTGAAGATAAAGTGATTGTTGAGCATTAAAGTCTTTAGCTGTTGAGTCAACAATTTTTGGCATAGTTGTTTGTAATGGAACAAAATTCTATGTAAATCATTTATGGGCTGCCTTAATGATTTTTATATGATTTTAGAAGATATTTACAAATGTATATTGTGAATCCATATGCAATACATGTAACCAATCAGAAAAAAGGATGCATTAAGCAGCAATATGGATCAATCACAACCTTTGATTGCTACCTAACCCTAGTTCACCTAAGTCTTCTTAAGGAGGGAAAAATCTAAAGAGTTTTTATGTGTATATGAGAGGAGAAGGATGAAAGCTAAGTGTAGAGAGAGCATTCATGGTGAATATGAAGGTTATGATAGTGATATGACTTGCAAAATGAGTTAGAGAGAACAAAGGAAAGAAAACAAAGCATAGAGGAGACATATCTAATTAGAAGAATCAAGGACTCATCAGGAAAGAGAAGATCTAATATAATGTTTTCTTTCTAGTTGATGCAGATCATACATATGTGTAGGCAGCCATACATAGGGTCAGATGGCTAAAGTCAAAGTAGATGAAACATCTAGAGCTATCACAACTCTACGAGAAGAGGAAATTAATAAAAGTGCTACCTCATTTGGGACTTATGAGGAAGCCAAGTCAAGAATCACAATAGATTTGAAAAAAAATATTGTTCTTAAAAAGAAGAACAACTAGTGAAGAAACTAAAGGAGGGATTTGGTGAAGGGGAAGAAGAGGAAAAAGAGGAAGAACAAGCCCAACCCCCATTGGCACTCACTCAAGGACAAGCAGAAGATGAGGAAGTAAATATAGAAGGTTTTGAGGAAGAAGAAGTCAAGAAGGTACATAAACCAACTGAGAAGAAGAAAAGGAAGGAAAAAGAAGAAGAGGTAGAGAAACTCAAGAAGCATGTGAAAGTTTCACAATAGCAGCTAGCAGTACCTACTACCAGGTCTACCACAAGGGCAACCACCAAGAAAATGAAATAAGTAGAAAAACCAAAGGGTAAAAGGACTACAACATTAGTAGAGCTGAGTCAACTTGTAAAGAAGACATATAAGAGGAGAAAATGCATTCTAGTAATTGAGTCAAATGAGGAGAAAAAAGAGTTTGATGGCATGAGTCAATTCAAGGTGGTAAGCCACAATCCCTCCTCTGACTTAGACAACTTGTGTGATAATATTAAACAAAATGCAAATTTGTTTGGATTCACACATGTTGAGTTTGATAAGTTACGAAAGGTTGTTATGAATTATAAGGTAGGAAAAGCCATATATGAGATGATGGACACATTTAAGAACACACCTATTGAAATTACCAACTCATTACCTAAAATCTTATATGACCGAGTTGAGTAGAAATGAAAATTTAGTCTAAAAATTGAAATAAAAATAAGGAAAATCACTCGAGCCCAAGTTATTCCTAAATCGCCCAAATAGATTATTGATGAAGCCACAAAGTTGTACAAAGTAAAATTTACTCCCAAATATAGAACATTCCATATTTCAAAGAATAATACAGAAGATGTGGTAACCAAGAGAACATCTATATAGAAATCTATTTATGGGTTACCCACTCCTTCTATAATAGAAAAAGATGAGCAAGACATGCAAGACCCTAAGAAAAGTGAACAACCAGAAACAAAGATTGCACAAGAGGTATCAATCAAGGATGATAGTATGGGATGCACTAAGGAAGCAGTAGAAGAAGAGGTCAAAACTAAAGAACATAAGTATGATGAAAAAATGTACAAGATCTACAAATGTCAAGAAACACCCCACATAACATAGATGAAGTGAGTCAACAAGACTCAATAAAAATCAAGGATATTCCTAACAATTCTAATTAGAACATCAATCCTTTGACTGATGATGATTTGAAGAAGATTTTGAAAGATTCCACCATGGTAGCTCAACTATGCATAAATCCTATGTTGGTGAGAACAAATGAAATTGAAAAGGCTAAAGTGGCATTAGCAAGGGAGAAGCAAATTGACACATCTACTGTGCACCCTCCATCTACAGAGGTAAAACTTACATAAGAACAAAGTGTAAGCACCGAATAGAAAAGTAGTACTACAAGCATGCATTTTAACACTCAAAAAGATGTCAATTTTGGGAATGAAAAAAATATTAAATCATATCAAAAATAAATAAAAATTATATGACATTCTAGAGGAGAGAGTCCTCTTTTATAATGTATAATTTTATTCTGGTTTGAATAGATTTTTTTTGAAAAATGTGGTGGGAGGTGAAAACTATTGATTTCAAATGAGTTGAAATTTGAATCATTATAAAAGAGAAAATATAGGTCTAAATCCAATTTTTATTTTTGAATGTTCTAGCTATATATGTTATGTATAATATAGTCTGAGACCAAAGGGAAATAAATTTATTTCCATATAGTTTTGTGGTGAGAACTAGACCCTTAATTTTCAGTGATTTTTTAACAAGTAAAAAATTATCAATAAAAAATATGAAAATATATCAATTCTTATTCCAAATATTTGTTAAAAATTATAATCCTAAACTTGATCAATTTCTATACATTTCATTAGATTACTTCATTTTCAAATTCTAAAGAATAATACCAGGTTTATATAATTGAAGGTGAACAGTTATACTTTTGTTATCCTTTTCCTTTACAAAAGGGTGGCATAGGTTTGTGCTTCTACCCTTCATCTCTCTAATCATACTCATCTAAAATTCCTTCTTCATTTCTTCCAAAAATGTCTTAATTTCTTCATCATTACCTCCAAAACTAATGCCATCCATAGATACTTCAACACTCAATAAATCATTATCATTCTTTATCAGATACAAGTTACTATCAACATTACCTTTCACAATTCCCAAACTTGTCAAATGTTTGTCTAATATTTCATATAAGGTTCTAGGAGCTTGTTTGAGTCTATATAGTGACATTTTAATCTAAAAGCTATGTATTTTTAATTTTTCAATGGAAAGCTTTCAGATTGATCAATGTATACTTCTTCTTCAATCTCTCCATTTATAAAAGATAATTTTCCATCCATTTGATACAATGTAAAGTTCTTGTTAGTTGTATATGCCAAAAATATTTGTATTGCTTCTAATCTAGCAACAAGTGCAAAAGTTTCTTCAAAATTAATTCCTTCTTGCTGTAAATAACCTTTACATACCAATATTACTTTGTTTCTCATAAACTCACCTTGTTGATTCATTTTATTTCTAAATACCCATTTAGGTATAGCAACATTCTTATCTTTAGGTCTAGGAACTGACTTCCAATTTTTGTTCTTCTCAATCTACTCTATTTCTTCTCTCATAGCTTGAATAAAATAATCATATTTGTAAGATTCATCAACATTCTTAGGTTCAAGTTGAGAAATCAAACACATTCCTTCACTAACTTTGTTACTTATCATAACTTCTTTACCCTTACTTCATATTATCTATTCAATAGAGTGATTCTTTACCACATTTATGTTAGGTGTCACATGTTCAATTCTAATTTTTTCTCTAGGTTCAGATCTAGGATCTCCTCTCTGTATCTCTCCTCATAGTTCAATCTTTAAATCAATGTCAATTTCATAAAATAATTCTTTCTCATCATTTCAAATGTTATTTTCTAAAATTCCTCTCCATAAGAATCATAGTCAAGTATTCTTTCTTGAATTATGAACTTTTCATCAACTTTGACATTAGAACTTTCAACAATACTCTTTGATCTTTGATTAAAGCATATATATATATATATATATATATATATATATATATATATATATATATATATATATATATATATATATATATATATATATATATATATATATATATATATATATATATATATATATATATATATATATATTCAATGAATAACCAAAAAAAATCCTTCGTCACTTCTTGAATGAAGCTTTCCAATATCATCATCTCTTTTAATATAACACTTACTTTGAAGGATTCTAAAGTACCTCACAGTAGGTTCATGTCCAAAGTTCATAAGGTGTCCTACCAGTGCCTTATTTAATCTTTACTATATTCATAGTGTATAATGTTATGTTCATTGCTTCACTCCAAAATACATGTGTTACATTATTCTCAAACATCATTGCTATTTTTCTCTATATTATTGATATGTTCCTTATTTCTACTACTCCATTTTGTTGTGGTCTCTTAGGGGCTGAAAGATATCACTTTATACCATTATCCTCACAAAATTTGTTAAACTCATTTGAAATAAATTCTCCTCCTTTATCAAATATCAAGTATTTATTTTTCAGACCAAAGTCATTCTCAACTCTACACTTCATTGTCATCTCTACTCTTCACTATCTTGAATTCCTCAAAAGCTTCAAACTTATCTCTAAGAAATGGAACACATATCATTCTAGTGAAATAATAAAAAAGAAGCATGAAATACTTTTCACCATAAAATATTCTTGTTTTTATTTTTGTAGGACCAATCATATCTGTGTGTATAATCTCCAATTTTGCTTAAGTAGCATATTTCTTTCTTGAAAATGAACTTTTCTTCTATTTTTCCTATATACATTTTGTTGGGACTCAAAATTGCTTTCTTGATTTTGAGTACCATTGAGAAAACAAGCCCTATAAATGCTTTTAGTGCATATGTACCCGACTGTCACTCTAAGGCCTAAGAGGTGTTTACTACTTCTAGCACCTTTCATTTAGTGTGTCTACTTGTTCCATAGTGATAAATTGCCATTCTGAGCTATTCTGTAAGATCTCGTTTTGAGCAATTGTTAAATCTGCATTTCACCCAAGTGTCCAACAACAACAAGAGGCCTTGTTTGCCATTGAATATCTTGCACCAAATTTTTTTTGTGATTTTCCACTTTGAGAATATCTAGTATCCATAATAGAGAACCCATGTTTTAGATTTTGAGTCATTTTGAGTTTGTTTGATTAGGTTTTAAATCCCTCAAAGTTGGTTAGTTACTATTTTGTGCATTTGTGTAATTGTGAAAATTTTTGGGAAGCCTTGTTTGACGAGTATAACTTTTGACCAGTTGAACAAAATGCTAAATTTCCTTTTGCGTTGAATTGTAGATGTCAGAAACTTGTTATGTTTCAAGTTTCAGCTTATGACAAATCCATTTGATCAGTTTTCAAATGCAATTTCAAATGCAATTTCTATCTTTTTACTGGTGTCAGCAAATATAGATTTGTTAGAAGCCCTATTCATGATGTCATAACTTGAGATCCATGATAGGTCAAGTTAAATGGATTGTACCCCTGTGTTGTCCTCCAAAAATACTCCAAGTGTGTCAGTTTTTAAGTCATGAAGAATCCATTTGCACACTTTTCCAGGTCAATTTTGTTTGCCAAAATCACTTTTTTTCCATTCTTTCAATCTACAAAATCCAAATAGCCTACTTTGAATGTTTTCCATTTGTGCCCAATTATTCCTCATGAGCCCAGATCATAGATCCATAATTTCCTCATGACAGAGAACTAGTGCCTCGAGTTTCATGTTCCCAAGTGTCAGTTTGCCCAGTTTTCCAAGCCAAATCCAAACCTAGTTTATTGTTTTCTAACGTGTTTTCTTGCAGGTGATTCTGAGAAGGAAAATTTGACAGTGAATATCTTTTGACTAGAAATTTTTCATGAGATGAGATCTGACAGGGTCAAAGTATGCGGAATATAGATTCAATGTACCAATTATCAGGGCCTAATCAGAGGTTTGGGTCAGTTTTTAAGGCCGATCAATGGACCTCCTGACATAAAATTCATAGTTTGCAGATCTATGGTAAAATGAGTTTTAATTGATTAAGCATTAATCAAATTTTTTTTTTATCACTATCAGATTGTGAATGGATTAGTTTGGTATAATTAGTTAGAAACGAAATTTTTTTTAGCCAAACCCACTGGGGCCTGACTAAATTACATCAGATTGACAGGAACACTAAGGTTTTTTACAATCGATTAAGGAGAAGGCTTTTGGACTGGTCTTGTTTCAATTTGTCTTCCAAGCTCTAAAAGTATCAAGAAGGTTCTAATACATTAAATATTAGCAAACTGGTAGCTATTCAACAGATTTATGATGTTTGCCAATCCTTTGGTCAAGACTCAAGAGCACCATGATATATTGCATTGTAGTTTCTATGGAAATTATTCATGTGATGCTAAAATTCATGGAATATACGGTGAACATTTCATTCCCATGCATAGTGCAATTAATTTTGATGTGGCCATTTTCAACTTGAGGAGAGAAAGTCGTGGGCATGGTTATTGCTAGCTTAATCCAAGGAAAATGAAGATTTTGATTGGTTTAGCAGTATGGGTGGTATTGAAGCCAGTGTGAGGTGCAGGGGAGTCAATTAAAAAACACAAGAACCTCACGCCATAACCAAGATGAAGACAAGAAGCCTCCTACGGAGCCAAAGAGCCATGAACCTAAGCATTAAAAGTGTGGAAGAAGGGATTTTTGCCCAAGGTAATTAAAAATGAGAGACTCACGCTATGTTGAAGAATAGGACAACAGCTTGCAAGATGTCCTCAGAGATCCTCACATAAATTAAAGAGAAAACCTAGCAACAAGAAAGTTTCTATGCCAGTCAAAAAATGCAATCAAGGAGGAATTTATGTTTGGTAAAGTGTAGTTCACACCAAATTAAGAGTTCCAGCATTAAGCAGGGAACATGCCCATGCCAGAGGTTACAAGAGAAGCTCACAGCATATGAAACAAAAAAAGCCTACACTCTGCAGGTAGGTTAATAGAAGCAACCATAGGTTTAAAACAAAGGAGACCACGTTTTAATAAAATGAGCCCAACGGCATTGAAGGGAGAAGCTCACACTTTGCTAGCACCAGACCCATACGTGGCAAAGAAGGAATCTACCAAAGACTAACATGTAGCAAACACAACAAATATGAACAAGAAGTCACACATTCAAGAGGATAGGAAAAGGATTTTTTATTAATAAAATTACCAAACACAAAGATAAGGAACACCCCTGCACAGTAAAAGAAATCCACGTGTGAGTGAGGACAGTCAGAGCCGCTATCAAAGAAGTGCCCACATGATAGGGCTGGCTAAGATAACCACATAGGCAGATTTAAAGCTCATCACACAAATAAGCAGCCATCCATGCCTTCACACAAGCCATTAAAAGCAAAGCCCAAGTTCTTAGTCCCACATTGAGGAATGAGGTGTTTTCTTCATACTTTAAATACTATTCGTTGAAAATGACTTGGTGTCTTAAAGGACACGCCCTTTTAAAAGGGGAAATGGCCAATTGTGGGGCTTGCCCATCCAACCAATTGAAAGTGAGCATGGAGTATATTTTGGAGGAACACCTAAATAAAGGAGATGACATCATTAGAATTCAAACTCGTCAAAAATGGTCCAAAATCTGGCGATTCGCTATCTCGCCATCAAAAAATAGTGAGGTTTTTCGATAGTGACATAGTGAGTCACCGAAAAACCTCAAAAATCTTGCAAAAGTCAAATAAGCCGATGGGTCCCATGTGTAGTTGCAGTCAATGAACTAGTGAATGACACATGGCACAAATTTTGAGCAGGTGGTGATGTGGTGAGATCGCAAACAGAGGAAGAAGATCATGCCACGTGGCACATCCAGTGGTCCTCGCTATATTGCTAAGGAGAAGTTGCTCACATGATAACATGGAAACATCGCGAGGGTTGATGTGGTGATGAAATGTGGCAACGGGTCTCGATGGCGATTATGAGGTAGGTAGTGACTGGGCATTGACAGAGCAACAAGGCAGCCAATTAGGGGATGCCACGTGGCAGCCCAGGTGGCACCCAGTGGGCCTAATTAGGAAGAAGATTTTAAATGAAATATTAATTTTTAATATTTTATTTATATTGAGGGCTCCCATGCATTTTTTTAAGCATAAGTGGGTATTTTCAAAAGTCAAACTTTAGAGAATTTTTGAATTTTTGCAAATTAAATTGCAAACCTAAGTTTCATACTAGAGAGGGACATTTTTTTTTAAATTTATTTTGGAGGGGTTTCTGGTAGGTGAATATAGCAATGTTATATATCATTGAAATTGGGACAAGATGAACTTTCTGAATTTGAAGTCAATTTTTGCATAGGTCCTCATCAATTTGCATTGTAGGCCAATTTGTAAAATCTGGGGCATTGGCGGTAGAACAAGCAAATTTGATCACTAAGTGTCAAGGTTTGTTAAATAACATATTTGAAGATCTTTTGAACTCTGAATTTGGTAAAGATAAGCTGGGAAAGATTATCTTGCATTCTTGAGGCCACTTTCAACTAATTTGTTACTTTTACCTTGTGAATTCATTTTAACGTTAGAATTAGTTATGATCTTTCATCATGGCGTTTCTGAGATATTTGATGCCTTTGAAAGCAAATCGAAAAGGGATCTGATAGGCAGTTGAGGAGAGAGATTAGAGAGAGATTCTTTTCATGGCAAACAGAGGGAATTTCATGTGGATAGATGTCAATTGTAGATTCAATACGAGAATTCCTTCCTCTATATCAATCTCATTCTTTCTCATTGTACAGGTTCCAGTTTTGAGAAGAAAATCACTCACTACTGAGACACCATTCTTCAACACTTCTTCTTGTATGAGCAGCATTTATGTTTTAATGCAGATAGTTCAAATTTGTTAGGGGATTTGTGAGTTAGTTTTCTGTACATCTTTCATGTATTTGGTTTCAAGGAAAACAAATAAAGAGGAGTAAAGGGATTTAAATTTAGTTTGAATCATGTCTCCTATTTGTGGGTCTATAATCTCTTCTAGTTTGTGAACAAAGAGCTTAAACTAGGTTGCATTTTGTTTAGAAGTGTATGTGATTGAAGTGTCTTGCTGATGGAACAAAGAAACATGTAATTGCTTGATGTTTATCAAAGAATTTACCGATTTCATGATAGGATAATCTAAGTATGGGATTTATTTTGATGCAAATGTCTATTCACAAGGTGAAAGATAGATCAGGCATCTTGATGTAGAAATATATCTAAGATTTCTAGAAGATGTATGGTTGTAATTCATTTAATTGCCCAATAGATAAGGCACTGATCACAGATAGGATCATTAGGTTTTGTTGCTTATATTTGGGTCTTGCTGATATCAACATTATTAATCAAATGTTTTTCCCCTTTCATGTTGAAGAGCTATAATAGAATGCCCTCACTCAGCTTGTGAATATCATAGTATTTTCATTTAGCTCCTACAGATTTGTGTCATTGCATAGGTGTTAGGAGATATAAGGGCTTTTAATCTACTTTGTTAGATCTAGGGATATGTTTTGCACTAGTACCATATTAATTGGATCTAAGGTTCACCCGCCTAGGTTTTGCAGAGCCTGAAGTAGAAGAAGGGTCAAGCCGTATAGTTGGCCCAAGACTGTAGTCAATTATATCTGTCATAGGAATTTGCTAGCCTTAGATGCATTCGTCTGGTTTCTTGGTCATTTTAAAAACTGTTAAATCAGGAGCCAAAAAAATGGTGACTCTACTAGGGAATGTATTGAATCTGTAGGATAGACAAAACTTGAGAATTTGAAGAAGATTCAATACATCAAAAAAATTTTGCTATAGCAGTAGGGTTGTGTGAGATCTTTACCATTTCTCTGCTGATGTTTTATGTTCCCCAGTTAAGCTTTATTCATGGATCACAGTAGGTTGTAAAATTGGATGAAAATTTTGTGCTATGAATATTATAGGTCTATCTTCAATCAGTCCATTCTTTGCAAGTGCTGTTGAGAAAGTTCAGAGTCAAGAATCAAATTATAAAGTGGATTTTCTTTTCAAGGTGTTAGTGATCTGCAAGTTTCTCCTACATTGAAGGTCTGGTTCATATTTGTCAAGTGAAAAATTATGTTTTATTTCTCAGAAAGTGTGAGTGGCAACTCTCAAATCTCTGTACTAGTTTGTTCCTAGTTTATTTCATTGCAAAATTTTGAAGGACATTCAGTTGTATGGGAAAATTTGAACCATTTGATAGTTTCTTGAAAAGAAAGTTTTAAATTCTTGATAAGTTTTAAAGTGGTGTTGCAATCTGCTGTATAAGAAAGTGAATTGTAAAAGGTAAATCACAGTTGTGATTTCTTTATCCTCTTGAAAGGAGGTGGTGACTCTACAAAGTTTGATCGGTGGTGTAAAGGATATTCAATCTTGCACCTAGGCCAAATAGCTAGATCAAAGTTCACAATCAACACTTGAGGTATTTTGGTTTTCATGTTTTCTTTTCATGGAAGTCAAATGTTAGAAAACATGGTTGCCTCTATTAAGTGATTTTTAGCACTAGAAAGAAGAGGTAGAATTTTTACTATATGATGGAGTTAGATCTCAGATCTGAGATTAGTTTGCCAAATTCTAAGAGTTTAGAAACTATGAATAATAACATTGCTATGTTGAATAGACTAGTCTACAAAAGAATTGTCAATCTTATAAGAATTGACGTAGGAAATACTCAAGGTTTAACTGTTGAACGGTGTTATTTAAGGCTTAAATCAATAATCAATAAGATGCCTTTTCATTGTAGACCCGAGGAATCTTCCCTGCCTAGTGTTCTCCTTGATGTTCTAGTACCCGATTCAGTCAATTGGCCAACACCTATAAGATTACAAAGGTTCTTCCAAATTGAAAGATTCATTGAAGAAATGGAAAGCGGTGATTATAGATTTCATGTTATTTCTTCAAATGATAATAATGAGTGTGCTGAAATTCAAGGTAGTAATGAATATAATGAATCCATATATAAAGATAATCTATCTTCAGAATGTGAAGAGAAGGATTCAAATGCAAGTGAATTGGGTAATTGCAATCAGCATAATGAAAATGGATATGGAAGTGAAACTAAACTTGGTTGTAGTAAATATGAAGTTTAAGAAAGTTATGACAACAGTAGGGGTAGTGATTGCTATGATAAGAATGAATGTTGTAACAAATCTATTTTTCTAGATTGTTATACTAATGATCTTGTTGTTGTAAATTCTTCATGCCATCCGAATGATAATCATAGCTGGGAGAAGATTTGTGGGGCAGTCTTCTTGAACTCTGATGAAATCTCTGATTTGTTGGCTTGTGATTTTGAAAAGCATGTAAGTATTTCTAAGGATCTTCATATTTTTTGTCATAATGTTTCTTCATTCAATCAAATTACTTCCCCAAAGTTTGATGTAGAAAAAGATGTGGAATCTGAACAATCCTTATTAGATTTCGGAGGTGTAGATGACAGTACGTCAAATGTCTTTGCACATGACGATTTGCTGGATGTAGAGAATGTTAATGAAGGAAATTTTAATGTTGTTTCAAATTCTTTTTATGTTGATCTTGCTGAACATTGTTTTGAAGTTTCATATGATGAAGAGGAAAACAGTGAATATTGTCAATCAGTTTATAGATTTTCTTTATATTCTGATAAGTCTTGTAAAGATAAGTTCAAGGTTTATTCTAACATTCAGTTAGATGAAGAAAATGATAGTGATCAGCATAGTTTAGATCAGCACTTTCAGAATGAGTTTTCAATTTTGGTGACTAATCAGATGTTTGAGTGTGAAGAGGTTTCAGCAAAGGATAAATCTAATTTGATGAGTAACATGGTTGCAAGTAGGCAACAATCAAATTTCACATATTCTTCACATCCGAAGACACAAGGTGAGTTGCAAGTTTTTGGTACATGCAACTTGGTGAATGAAGTAGATTATGAAGTTTTTGTATTTTCGATCAGCATGCATGAATCATCGTTGGATTTTGATTCTTAGTTCAGTTTGTGTAGTCATGAGCATGCTGAAGTTTTTTCTCATAATGAACGTGAGGTAGAAGTTAATACTAATTTGTATATGCATTATGAGAGTGAAGGAATTTCTTTCATTTTGCCAAGTGATCAGTTTCAAGATGCAAATCTGATTGGTAAAATTGAGAAAGATAATTCTAGCCTACCTCGGGAAGATGTAAATGAGAATCACATTTTTGATAGAGGCAAGAAGCTTTGAAAACTTGTTGGTGGCCCGAGGCCATTGTTTGTGTTAGCACTAAAAATTGTGTGGTCAAATTTGACCACGTTTGCAAAAAACAAGCCCTATAAATGCCCTTTTGATGAGATTGTACCCGACTGTCAATATGAGGCCCCTTAGGTGTTTAATGTTTCTAACACCCTCCTTTTAGTGCATCTACCTGTTCTATGAAGATAAATCATCATTCTGAGCTATTTGGCAAAGTCCTGTTTCGAGCTAGTTTCAAATCTGCATTTTACATCGTGTCAAACAGCAATAAGAAGCCCTATTTAAGTCTTAATATCTTGCACCCAGATTTGCATCATGACTTGCCACTTTGGAAGTGTCTAGTGTCCATAACAAAGAACCTATGTTTCAGTTTTGAAGTCATTTTGAATCTGTTTGACTAGGTTTTGAATCCCTCAAAGTTGGTAGTTTAAATTTGTCATGCTTTTGCGCTTTGCACATAATTCTGGGAACCCTGTTTGACGCGCTATAACTTTTGACCAGTTGACCCAACTATTGAAATTCCTTTTGCGTTGTATTGTAGAGGTCAGAGACTTGTTATGTTTCAAGTTTTAGCTTATGAAAAATCTGTTTGATTAGTTTTCAAACGCGATTCCAAATGCAATTTGTAACTTTTTGCTGGTGTCAGTATTTGCAGATTGATTAGAAGCCCTGTTTGTGACGTTATATCTCCTGATCCATGATTGGTCAAGTCAAATGGATTGTACCCTTGTGTTGTCCTCTGGAAATAATTTAAGTGTGCCAATTTGCAAGTTATGACGAATCCATTTGCACACTTTTCCAAGTCAACTCCATTCGCAAAAAATGCTTTCTGTCAGCATGTCCAGTTTGCAAAATTCTGAGTAGCCCACTTTGACTGATCGCCATTTTCGTCCTGTGATTCCTCATGAGCCCAAATCGTAGATCCATAATGTCCTCATGACAGAGAACTAGTATCCTAGTTTTCATTTCCCCATGTGCTCATTTACCTAGTTTTTTGAGCCAAATCCAAACCCAGTTTGTTGTTTTCTGACATGTTTTCTTGCAGGTAAATCTGAGAAGGCAACTTTGACTGTCAATATCTTTTGACCTCGAATTCGTCATGAGGCAAGATTCGATAGGGTACAAGAATGCAGAACAAAGACTTAGTGTATTCATTTTCAAGACATGATCAGTTGATTTGGTCAGTTTTCAAAGCCAATCAACGGACCTCCTGGTGCAAATTTAACAAGTTGGCAAAAAAGGATAAAATGAGCTTCAAATGTTTTTTTTATTGGTCCAGTTTGATTTTAATCAATAGCAGGTGATCGATTGATTAGTCTGCCATATCAGTTGTTCGGAAGTGAAATTTTTTTAGTCGGACCCACTTTGGGGCCCGACTGATTTCATACA
Organism: Cupressus sempervirens; assembly: GCA_028749045.1. Classification (NCBI taxonomy): domain Eukaryota; kingdom Viridiplantae; phylum Streptophyta; class Pinopsida; order Cupressales; family Cupressaceae; genus Cupressus; species Cupressus sempervirens. The sequence continues at coordinate 561,630,502 of CM053786.1, read as the reverse complement.
CAAGATTTTCAAGCTTGAAAGCAGACAACTCTTCTATATCATGTGATTTTTACAACATACATCATCATCTGTACCTGAGACAGATGGTCATGATCAGCCCTAATACACTAGATATAGACATATTGGCTTCTTGGAATGAGGAGCCAAGTAATGGGAATGACAACAACAGTCGATGCTTTAAGGAAACTACTGCCCTCAAGTGCAAATACAACTTCTAAATCCTCAAAGGTTTAACTTAAAGTATCCTCACGAGCACCTCAAGGCTTTTCTCATTGCTGTATTGATTGGATCCTTTTGTGGATTTGATATTGGTTTCAAGGCTGCAAGGTTTCTCTACACAGACTTCTTGAGACAGGATGGTACTGCAACTTTCTTTCTAAGGGCATTGAAGATGGCATGCATGGAACATTTTTACTACAAATCATTGAGCCTCTTATGCAATGAACTAAAGAGATGGGATAGAGCATTGTTCAAAAGGAATAGCGAAGATCTAAGCCAGTCAACATTGAATCAAAGATCACCAATCAATGAGCAGATCCCACACCTTTTAGAGACAGATCATGCCTTGATAACAAGATCCTTGCGCAAGTTAATGGTGCAAAGCTCTGGCAATTAAAAGGAAAAAATGCATGAGAAGGAGTAGTCAATGCCAAATAAAGGGTGTCCATGAAATAAGGGAGAAGCCTCTGAATATAAAAGAAGCTGCCATGAGGAAGAGGTCTTCCATGTAAAAAGCTATAGGATATAGTCAAAGAGGCACTCACACAGTGAGAGGGATTCACACGTAGCAAATAAAGCAATCATGTTTTAGCAGGGGTGCTAGATAATAACCCACACATTATAATGTGGAATGAGCACATTAATGTGCAAGGACGATGTTCAGAGCACACATTCATGCTAAAAAGCGGTAGGAGATCGGATGGAAGAAAGCCATAGGAAGCAGGGGAGAAGATCCACAGCCGCCCAATGCAAGAAGAAGTCACCAATAATGAAAAAGGCCCTCAAGATTGAAAAGACTTTTAAATAACCCACAATAGAGACCTACAAGTAATAATCCACGTTGGAAGTCAGAGGCATCACAAAAAAGAAGGCACTGCAGCATGAAAACAAGCCACACCCACTAATGGGCATAGTCGGCAATATGAACAAGATGCGCAACTTAAAAAGGAAGGCGGTAGGTGTTTTAAGAGTTACCAGCCGATGCAAGCATAAAGAAAGACAAACCCGCAATAAAAAGGAAGTTGCCCAACAACAAAACACCCTGCGCCAAAGAGTATAGCCCATGCCGTGAGCAAGAGTGGAACAGTTGAAAATTTGTTTATCCCACATTGGGGAAGGTATGGATTTAAAAGCATTTTAAATACCAATCTATACAAAATATTAGTGTTTAAGAAGACACGGCTTCTAAAGCCGCAGGCTTGTGTGGAGGGGCCCGCAGGGTCAAAAACAATAATTTTGACGCCCGATGCGTTCGAGAATAAAACTAAGCTCGCGTGCAAGCATAAGACAATTTCAAAACGTCTACGGGGTTACGCTCGCATATGAGCGAAGGTTAAAAGTTGAGGATCACCGATGCTACGCTGAAGGTTTCAAGCGTGTACTCATAGATCAAATTTCAAAGCTCTATGTTGCTCCGATCGTGAGAATGTAAACAATTTTTTTTGAGACCTCCAGTGCTACGTTCGGGCCGTGAGAATGTAATAGAAGCTTTGAGCGTATGGACGGGAAGCAAAATTTGGAGATTCCTGAGGCTACAGGGATATTAAAAATATTAATAAAATATTAATATGAGTCCCTGTGTGAGAACGTAAAGTAGAATTTTCATGGCCAACCAGCATGTGACAAGTGGCAACAGCGGAATGAGATGGAATGTAATATATATTTGAAATTCAAAGTGATTAAACGCATGAGTTTTCAAATTGGAAAATTTGATTGAATTTCATAGTTTTATATAATTTAGACTATATAAAATTTTTAATTTTTGAATTTTAAATCTCTGATTTAGTCCAGGAGCTTGTTTTTCAAATGGCCATATCAGGGGCATGTTTCGTCCAAACCAGGCACTTCAATATACCGTCGAAATCGGGAAGAGCTGAATTTTCCGAATTTGAGGTCAGTTTTTGCACAACAACTCATTGGTTTAGGTTATAAGCAGATTTTCAATTTTTAGAGGCTTTCTCAATGAAAAGGCAAAATTCATCATGGGATGTCAAAATCAGTTGGGGAACATATATTGTTTGTTGATGCTTAAAATGAATTCTGGAAATGTTTTTACCCTTCTTGAATTTATTTTTAACCAAATTTTACCATTCCAGATCAAGAATCAAATCAGTTATTTGTTCAATCATAGTTTCAGATATTTGATGCTTTTAGAGCCATAACTGAAAGGGATTTGATTCATCATTTGAGGGAAAAGATCTTAAAGTTGTTTTGGAACTTGTTGAGAAGGTTTTTCTAGGTGGACAAATGGCAGATGCATATCAGATCTGAGAATTTTGTCTTCTCATATATCTTTCGTTCTTTCCTTCATTAAGGGGTTTCGGTTCCAGTTTTTGTGATTGAGAAACCTTGGTGGGTTGGAAATTTGCAGTCATTCTGTGAGACCACTTCATTGGATCCAGAACTGTAATTCCACCTCCATTTTTCTTCAGCAGAACTCTCATGTGAACAGCAGTTGTAGAGATAATATAGATAGTTCTGAGCTATTAGGTTGTTTCATGTTTTAAGTTTATGCATTTGAATGTATAGTTTCAAGGAAATGAATACATATGAGCAATAATTTCACTAGTTTTGTTCTGGTTCTTGTCTCCTGTCTCAGCAATCTGTAAGTCTTATGTGGTTTTGGAACAAAGATTTGAGACCCATTTGCATCCCTTTCAAGTTGTATGTTTGATGTATTTTGCTATTGGACCAAAGGGCCAAGTAAATGCTCGATATGTTTGAACAAGGTTACTGGTTAGTTGAGAAGGATGTTTCGTGAGAATGAGACCTGAATGAACACTGATATCTAAATCACAAGGTGGTTGAATAGATCTGATGTCTGGGTATATGAGATACGTCCTGATGTCACAGATGTATGTGTTGAATTCATGGAATTTCCCAATGGATTAGGCACTGATCAGTTATAGGATCACTGGTTATACTGTTGCATTTCTGAGGTTTTGTTGAATCAACATCTTTAATCAAATGAATTTCCCTTTAATGTTGAAGAGCTATAAACAGAATGCCCTCACTCAGCTTACGAATTTCATTGTTTTGCATCTAGCTACTACAGATATATGTTATTTCATAAGTTATTAGGAGAAATAAGGGTTTTATCTACTTCATAATAGATTCAATGTATGCTTTGACAACTGGTACCATATAAGGAATCTATAGGTTCACCCGCCTAGGTTTTGCAGAGCCTGAAGTGCAGAAGGAGTATAGCCTTATAGTTGGCCTGATGTTTGAATGGATGTGTTCATAATGGGATTTAGCTACCCCTAGACGTGTTTTGTTCTCATCAGGGTAATTGGAAATGGGTAACATTTTCAAACACCAACAGTTTGTACATAGTAGTTGTAGTTGTTTCCTATTTTCAATAAAGTTGTTCGAGAGAGTTTTTGAAGTTCAAGTGTGTGGTTTGCTTCCTCGAGAGATCTAAATCCTTTCCATGCCTACAAGGAACATGCATCCCCAGATAGAGCCATTGTCAGGACTCAAAATTGCTTTCCCGATTTTGAGTACCATTGAGAAAACAAGCCCTATAAATGCTTTTAGTGCATATGTACCCAACTGTCAGTTTGAGGCCTAAGAGGTATTTAATGCTTCTAGAACCTTTCATTTAGTGTGTCTACTTGTTCCATAGTGATAAATTTCCATTCTGAGCTATTCTGTAATATCCCATTTTGAGCAATTGTTAAATCTGCATTTTTCACCTAAGTGTCAAATAGCAACAGTAGGCTTTGTTTTCCATTGAATATCTCGCACCCAGAATTGTTTTGTGATTTTCCACTTCAAGAAAATCTAGTATCTATAATAGATAATGTATGTTTTAGGTTTCAAGTCGTTTCAAGTTCATTTGATTAGGTTTTAAAGTCCTCAAAGTTGGTCAGTTATTGTTTTGTGCATTTGTGTAATTGTGCAAAATTCTGGGAAGCCTTGTTTGATGAGTTATAACTTTTGACCAGTTGACCAAAATGATAAATTTCCTTTTTCATTGCATTTTAGATGTCAAAAAATTGTTATTTTTCAATTTTCAGCTTATGAAAAATCCGTTTGATCAATTTTCAAACGTGATTCCAAACGCAATTTCTATCTTTTTACTAGTGTCAGCAAATGCAAAATTGTCGGAAGCCCTGTTCGTGATATCATAACTTGAGATCCATGATAGGTCAAGTTAAATGGATTGTAATCCTATGTTTTCCTCCAAAAATAATCCAAGTGTGCTAGTTTTTAAGTCATGACGAATCCATTTGCACACTTTTCCAGGTCAATTCTGTTTGCCAAAATTACTTTTTTGCCATTGTTTCAATCTGCAAAATCCAAGTAGCCTACTTTGAATGTCTTCCATTTGTGCCCAGTTATTCCTCATGAGCCCAAATCATAGATCCATAATTTCCTCATGACAGAGAACCAGTGCCTTGAGTTTCATTTTCCCAAGCATCAGTTTGCCTAGTTTTCCAAGCCAAATCCAAACCCAGTTTATTGTTTTCTTGAAGGTGATTCTGAGAAGGAAAATTTAATAGTGAATATCTTTTGACTGGAAATTCGTCATGCAATGAGATCTGACAAGGTGAAAGTATGCAGAATATAGATTCGGTGTGCCAGTTTTCAGGGCCTGATCAGAGTTTGGGTCAGTTTTTAAGGCCGGTTAATGGACCTCTTGACGTGAAATTCACAGTTTGTAGATCTATGATAAAATGAGTTTTAATTGATTGAGCATTGATCAAATTTTTTTTTTATCATTATTAGATTTTGAATGGATTAGTTTGGTATAATCAGTTGTCCAAAAATGAAAAAAAAAATTTAGACGGACCCACTGGGGCCCGACTAAATTAGATTAGATTGACAAGAACATTGAGGTTTTTTACAATGGATTAAGGAGAAGGCTTTTGGGCTAGTCCTATTTCAATTTCTCTTCCAAGCTCTAGAAGTATCAAGAAGGTTCTAATATGTTAAATATCAACAAACTGGTAGCTATTCAATAGATTTATGATGTTCGCCAGTCCTTTGGTCAAGAATCAAGAGCACCATGATATATTGCATTGTAGTTTCTATGGAAATTATTCATGTGATGCTAAAATTCATGGAATACAAGGTGAACATTTCATTCCCATGTGTAGTGCAATTAATTTTGATGTGAACATTTTCACCTTGAGGAGAGAAAGTCGTGGGCATGGTTATTGCTAGCTTAATCCAAGGAAAATGAAAATTTTGATTGGTTTAAAAGTATGGGCAGTATTGAAGCTAGCGTGAGGTATAGGGGAGTTAATTAAAAAACACAAGAACCTCACACCATAACCAAGATGAAGACAAGAAGCTTCCTATGCAGCCAAAGAGCCATAAACCTAAGCATTAAAAGTGTGGAAGAAGGGTTTTTTGCACAGGGCAATTAAAAATGACAGACTCACGCTATGTTGAAGAACAGGACAGTTGCTTGCAAGATGTCCTCAGAGATCCTCACATAAATTAAAGAGAAAACCTAGCAACAAGAAAGTTTCTACACCACTCAAAAAATGCAATCAAGGAGAAATTTATGTTTGGGAAAGCATAGTTCACACCAAATTAAGTGTTCTAGCATTAACCAGGGAACATGCCCATGCCAGAGGTTACAAGAGAAGCTCACGACATATGAAACAACAAAAGCCTACACTCTGCAGGCAGGTTAATAGAAGCAACCGCAGGTTTAAAACAAAGGAGACCACATTTTAATAAAATGAGCCCTGTGGCATTAAAGGGAGAAGCTCACACTTTGCAAGCAATAGACCCACATGTGGCAAAGAAGGAATCCGCCAAAGACTAACATGTAGCAAATGCAGCAAATAAGAGCAAGAAGTTACACATTCAAGAGGATAGGCAAAGGATTTTTTGATTGATAAAATTGCCAAACACAAAGAAAAGGAACACCCCTGCACAGTAAAAGAAGTCCATGTGTGACTAAGGGCAGTCAAAGTCATTTTCAAAGAAGTGCCCACATGACAAGGCTGGCTAAGATACCCACGTAGGAAAATTTAAAGCTCATCACATAGATATGCAGCCATCCACACCTTTACACAAGCCATTAAAAGAAAAGCCCAAGTTCTCAGTCCCACATTGAGGACTGAGATGTTTTCTTCATACTTTAAATACTATTCATTGCAAAAGACTTGGTGTCCTAAAGGACACACCCTTTTAAAAGGGAAAATGTTTGCTTGTGGGGCCCTCCCATTCGACCAATTGAAAGTGAGCATGGAGTATATTTTGGAGGAACACCTAAATAAAGGAGATGATGTCAACATAATTCAAACTCATTTGAAAAGGTCCAAAATCTAGTGATTCGCTATCTCACCATCAAAAAATGGTGAGGTTTTTTGATAGTGACATAGCGAGTCGCCGAAAAACCTCAAAAATTTGTAAAAAGTCAAATAAGCCCATGGGACCCATGTGTAGTTAATGAACCAGTGAATGACATGTGGTACAAATTTTGAGTAGGTGGTGATGTGGCGAGATTGCAGACAGAGGAAGGAGATTGTGACACGTGGCACATCCGGCGATCCTCGCTATCTCAGCAAGGAGAAGTTGCTCACATGACAACATGGAGATATAGTGAGGGTTGATGTGGTGACAACACATCGTAGCAATTCCTGATGGCAATGACGAGATAGGTAGTGACTAGGCGATGATAGAGCAACAACGCAGCCAATTAGGGGATGCCGTGTGGCAGCCCAAGTGGCACTTAGTGGGCCCAGTTAGGAAGAAGATTTTAAATGAAATATTAATTTTTAATATTTTATTTATATTGAGGGCTCCCATGCATTTTTTTATGCATAAGTGGGTATTTTCTAAAGTCAAACTTTAGAGAATTTTTGAATTTTTGCAAATTAAATTGCAAACCTGAGTTTCATACTAGAGAGGGACATTTTTTTTCAAATTGATTTTGGAGGGGTTTCTGGTAGGCGAATATAGCAATGTTATGTATCATCGAAATCGGCACAAGACAAACTTTCTAAATTTGAATTCATTTTTTGCATAGGTCCTCATCGGTTTGCATTGTAGGCCAATTTGTAAAATTTGGGGCATTGGCGGTAGAACAAGCAAATTTGATCACTAAGTGTAAGGGTTTGTTAAAGAGCATATTTGAAGATCTTTTGAACTCTGAATTTGGTAAAGATAAGCTGGGAAAGATTATCTTGCATTCTTGAGGCCACTTTCAACTAATTTGTTACTTTTACCTTGTGAATTCATTTTAACGTCAAAATTAGTTATGATCTTTCATCATGACCTTTCTAAGATATTTGATCCCTCTAAAAGCAAATTGAAAAGGGATCTGATAGGCAGTTTAGGATAGAGATTAGAGAGAGAGTCTTTTCATGGCAAACAGAGGGAATTTCATGTGGACAAATGTCAATTGTAGATTCAATTCGACAATTCCTTCCTCTATATCAATCTCATTCTTTCTCATTGTACAGGTTCCAGTTTTGAGAAGAAAATCACTCACTACTGAGACACCATTCTTCAACACTTCTTCTTGTATGAGCAGCATTTATGTTTTAATGTAGATAGTTCAAATTTGTTAGGGGATTTGTGAGTTATTGTTCTATACATCTTTCATGTATTTGGTTTCAAGGAAAACAAATAAAGAGTAGTAAAGGGATTTAAATTCAGTTTGAATCATGTCTCCTATTTGTGGGTCTATAATCTCTTCTAGTTTGTGAACAAAGAGCTTAAACTAGGTTGCATTTTGTTTAGAAGTGTATGTGATTGAAGTGTCTTGCTGATGGAACAAAGAAACATGTAATTGCTTGATGTTTATTAGAGGGTTTACAGATTTCATGATAGGATATTCTAAGAATGGGATTCATTTTGATACAGATGTCTATTCACAAGGTGAAAGATAGATTAGAGATCTTGATGTAGAAATATATCTGAGATTTCTAGAAGATGTATGGTTGTAATTCATTTAATTTCCCAATAGATAAGGAACTAATCAAAGATAGGATCATTAGGTTTTGTTGCTTATATTTAGGTCTTGCTGATATCAACATTATTAAACAAACATTTTTCCCCTTTCATGCTGAAGAGATATAATAGAATACCCTCACTTATCTTGTGAATATCATAGTATTTGCATTTAGCTACTATAGATTTGTGTCATTGCATAGGTGTTAGGAGATATAAGGGCATTTTATCTGCTTTGTTAGATCCAGGGATATGTTTTGCACTGGTACCCTATTAATTGGATATAAGGTTCACCTGCCTAGGTTTTGCAGAGCCTGAAGTAGAAGGATCAAGCCTTTAGTTGGCCCAAGACTGCAGTCAATTGTATCCGTCATAGGAATTTGCTAGCCTTAGATGCATTTGTCTGGTTTCTTGGTCATTTTAAAAACTGTTAAATCACGAGCCAATGAAATGGCAACTCTACTGGGGAATTTATTGAATCTGTAGGATAGACAAACCTTGAGAATTTGAAGAAGATTCAATACATCAAAAAAAATTTGCTACAGCAGCAAGGTTGTGTGAGATCTTGACCATTTCTCTGCTGATGTTTTATGTTCCCCAGTTAAGCTTTATTCATGGACAGCAATAGGTAGTAAAATTGGATGAAAATTGTGTGCTATGACTATTATAGGTCTATCTTCAATCAATTCAATATTTGCAAGTGTTGTTGAGAAAGTTCAGAGTTAGGAATCAATTTATAAAGTGGATTTTCTTTTCAAGGTTTTAGTGATCTGCAAGTTTCTCCTACATTGAAGGTCTGGTTCAGATTTTTCAAGTAATAAGTTATGTTTTATTTCTCAAAAAGTGTGAGTGGCAACTCTCAAATCTTTGTACCAATTTTTTCCTAGTTTATTTAATTGCAAAATTTTTGAGGGCTTTCAGTTATATGGGCAGATCTAAAGCTTTTGATATTCTCTTGGAAAGAAAGTTTTAAATTCTTGATAAGTTTTAAAGTGTTGTTGCAATCTGATGTACAAGAAAGTGAATTGTAAAAGGTAAATCACAATTGTGATTTCTTTATCTCTTGAAAGGAGGTGATGACTCTACAAAGTATGATCGGTGGTGTAAAGGATATTCAGTCTTGCACCTATGCCAAATCAGCAGATCAAAGTTCAGCATCAGCACTTGAGATATTTTGGTTTTCATGTTTTCTTTTCATGGAAGTCAAACATTAAAAAACATGGTTGCCTCTATTAAGTGATTTTCAGCACTAGAAAGAAGAGGTAGAAGTTTTACTGTATGATGGAGTCAAATCTTAGATCTGAGATTAGTTTGCCAAATTCTAAGAGTTTAGAAACTGTGCATAATAACATTGTTGTGTTGAATAGACTAGTGTACAAAAGGATTTTCAATCTTATAAGAATTGAGGTAGGAAATACTCAAGGTTTAATTCTTGAAAAATGTTATTTAAGGCTTAAATCAATAATCAATAAGATGCCTTTTCATTGTAGACCTAAGGAATCTTCCCTGCCTAGTGTTTTCCTTGATGTTCTAGTATCTGATTCAGTCAATTGGCCAGCACCTATAAGATTACAAAAGTTCTTCCAAATTGAAAGATTCATTAAAGAAATGGAAAGTGGTGATTATAGATTTCATGTTATTTCTTCAAATAATAATAATGAGTGTGTTGAAAGTTAGTGTAGTAATGAATATAATGAATCCATATATAAAAATAATCTATCTTCAAAATGTGAAGAGAAGGATTCAAATACAAGTGAATTGGGCAATTGCAATCAATATAATGAAGATGGATATGGAAGTGAAAATAAACTTGGTTGCAGTAAATATGAAGTTGAAGAAATTTATGACAGCAGTAGGGGTAGTGATTGCTATGATAAGAATGAACGTTGTAACAATTCTATTTTTCTAGATTGTTATACTAATGATCTTGTTGTTGTAAATTCTTCATGCCATCCAAATGATAATCATAGCCGGGAGAATATTTGTGAGGCAATCTTATTGAACTCTGATGAAATCTCTAATTTGTTGGCTCATGATTTTGAAAAGAAAGTAAGTGTTTCTAAGGATCTTCATATTTTTCGTCATAATGTTTCTTCATTCAATCAAGTTTTTTCCCCAAAGTTTGATGTAGAAAGAGATGTGGAATTCGAACAATCCTTATCAAATTTTGGAGGTGTATATGACAGTACCTCAAATGTCTTTGCACATGACGATTTGCTCGATGTAGAGAATGTTAATGAAGGGAAGTTTAATGCTGTTTTAGATTCTTTTTATGTTGATCTTGCTGAACATTGTTTTGATGTTTCATATGATGAAGAGGAAAATAGTGAATATTGTCAATCAGATTATAGATTTTCTTTATATGTTGATAAGTCTTGTAAAGATAAGTTCAAGGTTTATTTTGACATTCAGTTAGATGAAGAAAATGATAGTGATTAGCATAGTTTAGATCAGCACTTTCAGAATGAGTTTTCAATTTTGGTGACTAATTAGTTGTTTGAGTGTGAAGAGGTTTCAGAAAAGGATAAATCTGATTCGATGAGTAACATGGTTGCAAGTAGGCAACAATCAAATATTTCACATATTCTTCACATCCAGAGACAGAAGGTGAGTTGCAAGTTTTTGGTCCTTGAAGATAAAGTTTAACAACTTAGGGAGATCCATGGCCAACATATTAAGAAAGGATAGTCCAATGTTTGATGGAACACATTATGACATCTAGAAGGAAAAGATGAAGACATGTCTGTTGTGTATGGGTCTAGGATATTGGATCTTGAAAAAATTAGAAAGATAATTATTGTTGAAAGTGCACTAGAAACTTGTACTGAGGATGAGAGAGAATGTTTTATGTGCAACATGAGAGCTAGAGAAGCACTATTTTCTACACTTCTTGAAGTAGAATACAACCAAGTAAAAACACTTTATACTTCTCATAAGATTTGGAAAGCTTTGGAAAATAGTTTTGAAGGTGATGTATATTCTAAGAAAATGAGGCTACAAAATTTGATTTTGTGCATTTCAAGATGCTAAAATGATGGAACATGAATCTATAAGAACAGATGTAAGCATAATTTTAGAAATTTTTGTAGGTATCATAGCTCAAGGAGGAACCAAGAAAGATGGTGAAGTGATCTAGAAGATATTGAAGAGTTTAAAACCACCATTTAAGTAGGAATCTCAAATGATATAGTTGTTGATCCCTTGTGCCAAATATTTCACCAAGTAAACATTACTTGGGAGACTTGAAGCAGTTGAGAATGAGCTTAGACAGTCTAGAGAATTTTCTAGAATTGAGATAGCTTTCAGTGTCCTAAAAATTTGACCTAATCTATTAAGAAGCACAAGTGTTAGAGGAGATTTTTCTTGCGGTAGCAGATCTGATGAGGATAGAAAGATAGAAGGATTAGCCCTTCCTTTAAGAAGAGAAAAAGATGGTAAGAAAATCTTTAAATGTTGGATTTGTAATGAGTTTGGTCATTATGCATCTAAGTGTCTTAAAAGAGAGAAAAAGTATAAAGGAAATTTCAAACCTAGAAGAGATAGAGATTGTTTGTATGCTGATGAAGAAGATGAATCTAATGAATAAGTAGTAAGTGCTAGTGATGATGAAATAAGATTTGTGGCTATTAAAGAAGAAAGTCTAGAGAAAATGGCTTTGATATCATAGATTGAAAAGAAATCTAATTGGATAATTGATAGTGGTTGTTCACTTCAGATGACTGGTGATATGAACAAGTTTGTTGTTTTCAAAAGTTATGATGGAGGCATTTTCAAAGTTGGAAACAATGTAGCCTATCATGTATACTTTGTTGATGGTTTGAAACACAATCTTTTGAGTGTTGGAAAACTAGTGGATAAAGGTTATCAATTGTAGTTCATAGAGAAGACATGCATGATTAGAGACAAAGATGGAAAGGTAATTGGAATAGGAACTAGACCTAGAAGTAATGTATTTCAGTTGAATCCCACTAAAATGACATATTTGGTTGCAAAGGTAGATGATAGTTGGAATATTTTGTCATATTAACTTTGACAGCATTGTGAAAACTATTAATATGTTTGCAGTCAAAGATTTTCCTAAGATTATAAAACATACTAACAAAATTGTGAGGAGTGTTTATTGGCAAAGAATAATAGAGTGTCTTTGCAAGAAGTTTACTACTACTACAAAGTTGGAGATTGTACACATAGATCTTAGCTATCTTAGAAAGACTAATGGATTCTATAGTGAAAGGTATTTTATGATTATTGTTGATGATTTTTCTAGAATGATGTGGGTTGAATTTATTAAAGAAAAACCTACGTCATTTGACAAGTTCAAGATATTCAAGAATAGAGTTGGGATAAAAAATCCTACTTCTAGTAATACAATGACAAAGACCCATCCACTAGAGTAGATCATCGGTAGTAGAGATAAAGTTGTGATGACAAGAAGTAGAATCAATGAAGAATTATGTCTAATTTCTCAAGTAGAAGTAAAGAATGTAGATGAGGCATGTAGATATGACTATTAGAAGCAAGCTATGAAAGAAGAATTGGATTAGATATTGAAGAATGAGACATGGGAATTGGTCCCAAGACTAGCAGACAAGAATATGATAGGAACAAAATGGGTTTTTAGGAACAAGATGAATGAACAAGGTGAAGTTGTAAGGAGCAAAGCAAGATTGGTATGTAAAGGTTACTCATAGAAAGAAGGAATAGACTATGACAAAACCTATGCTCATGTGGAAAGAATTGAAGTAGTAAGGTTATTCTTAGCCTATGCAACACATAAGAAATTCAAAGTGTATCAAATGTATGTCAAGTCAGAAATTCTAAATAGAGAACTTAAAGAAGTGGTATATATAGAACAACCTAAAGGTTTTTCTTTAACAGTTGACAAGGACATGGTATGCAGATTAAAGAAAGCATCGTAAGGCTTAAAACAAGCACCCAAAACCTGGTATGCAAGGTTGGATGAGCATTTGACAAAACTTGGATTTGGCAAAGGTATGGAAAATAATATTATATACCTGAATGAAATAGATGATGGATTGATGATTTTGGTAATATTTGTTGATGATATCATATTTGGAGGAGATGATAGAGAAAGTGACAAGTTTGCAAAAGAAATGAAAAAGGAATTTGAAATGAGCATGATAGGGGAAATGAAATACTTCCTAGGATCATAGAATGTGCAAGATAAAGAAGGAATCTTTATTTCTCAAACTAAGTATTTGAAAGATCTATTGAAAAGGTTTGGCTTGGAAACATGTAAACCAATTGGAACTTCTATGATAACTAGACACAAGTTATCTACAAAGGATGAGACACCTACTATTGAGCAGAAGAAGTAAAAATCTATGATTAGAGGTTTGCAATATTTGACTCACACCAGGCCAGATATAGCATGCAGTTGGAGTTGTTGCAACATTTCAAACTAACCCCAGAGAAGTACATTATGCAGCAGTTAAAAGGATATTTAGATAACTAAAGGGAACGCTATTAGAATTGCTTTAGAATAACTAAGAGGGGGGTTAAATTAGTTATTCAAGGTCTAGATGTCCCTTTCAAACTTTTCACTGAGTGTGGTAAATCCATTCAATCATTCATTCATTCAAATTTTAACTTTTCTAATTAGCAAGTTACTATAAATCAACATGCAAGTATAACACACAGGAAATCAACACATGACACAGTGATTTATGTGGAAACCCAATTTGGGAAAAACCAATAGTAACATGATACTCAGTTCTCACCCTTCTGAAGTGATGCCATGTGAAAGGCCTACCCTGTTAAAGGCTTACAACACACACTGTTAAATGTGACCTCGTTAGAGGACTTAACCACCCTATTAGAAGTGGGCCTGGTAAAAAGACTTTAGAACATTCACTTGGAATGTCACCCTGTTAAAGGATTTACAAATGGCTATTAGGCCAACTTACGTCCATAGGATTTTCAAATCTAATACAATTTCTAGGATTTCAAATCTAATCTAATAAAACTTATCTTGTAGATTTTAGATCACTTCTCTTCTCATACCCTTGACTGGCCTTCTATCTCTACAACTCTTAACTACTTTCCTTATCTTTCAAACTTTGTCTTCTTGTGTCTCTATACTCAATGTACCAGTACAATCATCTCTTCATGATCACTTGTAGAAGTAGAGCCTCTGTGCTTTTCCTTCTCCTTCTTGACACTCTTTCAATCACTTCACATATTTGACACATCTACAGCAATAGTATCAGTAGCTCCATTATTCTTGGTTATGACTTCTTAAATAGAAGTCTTAGAGTTCCTTTTCCCACCTGATTCATCCTTTTCTTCAATTTCAATTCATATGGATTAGGTAGGATTCATTGCATCTAACCCATATTATGTTTCCTCTAGAAGCTTCTTGAATAATCCATTAGTATTTGCCCAAAAATAGTTTACATACAATTTTGCGCCGATAACTCATCATCCTTATCCTCCAACTTGTTCACAAAATTCAATGTAACCACTAAGTTAGCTTGGATTTGGTGAATCTTTGTTATTTGAAATAATGCAGCAGCTCAACACTATTGAAATACTAGTGCTTGGCACATACTATGTTACTCGACATCAACTATGTTTTTCCTGATGCTCGGCACCTAAAGATTACTCGACACAAATTGAAATTTTTTCCTAATGCTCGGCACTTGATCTTTTATTTGGCACTTGAAGATCACTTGGCAAACTAAAAATGTCTGTTACTCAACTTCTACTAAGAATTTTCTCAGCTTCAACTAATTTGCTTGACTTCTTTTGATGATCAAGGTAAAAGATTTGCAGTCAACTTTGTTACAACTTCTTTTTTCAATATGTCTAAATGTGACCATCCTTTGTCTCTTTGAGTATTTTATCAATACACTACTTAACCATTGTCTTAGCTAATCCTTGCACTTCATTACAACATCATAAATCAACCTTTCCCTTAGATGCTCTTGTTACATCTTGTTGATGAAATCCTCTTCATCAATCAACTAAGTGATAATGCTTGAATCTCATAAGACAATATCATTCCTACAAATAGTAAGTTTGACATCAATGGAAAAACAATGATTGAAACATTCTTTTACAACAATCTCACTCTTTGATCTTCAACAACAATGAGCTTTTCAATTAGATTTCCAACAAATGCTAGACTTTGGATTGTGGTATGCTAGATCTAATGATTTCACTTTATATGCTTATATTGATACTAATTGGGTACACAGTATGGATGACAAAAAGAGTAGCAGTGGTGGAGAATTCCTTCTTGGAGGAAGATTGGTCTCTTGGCTAAGCAAGAAGAAGGATTGTATCTAAAAAAGTACAGAAGAGGGAGAGTATGTTGCAGTGACAAATAATTGTAATCAAGTTGTTTGGATGAAGCAGATGTTCAAGGATATAAGGATAGAATTTAGTGAACCTTTTGTCATACATTGTGATAACACAAACACAATGAATATGTATAAGAATCTAGTGTTGCATTCGAAGACTAAGCACATTTCTATCAAATATCACATGTTAAGAGAGAAAGTTACAGAAAAGGAAATCATATTGGAGTATGTAAGCAACAAAGAGCAGATTGTAGATATTTTTATTAAGCCTCTTCCCAAAGAGACTTTTGAGTATTTGCAAGGTATGCTAGGGGTTATGCCCCTACCTACATTAGAGTAGATGATGAAAGAGTGCATCGTTCTAGTGGTACAAGGCACTATTTTTTGTTTGGATTGAATGTTGATGCTTACTATATAGGAAAGTATCTAAGATGGATAGAGTCATCTAGGACTCTTGATGGATGTTGTTTTGAACAATGTCTTTTGATACTTGAGCAGGTCAAAGATAGTTGTTGCAGAGATTGATAGGATGCAATGATAGATGGTTGTTGAAAACTTTGACATTGATTTCAATGGGGGAGAGATTACACCATGACAAAAAATTTGATATAGATCACATTGAGGTATATCAATGGAGAGAAGTGTGTCAACATAGAAGCTAGTATGATTGATGAAGAGGATTTGAAAAGAAAGGAAAACAATTGCTATTCTTGAAACTAGATGTTTTTCATCTATGTTACCATTAATGCCAAAGGAGGAGATTGTTGGAAGCATGAATTCTGATTATTCCTATGGGGGATTATTGTAGAAACATGATTAGATCATTATCATGATGATATATTACATTCATGACCATGTTTTTCATTGATGTCAACATAGCAGTGTTCTATGGTATCTAACAAAAGAACAATGGTAAAGATCAAGTTGGTAAGGACATATCATTGAGTATTTTCACTAGGAAGGTTAAAGGGAGATATTAATAAGTGTCTAGTATATGTAGCTAACCTTGGGTGCAAAAGATATTAAGTCTAGAAGAAGTTATCCAAGTTTTGGTGAAGACTATTCTAAGATAGAGTTTACATAAGCATGTTTTGGTAAACTTGTTATATCTCTTAGAAGAGTTGTTATTCTGAGAAGCAAGGTTAAAGGCATGTAGAAGTCATGTTAGAGATGATGTGGCTAAGCTCACTCATCATAATATTACACATATAGAAATTTATTCAAGTTACAAGGTGAAATATTGATGTTATCTTAAGTAAAAAGTGTTTTTAATGATGTCCTATAATAATTAATTGAGAAGGTGTAATAGCTGACTCAAGGGAATTGTTTTATGGACTTGATATAAAGGAAGGAAATTTTTCTTTATTATACATGAATAATTGGATGAAGTATGAAGAGAGAAAAAGAAGATAAAAGAGATGAAAACTAAGTAATTACAAAGATAAGTAGAGTAGAGAGAAGTTGGAGAAAATTTCATTGTCGAGAATTTATTTTGAGATTTGAGGTTTGATATTTGGATCCAAGGTTTGTGACCTAGTCTACAAGGTCTACCAATGATTGGTCCAATTGATAAGATAGAGGAAAGAGGATAAAGCATAGTATGAACAATTATTTTGCAAGGAATAGTTGAAAGATCAGTTGGATAGTTAAGTTCAGTGGTCTTGGCCCAAAAACTATTTGGACAGTAGGTCCTTCTACCTTCTACAACTCCTAACAAGGTTGAAATCTTCTAACAAGGATTCAAAGTCTTCTAATAGGGACTCTTATGTACTGAATGTGTTTATAGACTCCTAACAGGGTCCATCCTTTAACAAGGAATATATATATATATATATATATATATATATCTTTGTGGGCATCATTCCCCCTGGGGTTTTCCCTCTAATTAAGGGTTTCCCTAGTTAACAAATCTGGTGTAATTATGTATGTGCATCTTGGTATGGTTATTGTTTACTTTGATTAAATGGTTAAGATTAATTAAGGTTGATAAATGTTTTAATTGGATAACTAATTCACCCCCCCCCCCCCAACTCACATTTATCTTTGTGGACTATTATTTCTAACGAAAGAGAGATACGGATGGGATGGAGAGTGATCTAATATGGGACATGAATACATTATACACAAACACACACACACACACACACACACACACACACACAAATAGGGCAAGGGGGGTGGGGATAAGTGTTAGAATAAATGTTGATGATATTCCTATGAGGAAGTATATTAACATTTATGGAGACATGAATCAGTGGTTATGTGTTGCATTCATGATAGTGTTTGTCATTTATATAAACATAATTATTATTCAATGAAGTTAGATAGAATTACAAAGGAAAAAGTATTTGGCATGGTTCAAGGATTGAATATTAGTTTTAGAGAACTTGAGGTTATTTTCTATAGCATGTATAGATTCTTCAGCTAAGAACACAAGCAAAAATATGAAGACTAGACAAAGTTGTGAGGAATTTAGTGAAGACAACTTTCAGACAACATTTCTAGAAAGAGTGTACTTTTGGTTTGATTCTATCTCCCCACAAGGATGGAATTTTCTTAAGATGATTGAGACAGAGCTTAGAGACATGAAAAATATGTATTGGTTAAGAGGGCATACTAAGAAGATCATCGTATCAAAATTTATGAAGATTTGGAGCCGACAGTTTTCTTGTAATCTTGAAAAATAAATAAAATTGTTATGTAACATGTAATGTATTATCTAAAGATTGTCCTATATTATTATTTTAAATTGGAAAAGCCTCAAGGTGAACTAAATAGCTATTCTCTAGGACTTGGTATAAGGAAAAGATCATTCCCTTGTGAAAGTGGAAGTATGTAGTGGTTTTGATTAGAGATCATTTGTTGGTTATGTGAACTTGAAAGTGAGATCTAGTGTGGATAGTTATTGTATGAGTAAACCTGAATGCTAATATCTTTTGATCAAAGTGAATTTTGGTGTAGTTGACACAAGGTGAGCTTAAAAGAAACTGATTTGGCAAGATAAGTTATTATTTGAGTAGTTGTTACTTCATATTTTTATTATTTAGTGAGAATAATTTTGAAGCTATTTGGATAATGGGTTCAATCATCCTTGTTTCAACTCCTAAAATGGTTGGCACAACTCCTAACAAGGTTGGTATCTTCTAATATGGATTCAAAATCTCTTACCAGGAACTCATATGTATTGATTGTATTTCATTGACTCCTAATATAATCTATCCATTCCCAAGGAACTTTTATTTAGTACATCATGTTATGGACTTAATTCCCACCTAGGTTTTCCATCTGATTAAGAGGTTTCCTAGTTAACATATATAGTTTTATTGTGCATGGTTATCTTTCTATGATTATTTCATCTACTATTTACATATTTCAGAAATAATAAAGATGTTAAGAATTTTTATGACTTTCTATTTCCTAATTAATAACCTTAACTTTCCTCTAATTTTCCTATTTAAATGTCAATAGTAGCACATACATTCTATAGTACATTCGTACTATTTTTCATATAGCATGCATGTGCAATAGTGCATCCATAGTATAGAACATATACATTTAATAATGCACTAAATTCACCAATCCTAAGGCTTATATTTTCCTTGAGGATCTAATCTAAAGTTTTAGTGGTATCAAGCTAGTTTGAGATGCATTTTCCAAAAAGCATACTAAAAATGATTGGATTTTCTTGTGTGCTCTCCATCAAGTTTCACCATGCTTGAATATCGATAAAATTACATTACACAATATTGTAGATCTATATGTTAGGTATATAACCATATAATTTATTTTGAATTCAGACTATTTTAATCCTTTCATCAATAATTTATTTTGAAAGCATGTCCATTTTATCTCAAAAACCAACATGTAGTATTTGGGGGTTAAATTTTAACTCATTTATTAGATTTTGCAACAAGTGAGTTTTCTATAAACTAGACTCCATTCTAAACACTTTTTTTTAAAAAAATTGATTTATTATTAGTTCTCAATGATTTTTAAGGGTAGCACACATATATTTCACATTTTTGGGATTTGTCCACTTACAAAATTTGTAAAAATAAATATAGATTAAAAAATTAGCTGAAAAATATGGGATGAATAAGAAAGTGTTAGCTAACTTCTAACCACAATGATTAAATAATTTCTCAAAAAAAAAAAAGGATTTTAGGGGGACCACACTTCACACTAAGTTATATTTTATTGAAAAGTAGTATCATTTTCTATGGCCCCCTTTTTTGAGGGCCTTAAACCCCACCATTTTAAAGAAAATTAGTAGTTTAGAAACTAGATTTGAAGGACTACAATTTTTATAGTCATATCTTGAAATTTGAAGTGTAACTATCTTCAAATTCTTGTTGAAGTTCACAAATTGCCTAGTTTAGAAAAAACTAAAGTGGCATCTTTTATCCCCCTTTTGGTACCACAACATTTTCCACTTACCCCTTTATTTTCTTTAACTTTAGCTTTTGGCTCAAAACATTAACCAAATCCTAAAACATTGTGTCAGTATTTGTTCCTTTCACAAGTAGAAAGTTTCCTATCATATTTTTGTTCAAATTCTTTATAACGTAGTATGCACCCAAGGGGCTTGGGTTTTCCCTAGAGGCTCCTCAAATTTTACCTCATTTAATCCTTGGCATTGTTCCTAGATTGTATTAACTCTTGATGACATATCTCTATGCCATTAACCGCATTTGAAAGGGAATGTAAAGATTAAACCTAGACATAGACATTTGGTATCGCTATTATGGAGTTTGTGTTTGTTTGATGTATAGATGCAATATGATATTTTCACAACAATATAGAAAACTTAATCAAATGCATTATAGCATTGTTTGAGCATAATTCACTCTCAATATCAATTCAATAGCTTAGTGTTGGTGTAAATAGATATTTACTATTTACATTTTACCTAAGTTTACTTAGGTTAGTGCATTATTTAATTATTTTACATTATTTTATTATTTATTTTGTGAGACACTTAGGAGCTTGCACACCTTTATGAGTTGTCGTGTTGAAAACATAGAAATACGCAACTCTAATTCAGCACATGGTGTCTACAACATAAATTTGTGTGCTACACCATTGTAGGTTTATCCTCTCATCATCGCACTTACTTCTGTGCTTAATGGAGGATAACTAATATCTAGTGGACATGTACCTGGTTGTATGACTTATCATGATGTTGATTCCTAGTCATTCTAGATGCATCTTAGAGGCCTTTATATAGAGGCACTCCTAGTGTACTTGTACATTGAATTGAATACTATACAGTTATTCTAATCATACTTTGGTTTATTTTGTGCTTGTGTTTAAGCTCCTTGGTCTTGGGTGAATTTTATCCTAAGGAAAATTCTTACATGGTATTAGATCTGAGGGAGATACTCATCACATAGCCATTAGAGACCTCATTGATTCATCTCTTGAAGGGATCCAATTCATATCCAAAGCATCAGCAACAATTCGGAGCATCTAGAGTTGAAGCAAACCTTGCCATTATGTATGGAGTGATGATTTAGTGAAGATAAACTAGAAATTTCCCTACCTTAGGCAAAAGTTGATTGTGAGGAAAAAAAAATTCAAATTGGAACTCAAAGGCCCGATTTGCGAATCTGGTATGGTCATCATACAATCTGGTTAATTCATTTTCAGATTTGTTAGTTCTACTATATTTTTGCATTTTCAAAAAAAATCAAATTTTTTTCCCAATTGGCTGTGCAGAGAAATTTTTTTTGCAGAATTGGGTAGTCACACCCTAGCCCTACAATTTGGAGGAATATTCTATTATTTCATAGCATATTCCATTCGAGGGGCATCTGTGGGTCATACTACACAACTGGACTGAACCTCAACATTTTTGGCCCCCTCAACACACTTATTGGTGGTCATCGACATTCAAATTTCTAGCAAAACATAGACAAAACCAGCAAGCCGAAATCCAATCGATGGTCATTGCTCCATATTCTCGGGTGCCCTTTGTGTTATAAGATCTGCAGGCTTTCTTTTTAAAGTCTTCTACCTATGCAACAGGGTGAATGTGGGATAATTCCCAATCCAACTTGCCTAGTTTTATATCTCCCACCCAAATTTTCAAATTCTAGTAGGGAATAGTATAAACTAGCGAAATGCATTCAAACCTTCTGACAACAGTATGAAACCTACCACGTAGATAGTACAATCAACTCCCTATGCAAGATAACAATCAAAAACACATCAGCAGCCAAAAGTATAATCAGCACTAAATTAGCAATCCACATCATCTTTTTTCGTATATTTCCATAAATCCTTATGTACTGACATCATCAATCATATAAGTGATGTCATCACCACATCAATAGGGGCCTACATTTTTGTCGATGTCAGCATAGCACTATCTAAAATTTGATGGTCATTTGACCGTCATTCCAGCAAAATTTTGAACTGCTACAATGGCCATTTGACCATTAAATTTAACATCATGTTTTCCTCTCTAGACCCCTCTTCAGATGCAGTTTTGATTTGGCAGCTTGACTTTGAGAGTCCATAACTCGATCATCTATACTCTAAATTAGGTGCAATTTTTTTTGATTTTGGGTAAAATTTCTTGAATTTTTTAGTGGTGTGGTTTTTTATAGTTTTGGCATAAAGATTTGTTAGAATAAGCATTTTTTGGCAATTGTACCTACCTAATCCTACATTTTGCAACATCAAATGCATTGTATGGGCTCATCTAGACTCCTTTTCAAGTTTCATTCTTTTTTGAAAGTGCATTTTTAATCTACTTTTCAGATCTACAATTAGATTGTAGGCTTGTGTCAACAAAAATACCACTTTTAGGAATAAGTCTTGTTTTTGCATTGTATTGCTTCACAATTGTTGTATTTTTGAGCTACATTGTAAAATTACAGATTTTTACTTTATACTAAGGAACCCCACTTTTTCCATTTTGACAAGTGGCCTATTATAAATGCAATATATATGAAGTGTCAAAATCATTCATTTGGGGGGGGGGGGTGGATTTTTTTGATTGAGTGAAAAGGGGGTGTGTGTACTGTGTATTGTGTCTCCTTGATCTTGTGCTCTTGCATTATGGGTTCTTTTTCAAAGTTAACTCCACATAATTATGCTACATGGAAAGAAAACATTAAGGAACCATTGGTAGAAAAAGGTTTACTACATTATATAACTGGTGTAGCAAAGAAACCTCTTGCTAATGTTGATGAAGCTCAAAAAGAAGACTGGGAATCCAAACAAGAGATGGCCCTTAGAACCTTTTGAAAAATATCTCTAATCCTATCAAATTTTACATTAGGAAGCTTACCGATCCAATAGAGGTTTGGGCTAAACTTGAAGCTTTGTATGGGACAGTAGATGAAGACATGGCTTATACCATAGAGGACAAACTTCTCAAGTTGGATCCTAGGAATTCCAACACCATCAAAGACTATCTTACCCAAGTAGACATGTATAGGGCACAACTTAAGGATTGTGGTGAACCCATCAAGGATGGAAAGATGATCAAACATAGCATGACTCATCTTCCACCTAAATATGATCCTTTTGTTTCTAGTTTTAATATACACAAATTAACAATTGGTAGTGCCTATATTAATCCTTCATTTGAGAAATTTTCAAAAATGTTGATCTTAGAACATGACAATCTAGTGGGTATGGGAATTCTCAAGTCTTCCAAGACCAAAGCCTTGATATAAAATTAATGTAATTCAAGTGGTAAAAACTCCAACAAGAAGCAGAAGTAGTGGAAGGCTAAGCCACAAGATGACACACAAAAATCCTACTCAAATCAATCTTCTTCCACTCAACAATCTTCTTCACAACAAGGAAAGTCTTCTAAAAATAATCAAAAGGGGAAAAATTCCAACAAAAAGGAGAAGAAAACTTGTTCCTATTGTAAGAGGAATGGTCATGATGAACATGAGTGCAAGGATAAGAAAATTGATAAATATGTCAACATAATGAGGAAAAACATAATTGATGTACCAAATGCATATAAGGACAAGGGATCTTCAACCACTTTAAAGGGTAAGGGACAAGCTTTGGTAGCAAGTATAAACAATGTTAAGGAATGGGTTCTTGATTCAGGAGCAACACATCATATGGGTGCTTCAAGGGAGTAGTTTTCCTCTTTAAAACCATCAAATGTACCTTACATCTATGTGGGAAATGATACTCAAGTGGAAGTTGAAGGGAAAGGCAATGTTGAGTTGGAAAATGGCGTCTTCAAAGATGTTCTTCATGTTCCTAACCTTAGCACCAACCTTCTCTCCATCTATCAGATAACTCACTGTGGATGTGGCAACAAAGTAGAATTCCTCACCGATATAGTTGTGGTGAAAAATCTCCAAGATTATTCAATGGTGGGGGTTGTAAAGGTGAATCATGAGACAAGACTTTATTCTTTCTCACATTTTGTGCCTAATTTCACTTCCCTTTCCTTGTTGACTCATTCAAATACTCAAAGTAAACTATGGCATGACAGATTTGGACATCTCAATTATCGCTACCTTCAAAAACTCAGCAGCAACGATATGGTCATTGGTCTACCTCTAGTCAAGTATTTAGAGGGTGTATGTCCAGGTTGTGAAGTAGGAAAGCATCCCAAAGAGAAATATGATAAGGGGAAGCTTTGGAAGGAAACTATTCTTGAATTGGTTCATAGTGATGTAGTTGGCCCATTTCCAGTACCATCATTTGGTAAGGCCTGCTATGTTCTAACCTTTATTGATGACTTTTCATAGTACACTTGGGTCATTTTTCTTACTCATAAGAATGAAGTATTTGATAACTTCATCACATTTAAAGCTTAAGTTGAGAAAAAATCAAGGAAATCCATCAAGATCCTACAAATAGATAATGGCAGGGACTATGTCAACTCTAGGCTTATAGACTTTTACACACATGAGGGTATTGATCTTCAACATTTACTTGCATACATGCCATAGTAGAATAGTGTCACTAAAATAAAGAATAGAACCGTTAAGGAAATGACCATTTGTATGCTTCAACATAAGTCTCTAGATCAAGTGTTTTGGGCAGAAGCCATGTGTTGTGCCATTTATATCCAAAACAAAATTCTGCATAAGGCCTTAGATGGAATAACACCTTTTGAGGCATGGTGTGGAAGAAAAAAAAGTGTCAAGCACTTCAAATTTTTTGGTTGTCTAGCATGGGCAAGGATACCTCCACAAAAGCAAAAGGCATTAGAACAACAAAGCAAACCATGCATATTTGTTGGATATCCTAACCATCTCAAGACATACAAACTAATGGATCTAGATTTACATGAAATATTTTATGAGAGGAGTGTTCACTTTGAAGAAACTTGTCCAAGTTTGGCTTCTTCAACTCCTCCTTCTTCCTCCTTCATGGATAGTGATCATAGTGATGATAGTGACTCAGAAGATGAGAATCCTTCAAGTTTGACTCGCAGGATACCACCTTCGCAGGGTCAACAAATAGTTGAGCACATTCCTTCTTCTTCTTCCACTAAAGCTTGTTGGGCATGGAAAACCCTTGATGTAGTAGGTTCATTAGTGGGAAGTCCTTTAGACACTTAGAGGAAAAGTTCACAGCACAAGTCATTTCCACATGCATATATAGCCATTGCTTCAGATCTATAGTCATTTAAGGAAGCATCAGGGATTCCAGAATGGGACAAGGCTATGGAGGAAGAATATAATTCTTTGATGAAAAATAACACTTTGGACTTAGTTCCCCTTCCTAAGGGAAGAAAATTGGTTTGATGTAAGTGGGTCTATCAAACAAAATTTGTAGCAAATGGAAGTGTGGATAAGCATAATGCTAGACTAGTTGTGAAAGGTTTCTCACAAGTTCCAAGTATTGACTATATAGAGACTTTTGCACTGGTTGCCAAGATGAACACCATTTTCCTAACACTAGCTATTGCTTGAGCTCATGGTTGGGTTGTACACCAGATGGATGTTAAGAGTGCCTTTTTGAATGGTGATCTTCACAAGGAAATTTATATGGAGTAGCCACAGGGGCTCGTACAAGATTCTACTATGGTTTGTAGATTGAAGAAGTCTATTTATGGTCTTAAGCAAGCTCCTCATGCTTGGTATGCCAAAATGGATTCCTTCCTACTCTCAATAGGATTCACTAGGTGTCATTCTAATTTTCGTTCTAATTTGAATGTCTACATTCTTCAAAAGGATGACTCACACTTGATACTAGTTCTTTATGTAGATGACTTGATCATCAGAGGGAGCACTTCATCCATTATTGCCAGTGTCAAGACCTCTCTATAGGATAGATTTTCTATGATAGACTTGGGTTTGCTACATTAATTCCTTAGTATTGAGATTACACAATCTTCAATAGGGATTACACTTTCACAACCCAAGTATGCTCTTGAATTTCTTTCTAGATTTCACATGAGTGACTACAAGCTTGCTTCTACTCCATTACTATCAGGTTTCAAGTTAGAGGCTATGTGTACAACTCCACTTGTTGATGCTACATTGTACAGATAGTTAGTTAGGATCCTTATCTACTTGACACATACACACCTTGATATAGCTTTTGTAGTGGGCATGGTTTCTCACTTCATGCAAGATCCACATGAGCTTTATTGGAAGGCAATCAAGTGCACCTTGCATTACATACAGGGTACACATACATATGGGATACATTACACAGCAGCTACATGAGTTCAACTAGTTGGATACATAGACTCGAACTATGCAGGGGACATTGATTCTCACAAGTCTACTTCAAGTTACATATTTCACCTTGGTTTCAGTCCTATTTATTGGCAAAGTGAGAAGAAAAATAATGTTTCCCTTTTTTCCATAGAAGCTGAGTATTGAGGTGCTATCAATGCAACTACAGAGTCTCTTTGGTTATAGCACATCCTAGAGGAGTTTGGATTTGATATACCTAAACCAATAGTTATTCATTGTGACAATTAGAGTGATATTGAGATCTCTAAGCATCTAGTTCAGCATCAGTGGACTAAGCACATCGAGGATCATATGCACTACATTAGAGAGCTGATACATGAGCAGATCATTACACTATAGTATTGTCCTACAATAGAGCAGGTCACCAGTATCTTCACCAAACCCTTCATTGAGGTCAAGTATACTCATTTGCAAGATCTCTTGGGGGTGTAGGATGTTGCAGAAAGGGGATTCCCTTGACTTCTCTCTTCTCCTTCTTCTGGGAGGGATTTTTTCCTCATCTAAGGTCTGCTTCTCTTTCATATTCTTTATTGTACTTATCTCTCTTTAATGAGGAGGGTTTTTCCCATGAGGTTTTCCCTCTTTCTCTACTTTATGAGAGATTACATTGCATCATTGTATGTAGAGCATTACTTTTGTACATGGGTACCTAACTTGGCCTCGTAGCCAGGACTCATCATGCATTTGTAAGCTTAAGTGCATTCCCCTAAGTTGCACTTAAGGGGGGGTGTTGGTGTAAATAGATATTTACTATTTACACTTTACTTAAGTTTACTTAGGTTAGTGCATTATTTTATTATTTATTTTGTGAGACACTTAGGAGTTTGCACACCTTTATGAGTTATCATGTTGACAACATAGAAGTATGCAACTCCAATTCAGCACATGGTGTCTACAACATAAATTTACATGCTATACCATTGTAGACTTATCCTCTCATCATCACACTTGCTTTTGTGCTTAATGGAGGATAACCCATATCTAGTGGACATGTGTTTGGTTGTATCACTTATCATGATGCTAATTCCTAGGCATTTTAGATGCATCTCAGAGGCCTTTATATATAGACAATCCTAGTGTACTTGTACATTGAATTGAATACTATACAATTATTCTGATCATACTCTAGTCTATTTTGTGCTTGTGTTTGAGTTCCTTGGTCTTGGGTGAATTTTACCCTAAGGAAAATTCTTAAACTTAGTTCAATGTAGGTTTATAAGTATCAAATCTATCAAAGGAAAACTACTAAAATGTTCATTTCAACAAAATATGGAAAATGAATTTCAAAAATATGATCTAGTATTTAATTCTTGATGTAATACATTACAACTATCTCATATTCACTTGAATATTATATTCTTCATTAAGATCTTCTTCTTATGTTGGTTCAAGAATGCATTTCTTCTTTAGGGTGTTTCCTCATTTGGGAAACTTCATCCTTGATGTATATTTTTATCTTCCTTAAGATCTTGTGAAACATCATTGTGTACTTTCTAATGAATTTTTTGAACTATTTTGCACCCTTGAGTGTTCCTTTTGCAGATATGTGAATTCTCTTTTTGCAAATTTTATTTTGTACCCCTCTACATTATTTTATTGTATACCCCTATGCACTATTATTTTTACCATGAGAATCATTTTCCCCTTAGCATGATTTTTATATTTTCTTGGAGATAATCATTTGCTTGATAAATGTCCTTTCACACCATTTGTACCAACTTGCATTGAGATGACATGTCCTTGGTCATATTTTTTTATGCTATTTATCTTGATTTAAGAATTGACTTTTGTATGTCCTTACATTATTTGTGATTGTTGGACTAGCATAACACAACTTTCTATACTATTTAACCTATTCCATTTAGTGATGCATTTTAAGGTGAGGTTGACTCGCATAACACAGTTTCCTAGACTATTGATTTCATATTCACACAAAGTTCTCTTTTACAATGAGTGAAACTAGCATTCATACAACTTCCTCCACCTCTTTTCTTTCATAGATTTCCTAGAATAATAAAACTCTCTAGTCCATTGGACTCATGGTCTCTCTTTTCTCCCTTCGCTCACAACTATTCTAGTGGGTTAAACCCTAGATTCTTGTCTTGTGTTTGGTGTACTATATTTCCCTTTCCATGTGACCACTTGTGTTCTTGCAAAATCTTTTTGACCATGGTACTTATTGTTGAGATATTGTATTTATCAAAGTCCCTTCAACTAGTTTATTTTAAGTCTTGTTTTAGTCCAAACCTCTTCTATTTTGTCATTTGACCCTTTTTTATTGTTCTATTTGTGTGCCCTTGCACATGGCTGCACAAGTTAAGATCCTTTTTTAAGGACTAAGTCACTTAAACATAGATATGTCTTATATCTTAATAGTTTATCTTATAATCATATATCTTTCTATCACTAGTAAATTTGGACCTATTTTTTGAGGAGGATTGATCATCTTTTTTATTGCCAATGGTTGAAACATGTTGTCACTATAATTTCATCAAAATTTTGATGAAAGATAGGGTTGTCTATTTATCAATGGACAACCCTGTCAAAAATAATCCCAATCTCTGTCAGGAGGCGATGTTCGACCATAACTAGAAGACATCGAAACTTCGATGATTAGGAGTGATTATCAACAAGATTTGCATGCCATTGATGAAAAGCCTCATCAAAACATTAAAAAAACTTTGTCAAAGTCCTATGAGATTTTGACAATAGTGCCATGTCATCGATGACAACTAGCATTGGTAGATCAATGAATAGTCATCAAAAAATTGATGATATCATTATTTTGTTAGCAAAATAAAATTCATAAGAACCCTCCACATAATGAGATAATAGTCTCCTCTAGTTTTTTTGGAATACCAAAGTGATAAAATGCAATTAGCAGAGAAGTCTCCTCTAACTCATAGTTCTTTGACTTCTCTCAAAGTTGAATCAGATGTTATGTCCCTAGATGATATAGAGTTGCTACAGACTAGTGTTGAGTTGGTTCAAGATACAAAAGTCCATATTTATTTGAATAAATCATTTTCATCACTACTATTTACATATTAATTTTGAAGATGTTTCTGAATATGTAAAGAATGGTACCCCTATGATCCTAGTATTACCATATCAATTTCTAGGGTCCCTGATGCCTCTACACTACTCTACTAGGCTTTTCCTAGTATACTCACTATAACATGACCTAATTAATAACCTTAAT